>JAAWXA010000024.1:3539550-3658981 GCA_038090715.1 Florisuga fusca
GGGGGGGGGGGGGGGGGGGCAGGAAGAGGAGCTGCAGCTTGGTTTGTAACCATAAACCAGGGCAGCCAACCCACTGCAGCTGCTGGGGAGGGGGGAGTTGAACAAGTGAAGAAGCTCACACAGCTTCCCCACCTTCACTACAGCAGCCCCATGGCCCTGGACAAAGCCAACATTGTTCTGCACCAGCTGGCACCAAGCATCCTCCCCTCCATGCTGACTCATGGCCACCAGCCAGGGCCACCTGCCAACCCTCTGCCTGGGCTGGTCCTCCTGTGGTGGTGAGGGTGACATGATGGAGCCCAGTGGCACAAGGATGGCATGGATCCCTCCATGAAACAACATCCACAGCAAAGCTGCAACAAGAAAGATGTTTCCCTACAAAAAGGCCATATCCCAGGACACCAGCATCCTTCACTGATGCCTTCCTCCTCCTCTTCCCTGCTAAACCCTGTTCTAGCTGAAGGACACATCAAGCCAGCCAGGGAGGAACCACAGCTGGGTGCAGCTCAGAGGCATCGACACAGCTTCTCACTGCTGCCTGGGGCTCCTCCAGCCCCCGAGAGCAGAGAAGCAGCAGAAAGCTTCGCTGTTTCCAGCATCCATTCAGAAGAGAAAACAGAAGAACATCAAAAGTTTCTGAAGAATACCAGAGAGCAGATTCTTGCTTTACTTCCCTGTGTTTTGACACCAAAACTGGTCAGCCTGCTGCAGTGGGAAGGTGTTTCCCTCAATTTGGGGCCTTTGGAGGTTTTATTTTGGTGGTTTGGGGTTTTTAATCATGCCAGGAGGAGCATGACAACCACGAGAAGCAAAAGAACTCAAGTGCTCCTAACACCTTGTTCAGATTGAAGCATGGGAAGGGGTAAGTGGCAGTGACTTGTTGGTAGGTAGATTTTTCTGAAGGAAATTAAGCTTCCTGCTAAAAATGCAGGAGAAAAAGACTTCTCTCCATGTAGATAAAACAAAAGATACTCTCACATCTGCCAATATGCAAGGCAGGGCATCTTTAAACTCCTGCTTGGCCTTTAAACCCTTTGGAAGCTTGGCTTCTGATACATTTTCATCTTTTTACCTTGCAGAATCTGAAGCAAACTAGCAGTGAAACTGAGCAAGAGGAACAGCTGCAAGTCACAGCACAAAACCCATCATCATCTGCTATTAGGAGATGGTTATAGCAAGAAAGGCAACAGCCCTGGACCTCCAGTAACTGGCCAGTGTCATTTCACAAGCACCTCTCTAAATAAAAGAAGTGACAAGCAGCCAGAGGAAGGAAAAATCAAAACTGAAGGCAAAAAAGGTATCTTGCCTGTGCAATGATGAGGTCCAAAAAGCAAAGCTCCTCCACCTACACAAGGCATGAAGAAGCCTTTCTTCTAAATCACAAAAATGGTCTGAAAAAAGGTTTGCAAAGATGAGAATCCACCCAGAGCCTGGGGTGGACTCTAATGGATAGAGATATTTTACCTAGTGCTCTGTCAAGAAGCTGCTCAAAATATATTCCTCTGCTTCCTACAGCATTGCACCCAGGCTCTGAACAAGTGCAGTGTGAAACGTGAAATTCTTCTTATTAAGGTGAAGTCACAGACTTTGAAACCAGCACAAGCTGGGAGAGCTGGAATAAATCTGCTGGAGGGAAGAAAACAATTACTGCATTACTCAAGTTGATATTTTCTCAGTAATTATACTGTTTCCATGTGATTTGTCTTTAACAGGGCTAACAGCTACTGTAGTTCCTGTTTATCCCTGGCCTTATTATTATGTGATTTGTATGATAACAAGGGTGGGCGAGGGGGTGGCAGAGGCTGCACAAACCTTTCTGCAGCCAGAGGAGATGCTGGCACTGAAGAACACAATTACTGCTGAGGAGTCTTATCAAAGAGCAAGGCCAAGGCTTGGGGGTGGGTTCCTTCCACACACTTTTATTCCTAACACAGATAAAGTTCAGGGAGGAGCAAGCCTGCTACACGCTGTCAGGCAGTGCCTTGAAAACCAGGGAAGAAAGAAAGGAAAAGAAAAGGATGAACCAACTGCCTGTTGATACTTTGAAAAGCAAGCAAGTGGTAAATTTCCTGTACCTCTCGTTAGACAAACTGCCAAGAGGGTCCACAAGAGAAAAGGTGGTGAGAACCCCAACCCTGCTCCCAGGACATGCTGGGATCTGCACCAGTACACCGACTCCTCCTTAGTTTTCATTACTGATCCACCTTGCAGTGCTCCCAGGGTGCTCGTGGGAGATGGTGGGATGGAGAAGGGTGTCTGTGCCATGTGTCAGCCCAGCACCTATGGCTGGAAGCAACCCAGCTGCCGTGAGGGGTAATTTCTCTTGGCTGCTTCCCACTCTCAGGAAGCTCTGCTCCATCTGCACCCAACTCCTGCTGCAAAACTCATTTGACTTTTCTGGTTCCCTCAGCACACCATCTGCCTCTTCAAGACTGTCCTGGTGGACCTTCCAAAATTTCAAACCCCCAGACAGTGCTGGTGTGGCACTGGGGCACATCAAGCAAACAGAGCCACTTGCTTGGGATGACTCTCAGGATCTCTAGCACGGCACCATGGTATTTGCCCTACTTATTCTCTTCATTAAGTCGTGCTCTTTCTCTGCCTTTCTGAACCAGATCATTAATGGTGCTCCCCCAAGCCCAGGACAGAGATTCAGGGATGCCAATGTCACCACTTCCACAGCCTGTTCACTTTCTAATTACCAGCCAGCAGCAGTGTTTTCTGCTTGAGCACCAGGAGGGATTAAAGGAGGTGTGATCTCCAGTTCCCACCCACTCACACATCTCACATCCTCATGGGCTGGAAAAGATTGTCAAAGCAGGTGGAATGGGCATGGACTGCTCAAATTGTCCTCAAACCAATTCCCCCCCCCCAAAAAAAAGCACAAGAACAATGGGTGGGGCTGCTGGTGAGGATGCCTCCACCATTCAGGCCTCTCCCAGCAGGATGGAGCCAGTGAACATCACTCATGCCCACCAGCTAAGACCACTCTGCATGGCAGGAGAGGCAGCTTGACCTCCCCAGGAGCTGGTGGCTGAGCAGCATCACACACCCCAGCAGAGGCAGAGCCCCCAGGGCTTTCCCACACACCCCGGGACAAACACCAAGCAGGAGAGGCAACACCCCACACCACCAGATTTTAAGGGAAAAGGAAAAACACGCATATAAAACCCTTCAGTGGGCCAAATATAGACCAAAGGAATTTTTTTCTTTGATTGGCAAAGTGTTCAATACATTCTCACTTATCACCAGCCCCTAAATGGGGAGTAGGGAGAAGTCAAAGGGGCTGAAAATGAACGACTTTTATCCCCAGAGAGAGGTTCTAGGACAAAGTCAGAGGGCCTGAGCAGTAAAAAGTACATCAAGTTACTGCAGTCCTTTTGTCTGTGACCATCTGCTGCACTGATGACTCTTTCAGCAGCCCAATCCTTCAAAAGGAGTTTTAATTCTAAAATACTGCTGGGCTCTGGGCTGGGCTGCATCCCCAGAGCTGCCTGAAGGGCTCCTGAAGTGGGATGGGATGGAGATGTGCTTCTTGGTGTATGAAGCCTGGCTCTGGGGAGCACCAGTTCCCCTGAGAGGCAAACCAGTGTGCCCGAGGGATGCCACATGCTCAAGAAAAAGCATTGCCCACCTCCTTCCTCCCTCCCCATGCTCCACAGCACGTGTGGACAGGGGGGGAAACAAGGAAAACAGGGATCATTTTCACTGGATGCAGCCTGGGCCGTGCTCTCATGGGAATTCATGAGGCTGCAGACAAGCTGAAGACAAAGCTGACTTAAAAAAAAAAATAAAAGTACGTCTGTGACTTTCTGAGCAGCCCTACAAATTTCCTTTCCCCTGTAATCCAGCTGAATTCCACGCGTCCAGGGCAAGAAACATCCCAACAATTTCTAAGCTTGCACGAAAGTAGGTCAAAAAACTTCCCCAATGTTTCAACAGCTTGAAGCAATTTAATTGCAAAACCAGCACCAAATGCTGACCCTCCCTCCCCACCCCCACCAGCAGATTTACGAGGTTGGTTAAAACCTGGCCAGCGAGGGGTTACAGTGAAACACACAAACCAAACCCTAGGACCTGCTCTTGCCAAACTTTCTGGTGCTCAGCACAGCTGCTCCACTGGGCTGCCCCTGGACCATCGCAGGATGTGACAGCAGCAGCAAACGTGGCTCATGGACCCAGAGGTAGCCTAAACAACAGGTCAAACCCAGAAAAACCACCTCAGGCAAACTCCCACTGAAGCCCAAGGCATTACACCAACAAATGGATGTGGTGCCTTTCATTACCTTCCTGCCTTTCCCCATTAATGGATAATAATTGCACTGAACACCAGCGTTCCCTACTGACTCTGCAGGAGTGATGAATTCTCCCCTCCCCATCTATTCATTAGAAAGAGGAGCTAATCACTCCACTGCCCATTAAAGATTGCCTTTCTACCTGGCATTGCTGGACTTTCAGTTGACCCTCAGTTTGTTAAGACATCAACTGTCTGGGCTGAAATTTTCCATGATGAACATTTACTTCAGGCATTTTTAGGTGTGGTTTGGTTTTTTCCTAAATAGTAAATTTCAGCCAAAACAACTCAGCTGCTTCCAAGAACAAGTTTAGAGGGAAAAATGCCTTTCTGCAACATTTAGAAAGATTCTGGGAACCTTTCCTTTGAGCATCTTCTGCATAGTTGATATATCTGGGCAAGACTGCTCCGTGCCAGCAATTTGCCTTTTGTTGACTTTGAAAAAGCGTCCAGGTAAAAATAAAAATCTCATTTTGGTGCCTGTGTAGAGGAAATTACTTTGAATTACTCTTTCATTTAATGTTCTTCCAATATTTTGCCCACTCAACAGCCATCCAGAGCATAATTTCACCTGTGCTGATGTTGCATTCCGTGATGTGTGTCCATCATCCCTGTCACACGCCACCTCTGCCCTCCGGCCCCATCTCCCTTTCACTGCCCTCCACTAAGCATCAAGAAACAAAAACACCCTAATTTCACCCCAATTGGCAAAGCTACACCAGCCAAAGAGCAGGTGGGCAACAAGACAGCATGACCAAAGATACTGCAAGATGGGGCCAGATCCAGAGCCAGACCCAGCACCACACTGCTGTCCACAGGACGGCTGGGAAGAGCAGCACATTGCTCCACAGCTTGGATGCAGTCAGCAAACCTCTGCTTGCAGGAGCCTTAGTAGGCAGTTAGCAGGGTGGTCCCAGGTTGGTGTCTGCTCAGGGAGGGCAGGACAGGGCAGCAGGAGCCCCCAGCCCAGCTGAGCCCCAAGCAGGTCCTGCCCTGCATCCCAGGAAGCTCCATCTCCTTCACTTGGGTGACACCAGGTGCATCCTCCAGCACATGGACAAACACGGGGGGAGAGGGGGGGGAATCCACCACGGCAGCTTCTACAAACCTCACTTATTTAAAAATAAAAAATTGAGGGGAAATGAAAAGACAAAAGCCCTTCTCAGCCTGGTGTTATCAAGCAGAGGAAATGAGACTTCTAAAGCTCCCATTCAGAGAGAAGTGGGGGGAGAGAAATCGCACTCCAGACGCACTTGAGCGAACAGCTTTTGAAATGGAAATGTTGCTCTTCAGAAACATTTAAATTTCCTCCCATTGCCAGGGAGGAGGAAGGAGGCAGAGGAGCAAGCAGGGACTCCTCAGCCATGCAAATCCAAACGGGGTCCATTCAGGGCAGCACCCTGTCGAGAGAGGATTTGGCAGGGAATTAATCAGGACCGGCACACGGTATTAATATTGGGATATTGGCTTGAAGGGGCATCAGATTTAGTGAGGAGAGAAGGGAATGAATGAAGACAGCTCTGTTTAACCACCACGGCAAGGAAGATACACCTAAAGGCTGCTCACTCCCCATCCCTCTGCTCTCCCTGCATAATGATCACCCAAATTATTTCCCCCTGAATCCTGAAGGTTGAGCTACCTGCCAAGGAAGAGCTTGACTGATGGAGAAACACAAGCAAGACCTAAGATGGTTTGAGCAGTGGCTGTGGTGAGTTGTGGGACCAACCCAACTTCCTTACATGCAAGAGCCACTGCACTAAGCCAGGGTCACCAAAAACTCTGTCCCAGAGCCTCCCCGTGCACTGGGCATGGGCTGGAGGGTCCCAGCAACAAACTCTTGCAGCCTCCCAGCAGCTCCTCTTCCAACTGTGTCAGCTCAAAAACCAGAAGTCACTGCTTGTACAACAATCCACTGAGCTTCCCTTGCCAACTGCATGCCACCACTTCATTGCTCTGATGTCTTCAGGGTCACTCAATGTACAGCTTCATCCTAGCTGTGCTCTTGGGTATATAAAGCAGAACATCAAATACCTCTCATCTGTAAATACCAGAAATGTTAAGACTGCAACAAAAGCAGATTTAACAGCAATACTCCAAAGACTTCCCCTGCCCCCAAAATCTAGTAAGATCCCACAAGATCAATTTTTATCAGTAAAGTCTCTTTACTTCTGCCAGAACATCTCTGTGGGCATGTCTTGTGAGACTCACACACACACGAGATCTGAACCAAGCAGCTTGGGCATGGGGAGAGGTCACTGGCGAAGCTGAGCTGTGAACTTCCTTGCCTGAGACCAAAAAAACAATCAGCTTTTTCATCCGACTTCCATTATTTGTGGCTGCACTGGAAAACTTGCCTAGGCACGAAACGAGGCTCGTGGCTGCTTAGATGCTTTTGAAAAATTGTCAACCAGCATGAAGAACAGGCTTGTGGGGGAAAAGCAGCCCTTCCCTGGAAACAGCTCGGTTTGGCTTTTCATGAAGATTTTAGTGGCCTCATCTGTCCCCAGCACACCACTGAAGCCTGTTGAACTCCCCCTTCATTTTAGCATCTCCCCTTTAAGCTGCATGGGACACACTGGGGACACCTCCATCTCCCGAGGAACCCACCAGCAGCCTGACAGCCCCCCAGGACACACAGAACACACACAGCAGCCACAGTCCCAAGCACCCCACAGGCAGCAATGCTACCACAACACCCTGGGACCCCGTTGGGGACACGGGCACGGCCCTGGCTGCCTGCAGACCCCTCTGCAGAGCAGGGGGGGGGTGCAGCACCGCGCAGGATCCGCGCTGATGGGAGCAGGGGTGGTGCAAAGTCCCCCTCAGCTGCACCATCAATCAGAGCCGCCGTCTGCCTTCAATGCTTTATTGTTCTAATAATTGTGCAGACACGTGGAAGGAGGAGCCTCGACATCGGCCGCTTGTTTGAGGAGCCATTTCCTTCGCTGCTCCGCCTGCTTTTCCGCCAAGGAGGCCGCATCCTGAGCCCCGGGGGTGGCAGGAGGGGGAACAGAGGGGCTGGATGTCCCCGTGGCCATCCCCAGGGCCGTCGGGGCAGGAAGGTGGGAGGAAATCATGTCCCTCAGCAGCAGGAAACACGGGCGGGTGCTGGTCCAGACGTGAACCATCAGCCCAGCCCTCCGCCTCGACAAGCCCAGAAAAACAAACATAGAAGAAACCTTTCAAGGGAGGTTGAGATTTCTTTGGAGTTTTGTTTGGGTTTTCTGTTTGTTTGTGGGGTTTTGGGGTTTGGTTGGTTGGTTGGTTGGCTTTTTAGTTGTTTCCCCCCTCCATTCAGCAGGTCAAGACAGTCACAGGGTGCAGGAACCATCACGGTGTCTCAACTGTGACACTCCTGAAGGATCCCACTCAGCTCTGCAATCACAACAAGACTGACCAAGGAAAGACCAAACACCGACAGGAGTGCAGGATAAAGTGGGTCCCAAAGGCTCAGGGCAGAAGCACAACTTCTAATTGCAAATGGCTGTGGGAATCACTCAAACTGCAAACCTCTGCCCAGGCTGTTCCTGCAGAAAAACATGAAGCATCCCTGCCTCCAGGCCAGGATGTTACAGGGAAAAAACCGAACATCTCAGCTCCCATAGCAAGAATAAGCCCACAGTGAATTTGTTATTATCTGTTAGCAAAGCAGCAGCTTCCCACCAAGGCTGGAATTTCCATCTTGGTTTGGCAGCAACAGAGCTGCGAAATGATTACTGTGTTTACTTTTCCTTTGCTAACTATAAAATCCCATTCCATTGCCCTGCCAAGAATGACTGAAGCTAATAAAATTCAGGCATTTGGAAGAAAGCAATAATAAACCTCCCTTTTGGGGCCTTTATGATGAAATTTCCCCACTCTGATCAGCGATTATGCTGCATTCATGAACACTAGTGATGTCTCCAAGTGCACCCAGATTGACTCAAATCAATATTTAGCTTTGCTCGAGACTGTAAAGCCTCTGTTTGGCTGCTGAAGACAGGATCACTGAACTGCACAGCTAGAAGCAGCCTTTGAAAAAAACAGCTAAAAAGTGTATAAGGCAGCACATACATGTATTTATGTGTGTGTGTGTGTGTATATATGAAAAAAAGGTAAGCCTTGCAATCACCTATAGACCTGCAGAAAAGTAGACGCACAAAAGATTCATGGATGCATGAATTTGCAAATCCCTCTCCAAATGTCTTGAAAGCCATTAATATAATGCACACGATATATTTATACACACATACCTGCCTATTCTTTTTGTAGCTTTTAGTGTTTGAAAGACTGTAACGTTCCCATGTTTACATCTGCCACTCTGCCTGCAGCTGAGGCAGAAACACATTAGGTGCTGGGGGCAATCTGTTCCACATCATACCTGGGATGGCTGGCAGGAGATGAAATAACCCAGATCTGAAAAACAGCCTGAATAAAAGCCTGCACTGGGTTTGGTCACGTAACCACGTGGGGTGGCTCAATCTGCACCAGGCAATGGTTCTTTCTTAAGCAGCCATGGGAACGAGAGCATCCAAAGCAGAGATCAGAAGGCAGAAACGATCACTGTAGCTCCTTGGGGAACAGCACAGGGAGGAGAGAAATCAGCCATGTCCCTTGTCAGGGCAGTGATCAGAGCAAGTAGTTCAAAGGCAAGCTCAGGAAGCGTTCCCATGCAGGCAGAGGAGGTGATAAAAATGCCCAAGAGAAACCCACTGCTGGCATGTGCTGGAGCAGGGTGCTGGGGGCTCTGCACCCCTGGGGGGAACCCCTTGGGATGTGGCACAGCAATCACACACTGGGGGGGAACCCCTCAGCTGCTGCCCACCTTCCCCTCTGCTGCTGGGCACTGCCAGAGGACAGTGATCTGCTCTTCCCCTGCATCCCTCAGGAAAAGGTACCAGTGCAGGATTAAAAAGTCATGAGCCCTGGCCCGGGATGAACGGAAGCTGAACACTGGCACATGCAGAAGGTGCTTGGTCAGAGCACTAAGATGATCAAGGGATATCTAGGTCTAGGTCAGGACTGCAAGGAGGTGGTTCAGGTCATTTCATCCTGCACTGCATCTCCCCCACTTATTTTTGATTTCGATTCACCAGACCTGGGGTAGGACAGAGCACATTGCTCCCCCCAAGCCAGCTCTGCCACTGGATACAAGCCCGTTTCCAAGGGCAGAGGGAGCAGACTCCACTGCGTCCTCCCTCCTTATCCTCCTGGAAAAAGGTGCCAAGAATTAGAATTACATTTTTCGAGAGCAGCAGAACAAGCCAAGGGCCTGTCAGCTTGTCCTAAAACAACCCCTCTTCTCACCAAGCAAGCAGCCTGCATTCCTGATGCACTCCAGTGTCCATCACCCCTCGCTCCACCCCCCCCACCCCAAAGCAGCACAAAGCTGCAGAGCATTTCATGTTGGAGCAAGCCAGAAAACCCTCCAAATGTTCTCTGCCTAAAACACAGCCAAGGCATTTCTATGTTTAAAAAGCAGGTTTGGGTCCAAGAAAGAAAGTGTGGCCCTTTGGCACTCAACAGCTCCTCTCTCTTGTTATCAGTGCTGAGGGTGATGTGAAGAGCTGAGGCTCCACGAAGCATGGACATGAAGTCACAGAGCTTTAGCAAGGGCTGTTGCCATGTTCAATATGTTATTACAGCTCCATCACCACAGGCACAAAGAACAGCAACTCCTCTGCCAAATCCATCTCTGAAATCACTCCCCCACCCAGCCCCTCCAGCAGCAGCAGGCAAACACCATTGATTCCTCCACAGCTTTCCACCCAGCGCTGGTAAGGAAGGATTTAACATGAAATACTCTTCTCCTCAAAACACAGCACACCGAATTAATCTGATGGATGTCACAACTCACTGGCTTTCGTTGAGTGAGTCAGAGCTGCATTTCATCACGATGGAAAAGTACAGCACCAAAAACGTGCTGGGTGCTGTATATTCACATACAAGACACCCGAGTTGCTCCCACCAAACCCCTCACCCTCCCCAGGAAGACACTTGGGGAGGAGAAGCAGGAAGGGATGAGGAGGTTATCTGTGAGAAAATGCACATGCTTGCAAATCTGTAACAACCTCCTGCTGCCTCCATAGAACCATGACATGGTTTAGGTTGGAAGGGACCTTGAAGATCATCTAATTCCAAGCCTCCTGGGTAAGCAGGGACACCTCCCACTAGCCCAGGTTGCTTCAAGTCCCATCTACCCTGGCCTTGAACACTGCCAGAGAGGAGGCATCCACAACTTCCCTGGGCAATGTGGGCCAGTGTCTCACCACCCTCATAGTGAAGAATTCCTTCCTGATGCCTAAATTTCTTTCTAATGTCTTTGTCATCTGCACTGACTGGCCAGATCACGTGGAAGTGGAGAGATTCACATACCCCACCCTAAAACACATCTGGATCCAGCAGCTGGAGCAATGCCCCATGAGTAGCAGAAGATGAGGTGAAGAGAAGAAACCCATACTAGGCTGAAACTGCATGAGGAGAAAATACCCAGGACATCCCTCTGAGTACCAGGACTGAATTCTTCCCTGGAAATTTATTCCAGGTGGGGGTTTCTTTTCTACTAGAAACGTGCAAGAACATTGACAGAAACATCTGAAACGATGCACGGGAGATGGGTGCCAGTTTCTGCCACACCAACCCCAGTTCCCAAGTCCCACACGAGGACTCACAAAGTGAAGCAGCACACTAGCTTTGCTCCCTCATGTTTTCAGAAAGTAACAGGGCACATAATAATCCTTGCTATTAAAGAAAAAATAGATACACATAACAGATGTCCTGGCACTTCAAAGACGGAGAAGAAAAATCTCATGAAGCCACGCAGCACACCCAGCTCACAACGCTGCCCTTTTGCAAGCAGGAAAAACTGGCAGTATTTCTTCCAATTACAGGGGTGAGGCACACAAAATCAAGGGACTTTCTTTCCCTCAAGCAGATCAGGTGAGATGTCTCACTGCATGAGCCTCGTAGTATTGACTGAAGGGAACAGAAAAGTCCAATTATGCAAATGATGAAGCAGGCTCCCCAGAAGCAGCCAGCCTTATCACAAAGCCCTGCTCCACCACTACCATTTGAAAGGCAATTTAAAAGGTTGTTTGGGATGTCGATCACCACAAATGATCCGAAAAAGTGTGAAACAACCACCTGTGCTTGAAGCACCATCAGCTTCCCTGTTGGTTTTCCAGCTGTGCTGAGCCTCAGCCCTGCTCCCTGTGGCTCCAGGACCTCTCCAGGGCTGAAGTAGCCAGGGCAGGGGTGAGCCAGGCTATGGACAGCATGGAGAAGGTCAAGCTCAGGTTTTACATCCTGTCTCTGGAGCATTTTCACAGACCATGAGGGCCTTTCCCTGCCATGCCCACATCTCTCAGGCTATAGCCTCAGTTCTACGGCCATAGAAACTTCAGCTCCAAAATTCCATATAATCAATGGTCTTGTCAATCACAGTCCTCCTTCCCTTCACCCAGGGCTGGTTGGAGGAACCAAATATCTTCCAACACCTGACACTTGCAAATTAAACCAGTCTGTGTCCACAGTGGATGGGATGGAGCACCCTGTTCAGGTCTTTACTGCTGACTTTACTGCTTTACTCTGCTGACAGGTCCTTACAGCCATCCTGGCACAGCCACTGTGCAGTGACCTCCTGGGCACACCACGAGACCCAGACTGCTTGCACAAGGCAGACACCCACTCCTAAAGGTGTGTGCTCTAGCGTAGGTGAGCAGGGGGACAACATGCTCACACTCATCCTCCAGGGATTTGGAAACCATCTTCAGAGCAGGGAGGAAAGCAGAGGAAGAATGCCAGCCAGAAGTGTTTGCACTGTGACAATGTGAACAATGCAAATATTTCAGCTTTCAAATATGTCTGGAATGATAGAAAATGCCAACAGCTCCCTCATCTTCCCAGAAATAGCTTTGAATCGCTGCTGCCCTCCCTTCAGAATCACAAAGTCCTCCCTTCTCCCTCCCCCACTCCACCAAATCATTTTTGCAATCAGATTTTTATCAAGCTCAAGTCAACAGTGTGAGCAACCACATGGCAGGTGGGTGATGTGGAACACGGTGCAGGAGGATCCTCATACAGCTGCTGAACTTGACAGGCCCAGGCCACTGGCTCTTGCTGGGCTCCCAACTGTATCACCAGCCTTGGGACCATGGGGAAAGCCCAGCCTGCCTCCTGGCCAAGACAGCTGCAATGGGGAAGGAGGACAAAAGCAGGAATGATATTGGTATGGATGGACTCACTAAAATTGTTGCATTTCACTGCTCAGCCCTGAGGTTAGAGCCACTTTCATAGGAGTCCACTCCTTCAAGAAGCAGCTGGAGAGTTGGGCAGCACATGCAGGCTTGCAAGTTCATCAAAAGCCCCAGTAACGAGCCCGGAGTTCTTTTTCCCAAGTGAAAAACAATCTCCAGCAGGGAAGGGAGAACCCAGCGGGATCCACGCTGCAGCCTTAGAGGCCACGGGAGGACAGGAGCCCAGGGACAGACGATGCTCACAGCTCCGGTTCGTTCTCCAGCCCCTCTGCGCTATTGTTTGGCGGCAATAAATCACAGGGAGGCGCTGGAATTCAGTCTGGATTTCTACAAACAAGAGGGAGCCCGGGGTGGGGGAACCAAGATGCCGCCTCCCTTTTCCTTGCCGATTCCCCGGGCTGCTCAGCTCCTTCCTCCATCCCCACGCATCCCGTCGGAGCGCGGCGGCTCTCCCAGTTCAAAGCGCGGCTGCGTTTCCACCCCCTCCGTTCCCTTCCCCCAGCACTGGATTACTCAATTAGAGATTATGCTTTTGCCAGCTACCTCCAAGCCAACTGGGGCCTCTGCCAAGGTCAACACAAGTTGCAGCCAGTTTCATTAATAACTGCAAGACCAACCCACTGGAAACTCTGAGAGGTTAATCCCAGCAACAGATCAATGTTCCCATAACAAAGCCACCCGGCAGAAAATGCCACCGGTGATTTACCAGCTGGCCAGCCCAGAGAGCTGCAGTGGTGCCCCTCTGAGCATCCCTCCCCCCTCTGCTGGGGAGAATCCTGCTCCAGGAGTCCCCAGTGTCCTGGCACACTGGGATTTGCTGGGATGCAGCAGCACTGCCAAGGCACCAGAGGAGGCAGAGTGCCCAAAAGGCCTTTTGGTTGTCCTCAGTGCTTTGCCAGCCTGTGGCCACCAGAGCAGGAACTGGTGAGCTAGCCAAGAGCCTTTCCATCCCACAGCCTGTCTATTCCAGGAGTTTGTAGTAAATTGGGCTCTGGAATGGGCAGCCAGTGTGAAATTTGCCATGTAGGCTGCTGGCTTCAATGCATCATTAAAAAGGCATTTTAAATGCATTAAATCCTCCTTTTTCGATCAATCGCTTTTAAAGCTAGATTAATGTGCATCAAAGCAAATACCCTTTGCCCTAATTCCTGTTTCACCATACATATTTCCTGCTTTTTTTTTTTTTTTTTTTTTTTTTTTTTTTTTTTTTTTTTTTTTTGTCTGCAGCACACCACTCATGCAGAAAGGGAAGAAATTAAAATCCTTCCACAATGTAAAGCAGAGTCCAAGTCCTAGCAACACATGGCTTCCTAATAGCCTTTTTCCATCAATAGTTGTTAATTATTTTGACAAAAGGGGGAAGTGGCATTGTCCCTTGTGCAGATGGGGAAATCTGAGATACACAGAGGGGAAGAGACTTACCCGGTGACCAGCAGCTTGCCAGGGCAGATGGCAGCAAGGTTCAGGTTTCCTAAGCCTCCACCCAGCCCTATCCCTGTGGGACTACATGGCTCCCCCTGTAAGCTTATTCCTGCTGGAGCAGTAGGCTATGTGGAAGTGCAGCCAGCCCTTGCAAGGGGACGACATGCAGATCACTACTGACTCACATCCTATAGGAAGGAGCAGCAAACCACATACATGGTGGAAAAGCAGCCTCAGAAATGGGATGAACAAGTGGAGGCATAATGGGAATAAGACGAGATGGAAGGGAGGAGGCAGGATTAACTAACCTCAAGCTCTGGAGAGGGGAGAGAGCAGGCACTGCTCGGCCAGACGTGTCCTGCTCCCCATCCCTGCGGGGCAGGATCACAGGCAGCACCAGCTGAGCACGTATGTGCAGAGACAGGGGAGGCTGCAGATGCATTACTGGCCTGCTCTGGAGCCGTCTGGTTCCCTGCTATCTGCTGCTACGTGAGGAAGGTCCATGACTTTCTCTATTGGAAAGAAAGCAGAAGCCACCAAGGGTCCTGGGAATCAGCTCCTGCAGCTCTGCCAAGTGCACACCCGGCAAGTCTGCCTCACGGCAGCTTTTCCAGCACATCTTGGAGAGACTGAAAAGCAGTCCTGCTGTGGTTTTGCCTGGTTATTCTCAGCCAGCTCGAGGGAGCACCTTTTTGGAGGCAGCACCAGCCCCTGTTGGCACTGAGGGCATGGGGAGATTTCATTTCTCCTGGCTCCATCCAGCAGCAGGAGCCCAGGGCCATGTGCACTGCAGCAATGTCACAGCAACCCCACCAGCAGGCACAATGATGCTTCAAGTTGGGGACAAAAGGCAAGGAAACAACCTTCTGCATCCTGGCTTGAAAAACACCAGTTTTGGTGGACGGATGGAGGATAGGAGCCATGTGAAGGTCAAACAGAAAGGCAGTATCTTTTACTGAACAACTGAGATTTAGCTGTAAAGCTGCTGCTTTCAGAAGGTGTGCTGCCCAACAGCACCTCTGCTTTCTCCAACTACAAGACACTGATCTGTAAGACATCATCTTCTCCTTGCAAATCAAGCCTTGCTTGGAGTAAGGCTGCAATGATCCTGAGTGGGGTAAAGGTGCTGAGCTCACCCAACGTCTGGGAAAGGGAGGTAAGGAATTAAAGACATAAGAGATCCACGTTGCTCTGAAGATAAAAGCTCTGGAACCTGTTACCAGCATTTGCCACATCAATTACTTCATCCCTGTTCAGAGCAGAGATTATGGCCCGAGACAGAGGGCTTGGAAATGCAGAGAAATGGTGTTAACTTCTCTCCCCTGGGCTGAGGGTTGGTAAACCTGGTCTAACTGGTAGTTATCAGGAACTTGCTAAACTTGCACTGCCACAGACCTGACTCTGCATCTCAGCTGCACTGCTGCTCTGAAACCAGCAGAGACCAACAGGAATCCACTGCCCAAAACCAACATCCATTGCTGTAGCATTACAGATGCACCCCTTGGGACAGCCAGCCTGGCACCCACAGCACGTAAACAAACTTTATCCTTTTTCTTGAGGGTTATTAGGAACTCCGTATTTTACAAAAAAAATAGCTCAATCTGCAAAATCACCACCAAAAGCAGTCCTAGCACTGTTACTCTGAGGAGTAAATTGAGCTTTTCCCCAAGCAGTGACTGCAGAAATGTGGAATGGGGTAAGGGGTAAGCAAACAACTCCTCGGATCCTCTGTCCAAACAAGGACCAGTGTGTTTGGTAATACTGGGCTCACGTGGTGCATCTCACCCACCTTCCAAAGCTGCCCTAGATAAAGTATTGAACAACTTCATCAGGCACTGAGTCAGCAGCACAGATGGAACAGCCAATTTCTCTCCAGCTCTGGTCACTGGGACACATCCTGCCACCAGCCATGTGCCACCACTCCAGGACACATGTCCTGCCACCACTCCAGTCCATGCACATCTCACAGATAAACCTTCAGATTGGTGGTCCTACATCCTGCTCTCAGTCATTTCAACAGCACCAAGATGATCCCAGTCTTGCTCCATCAAAGCTATTCTGGAAACAGACCCTGCTGGATCTGAGCAACTAATCCCAGCTCCACTTTGGCTGTCACCAGTCATGGACACCACTTTTTTTTTTTTTTTTTTTCTTCCAGACTCTGAAATTACAGCTGGCTCCACTAAAAGCATAATGTTGTCTTGCTGAATTGTATCTCATAGCTGTCTCCCTCTCTCTCATTAATAAATGTTTTAAGCCCCATAAAATGCATGTAATTCTTGGAAAATGTGTCACAGATCAAGAAGCAAACACAGCCCCTGAACTCAACAACCAATGCCTCAAGAGCAGCTTTGCCTATTAGAAACAAACAGCTGAGACAATACGCAGTTTTCTGGCAAGAGGCAGAACAGAAGTGCTGCTGGAAAATACAGCATGCAGACAGCAAAGCCATCCTGCTTTCCTCACATCTTTGGAGAGGGGTATTTTTTATTTCATGGCCAGCAGTTGGTTATCCTTATCAGCCACACCACCCAGCGTCCCTCAGGTACACTCTCAAGTTCAGAGCCACCACAACACATCCCAGAGGCATGGAGCTTGTCACAGCATCACCTCCTGAAGGCACATCTCAGAAGGAACAGCCAAGATGGGACACCCAAGGGCCACAGCACCTCAGTGGCATTCTTTCTAAGGCAACACACTACCAAGAGCTAAAGGAGAGCAAGATGATGTGTCTGGTGCATGCCTTGTGGTCTCCAAGTTTAAAATGGCTCTTAAACCAGAGCTGCTCCATCCCTTCCAGCATCAGTTCCCCATTCCCAATCAGCAATCCCTGCAGCTCTCTCCTCCAGGAGATCCATCCAGGCCCCCCCTGGTATCTGAATTACCCTGAATTTAAATTTCCTTCTCACTCAGGACAGGGACAAAGGGCTCTCATGTCAGGCCCACCAGTACTGTACAGATAAGTGAACATCCCAGCACTCTTGCCCACGTATTATTTCAGGCAGCTCCTACATGGATCCAGCAAACCATCCCCTGCTTTTCATTTCCCTGAGGGCTCCAAGGCCCAGCCTGCAGCTGCATTAACCCCTGGAACTTACAGTGCTGGAGGCCCCCTTGGCAGCACAAGAAGCTGCCCTCAGCCTGTTTACCCAGCAAGACTTTCCTGCCATCCAGGAACATGTCCTAGCTCGAGGTAAAATAAAATACAATTTACCCCAACAGAGCATGAAAGTACTTCCAAACAGGCAGGGATTTCTCTTTGCAACATTTATTACATGTGCAGAAGGGAGAACTGCAAGTAAACTATTTGCTTTGTTAAATGAGACTTGGAGAAGGGAGGCTTTCCTGGGGAAGATTAAAGAACTGCCAGCAACCTATTCAAAGTCTTCAAAACCCAATATTAAATAAGGAGATTTGATAAATCAGAAAGGTCAAAAAAAAAAAAATCAAATCAGGGCACAGTATCCCGAAAAGCCAGACATGACCATTCCTCATTCAGCTTATGGGAGCTTCCAAATTGTTCTGGTGTATCTAGTAGTAAATGCAAGCCCATGAATAGTACAGTTATAGGGAAAGCAGATATGTTTCTGTTGCCCCACAGAGGTTCCCCATATTGGTCCATTGGATACCACCCAACACCAAGCACTGCTTGATGCATCAGGAACCACCATCTACACTGATTTCAGCAGCAGCTCAGAGCCTGAAACAAGCCAAGGTGACCCCAAAATGTAGCCCCCCACACCCAGATAACATCCCTAACTGTTGTCCCCTTACCTTTGAGAGGTCCTCTGTCCCTCCCTGCTGGCTCTGGTTCATGAGAGGCGAGTGCCGCATCAGGGGGTCCTGCAGCAGATCCAGGCGTGGTCTCTTGGTTTCAATGAACTCCAAGTCTGATGGCTTGGTCAGGTCAGAGAGATAGGAATGAGCCTCAGTCCTCAGGTGCAGCTCCTGAGATCTGGGGGCAAAGAGAGAGGAGCCTTTAGAAAGCAAACCACCTTTGCTCTCCCCTGCAAGCCACTCAAGGAGGACAGAGGGCTCAGCTTTTCCCAGAAGGATGCACGAAGGAAGGTCAGGTGGCCCTGGACTCAAACATCTCAGCTCCTGCAGACCCAAGAAGCACAGTTCCATAGATTAGTCTCCAGGCATGACACATCTGAAGTGCATCACCTAGGGTAGCAGGACATGAGGTGCAGCCTCACAGCCCTATGGACCATCCTGCTCTTCCCTTCCTCCTCAGCACCACTGTGTCACCTGAAAAGCCCTGTTGCCATTTCCTGTCTCACCACGTGCCCTGGCTCTCTCTGCACCAGGGCAAAATGAACAAGGCTGCAGGTTTGCACCTTCCCTGTCATGCCATGTGGGTTGTGCTGACCAGAACAAGCCAAAGCTCAGAAAAATCCTCAGATCTGTCCCAGAAACCCCTCTGTGGCCACTAAACCCAGAGCTCCCTTCTGCCACGTTTGGGTTATTTAGTCAAAGGTACCTGGTACCACTGTTTATATTTAGCATCCTGTATAGAAATACCAAAGATTATATGCTGGGGAAAGAATGCATACTCCTCCATGGCTAGACAGTAGGGATTTATTTTTCCAGGATGGGGGAGGAAAGAGAAACTGCCCACATGTAGTTGCACGTCTGCAACACAGACCTGGCAAGCTGTAAAGGCACATTTATCCAGTGATAGCAACTGCACCAACGAGTCATGTTGGGCTCAAGTGTCTTTCACCTGTTAAATATGATGCAGTTGGTAATACCTGGCAATTGGGTTTGGTTTTGCTTTTTTTAAAAACGACTGTAAAACCTTTTTTGTAGCTCTGTTTTTCCTAGCAGGATTCTCTTGTGGGAATTGTAAAGGGATCCTACAAAAATACATTAAATCTTTTACTATGCCCAAGGATCAGCGTTGCTGCAGCAGTTCCAAGGGTGTGTTTTTAACACTTCAGGCAGAAGTGTCTCTTAAAAAAATTAAAATGAAATGAAGCATGAGAGAGTTGAAGCTTGGAAAAAAAAACATGGCTTTTTTGGCTTTTTTTTTTTCCTCTCCTTTAAACAAGAGTGTTCAAGTTCTCCTGAGCTACAAAGTGAAGTAACCTTCCCAGTTACCAAACCCTGACAAACTAAACAGCCTCTAAAGCTACTCAAAGGGGAGGAAGAGAGGGGATGCTCCTTGCCAAGAGAAAGCATAAAAGACAGGGGGTCCTGTGCATCGTTTGGCCTCCACCCACAAACTGGAACTGCTAACGTTGATTTTTACCTAGCTTATTAAATATCTTGGAGAGGATGACAAAAAGGGAAGGACCCAGAACCCTCTGAGCCAGCAGGAGTCTTTCCAACAGCTGTAACAGCTCTGGACAGCATCCAGAGAGAGGAGGAACCCTGATGAAAGCCATCTTCTCATGGGCACCAACTACCAGCAAAGCCCTCTGCCCTCCCCTGCAGCAGCAGGGCTAAACCAAACCACAACTTTATCTTAGTAGAGAAGCAAGATAAAGCTTTTTGGGTGGTTGTTTGTTTGTTTTTTCCATTTTATTTTTAATTTAAAAATCAAGAGCAGGCACAAAGGGTGTGCAGTCCAAACACTGCTGCTGCGGGTTTGGCGCAGGTGGCCGGCGCTTTGCTGCTGACACACAGGAACAGCATCTGGCTCATCCTCCTCCCCAGAAAGAAAAAAAAAAAAAAAAAAAGGAAAAAAAAAAAAAAAAAAGGGACAGGAGTACAGGGAGTCTCTGGCAATGCCTTTGCCACTCCAATCTCCAGAATCTGAGAGAGCCATCCCACATTTTTCCATGCAGAACAATTCTCACATTTGGCACCGAGGCACAGGTCGCTTCACCTGCGAACACTCTCGCATTGAGTGATCCTCAACCTTTCTCAGCAAGCCCAGAAATATCTCCTGGCACCTCTCAAGTTTCCTGCTGGCTTTCCCAAACCCTCATGCAAACCCTGCCCACAGCTGCATGCCGACATCTTGGGCTCTGCTGTAAAAGCCAGGGAACAATAACCAACTGTTGAGCTGGGCAGGTGTTAAAATATTCTAACACCCAGGGCTCTGCTCTACTGAGGCAATTAAAAGTCAGATGTATTTATTTTCACTTCTTCCCCCCTCTTTTTTTTTTTTCAGGAATTACCAAGAAGCTACTAATTGACACAGGACAGCTCTGAGACTTCTGCAGTGATCAGGAACCCAACCCAGCACAACTGCTCTGCTCAGAAAAAGCTACATATTTTTAAGATAAGAGAAACACTCAGCTTCACAAAGGCAGTTACTTAGAGCCAGGCAGGGGCCACGCCAGGGAAAGCAGCTGCAATGTTACAGGGTGCTATTTTATTTCCATTTCCACATCCATTGGAACTGCTATTAACTTTATCCACTGGAATTTCCAGCCGCTCCCAAGATGGTTTTGCCCGACACAACCCGCTCAGCCTGTCCTGGCTGCAAACACAAATGCTCTTGCCTGAAACCTTCACACCTTTCACTCTTCACATCCACACCTGCAGAGAGCTCCTTACAAGACTTTTATACAGTGATGATGTTGCTGTCAGAGTACAAACAGACCTGCCTAAAAAAATCTCCCTTTACACCAAGTTTGGGGTTTTTGCTGCATTTTCCAAATAGTTCCCACCTGGCTGGTTTATTGCAGAGATTCCTACTCTGCTGAAGGGAAAGACTGTTTTTAATTGCATGTGAGTTATGCATGATTAAATGAAATAAACCAAATGCCAGCATTAATTATTAAGTGGGGTGGGTGAGTCCTCACCTGGAGTCCTTCTCCACAAACCCTGAACTCCTTGAAAGGAGCAGTGTGAGACCTGCTGATGCACCAAGGTTGGGTGTGCAGGGTTTGCCCCAACATCCACACAGCCCTCTGCTTTGGACAGCTCTGAGTCCAGAAGACCAAGACAACCCAAAATTAGACCTTTGGTTTATTACTAATCCACCAGAGTGATCACACCCCACCAGCTGTTGGGCAGTGTTACTCACTCCCCCAGGTCTTTTCGTCAGCAGACTCGTGGAGGTCATTATCAAGGTACAAGCAGCTAAAATCCTACAGCAAGGGCAGGGCACTTCAGACTCACTTCAGTGCTTGTGGGTCATTGAGACCTGGGAAAATATCTTCTGCTGCATTACACCTACAACAGAACCAGCTGAAAAAGGGTCTGACTGTTAGCTGGGTGTAGAGGAAGCTGAGAGCATCTCTCTCCTGGGAGAGAGGATGAAATGAGACATCTTGAGCTTTCCTTGGGATCTGTAAGAGCATCCCTGATGATATCTGAATGGATTTTACCTTTATCCTCTTTTCTTTGCTGAAGCCAAATCACAAGGAAATTGGGAAAGTACAAACTTTCTGTGAGGTCAAAGAGGACCCTCCCAGCCCACTAACCCATCTCTGGAGCACAGTGCCCTGCTCTTCAAAGCAGCACAGCCCTCCCCTGCAAACCCTTCCATTACTCCACCAGCTGAGCAGCAGAAGGAATGCCTGATCTTCTGCAACATCCAGCAAACCCTGTTGTCCTCATGAAGATGTGCCTCCTGCCCCACGAGCTCAGAACCCCAGTAAGCAACTCCAAGCTGTCACCCATCAATTTCCCACCAAAGGTACATTTTAACGTGCCATGATGTTCCCTACATCATGGGACCATACAACATAACCAGGCTGGAAAACTGGCTCTTGCTGTCTCTTGGAACCCAAACCAGAAATGATAGCCTGGGTGCAGCTGCTTATTTCCTCTGGCTGAGAGTTTGGTGGGAAATTGTCTCCAAAAATCAGTTTGGAAAAAAAAAATAAATGTCTCCAGCCCTCACAGGTACAGATAGACAATAAAATGATTCTGAGAGCAAGTAGTATCTAAAAGTATCTGAAAGTTGAAGTGAATTATTTACAGGTAATTCTCAGGTTTGTCAGAGATTTCAGCAACTTCTTTATGGCTAATAATATCCAGACTGGACAAATTGAGACCTGTTAAAGAGAGAAACCAGAGGTTGTAGGAACAAACCTGCCACCAGGCAGCTAGAAAAATCACATACAGGGCCAGCTGATAGATTCCCTCTGTCATAGAGCTGGAGAGAGAGAGAGAGAGAAAAACCATCATGACTTAACAAGAGGCCATGGGAAGAGCAGCCTGTCTGGGTGGGGAAGGTGGAGTTCCCACGCTCTGAGAAACGTCTGCCAGCGGCAGGATTGAGTCTTCACAAGCCAAAGGTGTGGGACAGCCTTGAGCAGGATGCTCAGCTCACCACATGGTCCAGCTCAAGGACTCTCAAGTCCCCATGAGGTCTGTCCAAGCTGCTGTGACCAGGAGGTCCCACGTGCATGCCTGCAATGCTCCTGGTGGGTATTCCCACCCAAGGGCAGATGGCTGTGCCTCAGCCACCCCATACAAACACCTCAGCCAACTTCTTCCAAGCCAAGTGCAATTGAGGTGAGAGCAGATGCTGTATTTAAAACTTGCATACTGAAAAGCCCCATACACAGGGCCTGAATTATTCATGGACAGGACCAGCAGAAACTTTAACATTGCCACACAGAGGCACTGGCTCACTCAGGAGAAGAAGAAATATTTCTGTGTATCCACAATCTCCCCCACGTTGTCCTCACTCACCTCTCTCTCCAAAATCTACTCTTTGTTGGGCCTGGGTAGCTAGAAAAGTTCTGGGACTAATGGTCTGAAGAACATCCCACATTTCACCAAGCATGCTGCACACATTGCAAAATCACCTCTCCTCCCCCAAAATACATCTGGTTCAAGATTATGCACAGGGAAATTACTTCACCAACTTTTAGCTCTCCATCCCAGCCCAGGAAAAGCCCAGGTTTGCTCTCAAAACTCCTTGCCAGGGCACATTGACCCATTCCACCAAGACTGGTACTCCCACATCTCCTCTGCCCCCTCCATGCCCACCCATGGAAGTGCCCCCAGCCCACACCAGGGCAGAGGGTACTTGTGAGATGAGGCTTGACCAAGCATCTATACAACAGGCTCTGCCCTTGCCTGCCATTATTTTCCCACGTTCATTTACAGAGGAAAAAAAAAAACCAAAACAACCCACAGCTCCCAGAACATCATTTGAAGTGTGAAAAGACACAAAGACGTATGGTTGCAGGGATTCCAGCCACACGGCCGCTCACTCCTGAGAAAAGGGTCACCTTTAAAAATGGAAACTTAATTAAAGACCATAAATAAAACCAGATTGGCCGTGCTGTTAACTCGGGAGCAGTTGGTGCCATTTGGCCCAGCACAGATGAAGATGAAGAGCTGCACGTGATTTCCAGCGGCCACGCACACCGCCCCGGCTTCCCACTGCTCCCCGGGTTCCTCAGCCAGCAGGATTAATCACATGCAATCAGCACAGTAATTAGGCTGCTCTCATGCTATATTGCACAGGGCTACCAGGGAGAGCTGCAGAAACACAGCAGCTCCTTAATGTACCCAAAATCTCATACCTCAGACCAACACCGAGCAAGCTCTTCAGACTCCTCATGGCTGCGAAGGCGAAAGGTTCTGAGAATGAGCCTGGTCTCATGAACAGGGAAAATAATCTATCAAAATAGTGACTCACCTTATTCTGAGTAACGGCAGAATACACTGTGTTAACATGCATACCACTTCTTTACAGCCACATTTGCTGCCAGAGAAGCCATTACCCACCCCAGCATTCCTGCGTGAATACGGATTCTTCCTCTAAAACCGTAACTCGCAAGAGAAGTCAGAAAAAAACAAGAGTTACTTGATTTTTCAGACCCCTCACCCTCACTGGCACCTGCCATTTAACACTCAATCCAGTTTTTCTCACTTCTTTTTCAGACCCAAAAAAATATATATAGAAGAGAAGAAAACCCTAATCCTTGTCACCTTGCCAGGACATTCCTCTGCAAGTATTCATGGTACGACTTGTACCAACAGCAGATCCTGAAATACTTCTCTTCACTCCTGCAGTCCAGTTGGCACAGCCAACTGAGCAAGCTCAGGGGAAGTCTGTGGATCCTTCCAAGAAAAAGCCTGCTACCAAAAAATCCATCAAGGAAAGCTGCATATTCCTGCAAAGACAGACAGAGCCAGCTTTCCCTATAGAAACAGACTCAGTGGTTCAAGTTTTCCTTCTTTCTTCCAAGGCAAAATTGCTGCAGAGGGAGTTCAAGTCTCTTCCCATCCTCCAAGTGGTGATAATGACTCTGGGGGCTGATGTACTTAGAGAAGGACAGTTTGCAACTCCCCAACATCTCCTGCAGGACTGGGCTGCCTGGAGTGGGAAGCAGAAGGCACATCACTCCCCAGAGAGGATGTTGGGAATTGGTTCTTCCCACCACCACAACCACCACCAGCCAGCCTGGTTTCTCTGAACACTCAAATCAACAGGGGGTTTGAAAGGTTCCCCTCCACCAAGACTTGCTTCAAAAGGAGGATGACCTCCCACCCACCACCACTGCATGCCAGGGGGGTATCAGGCAGGGAACCAAGGTGAGGGGCTTCCTTTCAGACAGAGCACAACCCCTGTGCTTCCCTCTACTTACCTCCCTCCCTGTTCCTGCTTTGCAGAGCTATTTGTTTCCCTCCTCCCCAGCCCCCCATGCTGAGAGCCAGCTGCCTCTGCTCAAAACTCATCAATCCCAGCCCAGGAACAAAGCCAAAGCCCTTACAGATGCGCCCAGCATGAACCTGCCAACAGGACTCAGCTGCAGAGATGACTGCACTCACTCTCTTCCAGGCTTTGCTCCACACCAGGCAGAGCCAGAGCTATTATTTAGGATTGACAGCAATGGCCAACCCAACCTGCTCCAGAAGCTCCAAGGTCTTGGCCCTTGAGCACCTGATGAACTCTTGGATGATCAACCAAACATCCAAAGGGCTCTGCTTACAACACATCAGGTGCTGCTTTAGAGCAGATCCTCAAACCACAAAAAGGAAAAAGAAAAGCCCCCATGGGACAGATTTTTTAAGTGTAGTGCTTAAGGATGCAGATGAGCAGTAGCTGGCTTTGCAAAATGGACTAACACCTCCCCAACCCAAAGTCAGCCAGTTTGAATGACTTCAGTAATGAATTACACTGCACTGAATTTCTGCAGACTCCCCACCCTGCATGCTCAGATGTCCCACCACTTTTTTTAAGGAGTCTATACCCCATTCTGAGCTGAACTTGGTATTTTTAGCTTTATTACTCTGTGTAATTTTTGCAAAAGTTCAATTATTTGCATGTTATGAGGAAAAATTAAGAGATGCAGATTTGATTGTATTGTTTAAAAAAAAAGGGGGTTTAATAGCATGCCAAAACTTCACCATTCAGGCTGAAACTGCTGCAGTAGCTACTATAACCATTTGGATGTGTGTCTAGGCCTGGCAACCTCCCTTAAGATTTACTCACATTCACATGATTGTCAACACAAATATTTACCCACATTCATGTGACTGTCAATACAAAAATCAGCTTGAAGAGTTTGAGACATTTGTAAGCTGCAGTAAGATGCTTGGATGCCCACACCAAATTAGGTGTGTGGTACAGCAGACAACAAGGATTGCAGTTGCCTTATTTTTGTTTTTTTTAGTTATATGGAAGAACCAAGATGCATTTTCTTAAACAGGACATTCAGACCCCAAAACCTTCATTTTACTGGAGAGCAGAACTTTAAGTAGTATGAAAAAGAAAACCAGGCAGGAGCCTGTTGCTGGGTCTTCTCTGCCCATCTCCCCCAAATTTAGCTGAACCTGACCCACTTCCAACTCAGTCAAGTTCCTCTGCACTAAGAAATCCCAGCTCTGAGGAACCAAAGCCAGCCCAGGCAACAAAACTTGCTGCAAGGAATGAAACCATTTCTAAAGTCATTGGAAGCAACATGACATTCAGGTGCCACAGGCACAACCCAGAAGAGCACATCTGGGGGAGCAGATGTAAAATGAACTTTGGAGGCTGCTTTTTGCCACCAAATTCTCATGGGTTTGTTTCTGCTGAGCACCCATCCCACTAGAAGAAGAGGCTCCTGTCAGCATCTGTGTCCCCAGGGCACCCTGCATGCTTTCTCCTATCCCCTAAACAATTATGTTATTAGAGAAACAGATTCATCTCTGTGACTCTGGTTTTATTCTTAGCCCAACTAAGGAACAAGCATTAAAAAAAAAAAAAATGCTTTGCATAGATCTACTGTAGGCAACGCTTTTACAGTTCACTTCCAGGCCAGTTTTTTTCCAAAACCATGAAGCATCAAATGCAGAAGAGAAACTGTGTGAGAGCAGCATTTTGTGACAAAACAGAGTGAGAGTGATGGCCTCCAGAACAGATCAGCTCCTGTGGTTAGAGCATCTACAACATTTCCAGCCATGCAGTGCTTGCCCAAGTTGCACCCAAAAACGTGCCCACCCCCTGCAGGGTGCTGTGAAAGCCATTGGTGACACAGGGAGAGCCACGAGGGGAGCACTCAGGAACAAAACAGCTCAGAGAAAGCTGCAAGGGGAATGCAGAAAGAGAAACAGAAAGGGGAGAGGAAGAGCAGCAGCAGAGGAAGGGGAGCTGGGCAGTGGAAATGAGTTCTGCTCCCTCCTGCCTTCAGCCTCAGGAGCCACAGACCCAACCCAACCACATGGCTTTGTTCTTGACATTGAAGAAAGTTGAGGCAAGCAGTTGACATAACATTCATAGAATCATAGAATCATAGAATGGTTTGGGTTGGAAGGGACCATAAAGCTCATCCAGTTCCAACCCCCCTGCATGGGCAGGGACACCTTCCACTAGGATCAGGTTGCTTCAGGCCCCATCCAACCTGGTCTTCAACACTTCCAGGGATGGGGCAGCCACAGCTTCTCTGGGCAACCTGAGCCAGGGTCTCACCACCCTCACAGAAAACAATTTCTTCCATACACACAACCTAAATCTCCCCTCTTCCAGTTTACAGCCATTCTCCCTTACCCCATCACTCCAGGCCCCTTTCCAAAGTCCCTCCCCAGCTTTCTCATGGGCTCATTGCCCAGGTATTACACAGCCCTCCTCTGCATCACTAAGCAAAGTGCTGGCTCCTGCCATGGGGATGCCCAGGGGAAGGTGGGGAGCAGGTACCTTTCATTGCCTGGCTGGAACTCAGAGAGCAGGGACGGCCTCCGCCGCTGCGGCTGCATGATAGATCCCGGGGGGAGGTGGGAAGCAAAATCCCTGGAAGGATGCTGGTACTCCAGCAGTGCCACGTCCTGCAGAAACAAACACAGAAGAGAATTTGTTAGGCTGGTGGCAACTTTTGAAACACGTGGTGAAGCCCAGCAGCTCAGCTTAAACCATAGAGAAACTCCTCCTGTGAAGCACCCTTGTGCCCGACCACACAGCTCAAGGCTTTCCCCCATCCCAGAAGGGTTCCCAGTAACCCCCAGTCCCATGCCATGGTGGGATGGTAGCTGCTGGCTCCCCAGCAAGCCCAACCCAGCCACCAGGCACCCACACAGGGATTTGTGGTATCCAAGCAGTCCTGATAAGTTCAAATCCATGAGGAAGAACAGGTAAGAATAAAATTAAAAGTCACAGGACATTTTCAGCTTCAATAAGTCACACAGCAGTAGGGAGAAAGAACACAAAGAAAGGAGAAAGAAAAAAAAAAATAAAAAGGAAGAGAAATCACAAATGTTATCTTGAGAGTATCCCTTTAAACACAGCTCCCCTGTGCTGAGCTCAAGGGGTTTGAAAGGACAGTTTGCTGCTTATTATGTGTACGTCCCTTTTGTTCCTTGACCCTTGGAGAGTACAGTACAGTATGTTCCTGATTTTAATTAAATAAGAAGCCCTCCTGCTCTGTGCCACAGACTGATTCCAGCAACAGCTACAATTCAGCTGCTACTTTTTATTTGTAGATAGATACTTGACCAGAAGACTAATCATCTAATTAACTAAGACCTTCAGCAATGGCATAGAAAGCCCTACCACAGAATAACCCTGGTAACACTGACACACATTTACATTACAAGAACCAACCCCACCTGAGAGTCTATTTTGAACAGTTCTCAGCTGGAAAAAAAAAAACAAAACTCCAATTCTCTCTCTCTCAAAAAAAAAACCAAACCCAAACTTATTTCAGAGTCTAAAAAAAATTAAATCAATAAATAAAATAGCAAGTGCATGCAGTTGGGCAGGAGACCTTCAGCACTAACAGATGGAACAGGAATTATTTCATGTGCTGCAGTGAGGACTGAGATGCTCCAGTACTAAGGAAGTGGAGAAAAATGTCCTACCAAGGAGCGTGGCAGGGCAAGAAAATATTTGGAAGCTTAAATAGCAACAGCTTGCACCTAGAGACCCCCTTTCCCAAGACCTAAGTGAACAGAGCAGCCCAGCACTGGATGCCCTGCCAGCCTCCAGCCAGATGAAGAGTAGAAGGAAATACCTAAGTCCAACATCTCTGGCTACAAGAGGGTAAAGATGTCTGCATAGAAGCCTTCTGGAAAGCCAAGAAGAAATACAGAAATTATAAGTACTCAGTACAGGAGAGCCAAGAAAAGGAGATCCCCTACCCTGCATTCAGGCTCTCTTGCACAAAAGCTGAAAAGGCCGATAACCAAGCAGAGGAAGGGGATGGGTGGTGTATGATGACCTTCTGTGTATGATGCACTTCTCCTTGGGCCTAGGAAGGTGCACCAGTTCTTGGAATAAAGTTCATTTCTTCCTGGTATCAGCAGTAGTGTGGTGCTGCTCCTTTTCTGTTCTGATCCATCTCAGGAGGCTCTGCCAGCCCCAAACTCCACCTCCAGCCTGGCCACTTCAGACCTCAGCTTCTGGAGCAAGGGTGTCTCCAGACAGGCTCTTACAACATGAGGAGGGCATGACTGGAATACTGCCTACTCCTCCTCAGGGGATGCTCCCCTTCTGCTCTAAGATCAGGTGCTAAGGGAGGATGCTGCCCTGTGACACTGCTTGTTCTTCAGCTGGAGAATATCCACACAAGGACATCACGGGGGGTTGCAGGACAGAATATGCCATCAGCCCAACCACAGACAGGACAAACTCAGACACCTGATGTGATGGAGCCCATTAACTCCCAAAGAAGAATTGCTGCCTACGAGGAGCTTCCCCACATTTGGACTTGTCCTGGTTTTAAATTAAAAAGGAAAAAAAAATATTAAAAAAAGGATGCAGCTCCTGACATCCACCTACAAAACAAACACACCATGTCTGGGAAGACACACCAAGAGGCCCACAACCAGGACCATCACCTCTTGTGGTTGTACAAACAAGAATTACCTGTCTGGGAAGCTCGGAAGCTTTGCTCTTGAGAAAATAAAAAGGCTCTTGCATGTCCCAAGAACGTCTGTTTTTCCTCTTCCCCCTGCCCAGACTTAACTGAACTCTGTCTTTTCCTCCTCTAACCTCCATCAGGATATCACTGGTGGAGCTCAGAGCCTGCTGGTGTGGCCTGAAGTTCCTTATGCCAGGGCTGGGATGGCAGATGAGCCTCCCCTGCCCAGGGCAAGGCTGGCAAGCACCAGCTCCTGCTTTTCCAGACATTGCCTGACTCACCCTGACCTGCTCTGCTTTGCTCACATCAGCATTCAGTTTTACCAGAAGAAAACATTACCTAAAAATTAGTGAGGAGGATTAAAACAGATTTCTGTGCCCTGTGAGGAACTGTCAAAGGAGCCATGGAAGACCTGGCAGGCCGTAGGTGGATTAATTGCTCAGAAAGTTACTACAGCAAATTGCACTGTGAGCTGTGACTGTTTTTCAAACACAAACATTGGAAAGGTTTATGAACTGCCTTCAGAAGAGGCTTCAATTTGATTTAACAGCTTTTCAAAGCCATTTGCTGGGAGGCACCTTGCCGCCAGCACTGCTGCACCTTCCAGGAAGGGATGGAGATGGGAGAGCAGTGTCACTGGGTGCCACGTGAATTCCCCACTGCTGAAGCACCCAGCACAAATGTCATTTACTCCTCCGTCCTGACCTAAAACATCGAGCACAGCCTTGGCACTTGCAGAAGGGCAGCTACAAGACTCCTGAAATAAAACAACTAAAAATCGCTGTAGCCCCGAAGCTACACGTTGCTCATTTTCCTCTCCACTGCTCCACTGGTTTTTGCTCAATTCTATTTTTTGCTCATCCTCTCCCACTTTCTCCCTTTGTCTCTCTTCCTGTCCTCTGAAAAACCTCCTCCCAGCCCCAAAAATCTGGTGATGTGTCACGGGACACCCTCTCCAGGGCCTTCAATTCTCCCATTGCCTCCAGTCAAGACTTTGTTGCTTTTACACCAACCTTCTTGTTGTTCCTTGTGGCTCAGGTGCTCCCACACAGATGTACTTTGTGAAAGCTCTGCAGAATTTCAGAAAATCAGGAAGTGTAATGAAACAGAAATTAAGTGAGCAGAATGGCCATGGGTAGTCAGGTGCTCTGGCACATCAATAGATCTGGGAGGTAAGAGCAGAGTTTGCAGAGGGCAAGGAGAGCTGCAAAGAGGATGAGCATTAAGTAGAATTGAGCACTTTTTTGATAGAAATTAGGCTTATTTCCTCAAACAAAAAAGACTGAATGTTTCCGAAACAATCCAAAGCAAAGCAACCAAAATCCCTTTGGAAGTCTCAATGTCAAGACCTTATTATTCTCCTGATATAACAGCAGCTTCCCAAAACATAACCCCAGGTGAAAGGAACTGTGTCCCCTTTAACAACCTATAAACAAAAAAGCCAAAGTTTTCTCTCCCATCACTGCACAGTCTGGAGCCCTGGATGGTTCAAGAACCACGAAGCATCCTTCAGATGCTTCACCTCTCCAGCAGTGTCTTCCTTCTGGCCATGAGAGCAGCACTTCATTCAAGCTAGTCCATCCATCCTCCCTGATGGGAGCAAATCCACATGATGCCAGAGCAGCATCCTTGTAAGCAGTTGGAAAACTTGTCTGAGCCAGGGAGATAGAGCACAGAGGTCCCCCCAAAAACACCTCTACCACAGAGCACTGCTAGAAGGATCCTGTCTTTCATCATGGACATTTGTCCCTCACAATCCCCCCAGCACAACCCTGCTACTCACAATCCCAGCTCTGGTGCCTCCTGCCCCTGTGACCACCCACCCAGGAGCTGCAATGAGCCCAGATCAGGAGCAGACCTGGAAAACCACACAACTCACCCAGCTGGGAAAGGATGGTTGGATCCCTGTGGCCAGGAGGAGAAGGTTGATATCCAAACTTCAGCACCCCACATGAAGTCAGAAGAGCTGCTGCAGACCCCTGGCCTTTACACAAGGCTCCCATTATCCCTCCTCCTGTACATCAAATCCCTGTCACTCCAAGCCTGGCGTGATGTGATCATGGGTGATGCTGAAAGACAACAAACCTCAGCACTGCAGCCTGCTTCAGTGACCAGCCAGGAAGCACCTTACAGGGAAAACAACTGAAACACAGCTCCTTTCTGCCCAAACCAAACCAGAAACCTGCTCTGATCAGAGCTGGCTCCAGCAAGTCCTTCTGAGCAGCACACAAAGCGTCTGGCTGGGCTGAGCCAGCACTAACAGCACCTCTGAAGGCAGACAGACACCAGGAGTGCCTACAGCATCATAAATCACCCCAACTGAGCCATACAGCACAAGGCCAACGTTTAGATATCAGAAAAAAAAAATGCTGAAGAGCCCAAAGCAGCCTCATTAAAACACACTTCCTCATGCAGCAGACTTGAAAAGGCATTTGGGCCCAGCCAGAGGTGCTGAGAGTGTCCTTTGCTGCCAGCCTGGAAGGCCAGACATGTCTGTGGCCCTGCCTGGAGGCACTGGGAGGGGGAGCTGGGGCTGGCACTCCCAGTCTCAAGGTCTTTTTGTGTTATTACTTGATTTGGGAGTGCCGAGAGCGCCGTCTTCCTCCCCTTGCTGGAAAATCCTCTGACCCTAAATAACCTGACTCTATCAGGCTCATTGAGACACTGATCAAACTGTTTCAAGCCAGGAGACTGGATGCAGTGCTAGAGAAAAACCCTCAGCAGCACAAAACCACAGACAGCTCCATAGAAGAAAAATGAAACAATAAAAAAATTACTTTTCCTCCTCTTATGCGTTTTTTTTTTTAAATCTTTCGGCCTGATGTCTTATCTACCATAACATCTCTAGCAAAATCTTCTGTGTCATCCCCTGGCCCCAGGATAACTCACACACTAAACCAGTGACTGCTTGCAGACTTTCTGCCTCTCTCAGTTTCTGTTCTGAACGTGTGCTCTTGCTGGTGTGGTTCATTTCTCCTTCCCCTCCTTGCAGCTGCCTGGGTCCAACGAGGAGGCAGAAAGGAGAGGTTTGAAAGCAATGCTGGAAGCATTCCTGGGCACTGACCCACAGCACACAGAGCCAGGCAATGCTGCTCCACAGCCAACAGCAGCTCTGCCCCTGCTCTCCCAGCTCCAGTCTTGTGCACATCCATATGGACGAGGCACCTACCAAGTGCTCCATCCAGATGGCATTCCCACGGGGCTGCAAGACTTAGAAGGAGAGAACCTCAGAGACATGAGGCCTGCAGAAAGGAAGTCTGGAGCCGGTCTTGCAACAGAAAGGCAAAGCTGCTCCTCCTCCTCTCTTCCTCCCACCAGCAGACAAACAAGTGCAAACGCCCAGTGCTTCTGGCTTCTTGGGAAAACAGCTCTGGAGCAAAGCTGTGGAGCTTTGTCAAGAACCCAACTGGACAAGCACCTGCAGGACAGCTCAAGCATCCTGGAGCATCACACCAGATCCATTCCCCGTCGCTTACCGCGTCTTCAGCCGAGAAAGCAACCGGGAGCACCCCGCTGAGTTTCGGTGCAAAGACAGCAGCTTCACTTAAAAACCACTGCTCTTGTTTTGCAGTGACACTGAGTAGGAGTGGTCCCGGGGTCAGTCACCACATCCGCCTGCTGAGACAGCTCCTGGGGGGTGGCACCTGCAGCAGCAGCAGCAGCCACCTCCAGTCATGTCATGGGGCACAGGCAGTGCCTCACCTGGGGAGCTCCCCAGGCACCTGAGCCCTCGCCCAGCTCTGAACCTCTGCCCCACACTCTCCTCATCACCTCTGGTAGGCAGGCAAACAGGCCAGGGCACTGCACATGCTCATCCAGGAGCAAATCCCAGCTCCTCACCACCTCCACCAAGGATTATGTCAAGGGCTGCTCACCACGAGCTCACCCTGGGCTGTACTGGAAATAATTTTTGTTTCTTAATGCTGTGCTATTTCTGCTGACGCACTCCCAAGCACTCAGCCTACCTGAGGCCGATTAATAACAGCGTGGTCCAAATCATGAACAAAAAACAATGCCAAAGCATCCCTATTTATTTCACTACTTAGATACTGCCCTTTACCTAATTTTAGCAGAGGATGCCTGGCCTCTTCCCACACACATGCCATGCTGGGAGCTCCTTTTAACCACAAGGGAATTACTGATGGGTGAGGGGCTGAAGTGCCCCAGCCCATGGCACTGGTGGCACACACAGATTCAGAGCTGGGCACTTCACAGCTGCTGCCCTGCGTTCCTCACATCCCTCTCATCCCCCAACAACATCCTGATGGTTCTGGGGGACCTGAGAACTTTGCTCCACACCTCACCTTCACCCTGGGTGTCCTGGTTTCCATTGGTATTTCCTGAGAGGAGAAGAGGTGAGAGTGGCTGCAGACCAGCAGCTGCACCAACCATACGCTCCGTCCCTCTCCTCCTGGCTTTTCTGCTGCAGTTTTCCCCAAATGAAGAACAACCAGAGATTTTCTCTGGACAATGAGGATGGCCACAGGAGACACACAAGTCAGAGGGGCTGCACATGGTGGCCAGGACTTAACAGCACAGCCTCAGACTGCAAAGCCACCCCATTCCCCCAGGAAGCACACAGCAGACTGAGCTTCCCTCACCCCCAGGAGCACGCAGCCAGCATGGAGCAGTGTATCCTGACTTACAACCTGCAAGGGCCTCTGACCATCCAGCAAATAACTTGTGCAATAAGCTGCTGCTTGTGCCCCTGGATGCAACCCCAGCAGCAGCAAAAGGCTGAGCTACCAACTGGTGCCACCTCTGAGCCAGGCAGATCAGCTCTCCAGTCTGAGGTGGGGTGGCCAGAGAGACGTGGCCATGGCTATGGTGGCTTTGCCATAGACAGGGAATGCCCCCACCCCTGCTTGATATACCCTGAACTTTGAAAAACAGAAGTTGCTTTGAATCTCTGTCTGCCAGCAGTGAGCGTGACCTATTTTAGCACTAAAAGGCAAAGCTCTCTGGTGCCTGGATACCCCCCTGGCACTGGCAGCACAGTTGTTGCTCATCAGACCGAGAAATTCACTTTCTAGCCTTTGCCTGGAGAAAATAATTTTTTCCCAATACCAATTCAGGTAAGAGGTAGTTGAGGAGGAACTGGAACAGTAGCAGAGCTGTCATTCCATGAGGTCCAGACACATCAAGGGCTGCACCCCTTGTGCACAGCACAGTGTCCAACCCATCACACTGGGCTTCCTCAGCCATCCCCTACTCTGGCAGAGAGAACCTCCCCAGCCACCAGTGAGCTGCAAAGGAGATGGTTATTGATCCAAGCAGGTTGACCTCAAGTACCCTGCTCTCTGCCCAACTTCCTCCCCCAAACCCTGGGACAAGCTCACTGCAGATTTAAGAAGGGAAAGAAAAAAAAAAAAACCCCATAAAACAAACAACAACTCCTCCACAATCAGCTCTACTGTTCAAGATAAGGTCAGTAATAAAAACCTGGCTGAATACCCGCATTTTTATCTTGCCTACAGAGATGCAACATGTGCTGAAAAGACAAATGCCCTTATTGTTCCAACAGAGTCTCGTTGCCACCCGTCTCCCAGGCACTGCTGACTTGGCCTTTTGTTTTAGGAGGTGACCACACTGCACGTGGCCCCTTCCTGGAAGGCACTGATTTCTGCTGCCACCCCTGCACCAAGGCCACATCTTCTGCCAGGAGCATTAGTGTCTGCACCAGCTGCACAGTAATGCATCCTTCCCAACACCCTCTCCCCTGCCTCTCCAGCCAAGAGGGATTGTCAGCAGTGTTTAGCTGTCCCATCTGAATATGCCATTCATGGAGAAGAAGTCATGTCTTGGTGAGGGCAGCTCTCAGCTGTTGTAGCTTCCTGGCCACAGTGCTGGGTTCTAGAGACAGCTGCCAGCCCTCTCCCAGGCAGCCAGAGGTGGCCACAGAACAGCAGCAGATCCTTTACAGTGCTGCCTTTGAGTCACTCTCCATCACAAGACTTTTGTCCCAGTCACATCCAGGCGCCTTTGAGCCAAGAATGATCCGTCTGCCCTTCCTCCATTCCCCCTGCCTGCTGCTCTGCCTTCTGGAGCTGCTCATGGCCATGAACACCCTTGTAGGGTGAGCTGCTCAATTCACACAACAAACCCCAAACTTCCACCTAAGAAGTCATTTTGCTGATCATCACATCCCTTCTGCAGTGTAGTCCCCCAGCACACAGGCTCCCAACACAACACCCAAAACCTATCTGCAGGTCCATGCAGGACACTTTCATCTTTCCACATCCTTGACTCAGCTCTCCCCTACACTCCCTTACACCTCCACAGAGAAGCCTTCAGGTCAAAGAACCTGACTTGCTCAGTATTTTGAATAAATGTGGTAACAGTGACAATCAGCAAAAGCCTCCAGTCTTGCAGAAGGTGACTACAAGGGCTGGTGGGGTAAGGCAGGCAGTCAGGCTAGGACTGTAGGCAAAGGCTTTGCATCTCCAGAAGTGGCTTTCATGGGTCTCTACCTTTGCCAAACCACATAAGCAGCAATAGTTTCTTCTTCCTCTGTGGATTTACAATCTTGAGATCAACCAAAAGCAAAACATCACCCTCTGCATTGTATCACATCCAAAAAGCAGATTAGGGAGCAACCATAGAAGTCTACAGTAGCTTGAAGAAAAAAAACTCTTTTGGATAAAGGCTGTATCCTAGGGAAAATGAGCTGTAAATACAAACTGCTGTAAGCCAACTCCTTCTTCCTGGCAATGGGAGAGAGACCCCAGGGCAGGGAATTAGGTGTCCTGTTCCTTCACCTCCGTGCTCTCCCAGTCCTACAGCAGAAAGCCAATATCCCCAAATTCAATACTGCTCATGCAATCCTCCACTGGCAACCTCGAGATAATTCAGAAGAAATGGCGTCGAGTTCTTGAGACAGACTTGATCAGAGTTGGTATTTCCAAGGTATGTTTTTTTATTTTCAGGTCATTCCTGGAGCCCAGCAGGCAGGATGCAAATCTCTGGCCCGAACCGCTCCCGCTCAGCTGCGTGGCTGCGAGCAGGAGGCTTGGCTCCGGTTGGAGAAGACTCTTCACAGCCTGGGGGGATTTTAGCATTTGGCACTGTAAACTCTTCCATTCTGCAAGTTCCTGGAGCACTGACACAGACTGGCATTTTGCTTCCAGCAGATAAAAGTGTGAATAACTACTCCAAGGAAAACCAACACAGCAGCGAAGGCGCCGCACGTGTGCAACGTGACACACGCTGCCTCTCTGCGGGCTTACCTGCCATCCCCTTGCCATTCTGATCATCTCACTGCAGAGAGGAGCTGGCTCCTGCCATCTCAGGAGCTTCCATCTCCTTACAGCACCTTCCAGGGCAGGACACTGGGTTTAACTTGCTCTGCTCGAGCGCCTGGGAGGAGGAGTCTGGGCAGAGAAGGCACTCGGTTCCCCTCAGGCCACCACTTGGCTAGGACACCAAATCAACACACAAAGTTTGCACCAACCTCTTGTCTCTGATTCAGGCAGACAAGGAAGAAAAAAAAAAATAAAAAAAAAAAAAAAAAAAAAGCAATCAGACTGGGACACTCCTGCCTGAGTGCTGTTTTGCAAACTGTGTGTTTAATGAAGGAACTACAGAGCTGCTCCCAGAGAGGTGGCATGGGAGAAAGCCTGGAGCTCTCAAAGTTGGAGCTGAGGAGCTAAGGAGGGGGTAAGCTCACATTCCCATCTCGGATGAAGCAATGTGAAGGGAATGGGGACAAACACCACACAAGAGGCATGCCCAGGCCTCTTGCAGGGAGGGAACACTGTTCACCAATGGGGATTCAAGTGGCACATTTCACATGCATGTGCACACACCCCAATCTTACCAATCCCCAAACCTGCTTAGTATCTCTAGTAGGTAAAACACTAAAAGCACCCCAAAAGCCAAAGCTGTTTTGGCACAGAGGCAGCCACATGAGGACACCCTGTGTGCTCTGACCTCCAGAATCTCCTGCAACTGGTACCACCCTCCTGGAAACCCCAGCCTGCATCTCAAGCCACATCATTCCCAGAGCACTGAAACATCAGAGCCCTAACAGGATAGGGATGACTGCTAAAGAGGGCAGAGCAAGGAACTGGATCCAGAGAGAGGAAGAGTGGGGAAACTCTTCTATCCCCAGGAAATATTGATCATGAAGATGCTTTCAAAGGAAAGGGGTACACTTGCTATGCAGGGAAATTGATCTGTTTACAGAAAATAGCTACAGGTTGCTTGAAAATTAATATCCTTCATGCAAAAGTTTCCTTTGAGTGAGCACAAACTTCGGACACATTAGAAGGTTAAGAGCATCACTAATGTGTTTTTTCACCTTTAGCTAAAGGTCACAGAGAATTCAAACAATTCTTCTGTTCTCAAGCTGACAGCAGTCAACTACGTACCCCAATATATTACAACTAATTAATCTGGAAAACAAAACCATCTCCCCTGCTGTATGGCCAACCACATGGTGGTATTAGGAATAAACTGTTGATTATTGGTGATTTTCTTTCACTTAAAGTGATTTTGACTTTCACTTAAAGAAAGTCAAACAAACCAGAACCTTTTCACCAGGCTTCCTTCTTCCCTTTAAAAGCAACTGATGTTTTTTTACAAGTAACTTTTTTTTAGTGAGATGGAAATAAATCCAGGGTCATTTTGAAATTTCACACCATTTTCACATCCTGGTAGACAAGATGCCTCTCAGTGAGGAGGAGGAGGAGGAGGAGGACACCCCATTATGGATGGGGACCAACCAGTCCAACGGAAGAGCCTGTTTGCTGCATCACCCATCAGAGCTCAATTTGGATCAGACCCACAATTCATAGCCCTGCCCAAAGCTGGCACCTAGGAGTGAAACCAGACAACAAACATCTTCACTCAACTGATACTGGGTCTTCTCCACCAGGTCAAACTCAGCAAACTAACTCATGAAACAAGCTGCTGGGAGGTAGTGCTCATATATACAAATTCTGTTTGTTCAATAGAAACATGTATTTTCCCCCATTTTGGTGGATGCTCCCTTGAGACATATACAACGGGCAAAGAAAAATGTCCAAGCCTACTTCCACCACCTTCTGCCCCTTCACAACATCCCCTCTCACTTGCCTCATCTGTGAAATTGAACAGCTGCAATCCTTTAAATCACTTTTCATAAAGTGTCTCCAAGCCTCAAATAATGTCACGGCTCATTTCTGAGCTCAGTATTTCTGCCGCGCTGCATTTCCCTGGGTGCGACCGTCACAGTTGGACTGTGATTATTTATTTATATTCTAATAGCATTCACAGCCCTGTTCCACCCAGCCCTGCACACGCGCCCAGGAGGTGACCCAGGGCGTTTCCACCACCAGGATAAGGATCCCCAGGCTGACGAATTCAGAGTTCTTGGGAAAGGATGTCGTGGAATGCAGCAAACCAGAACCAAAATCCAATTAGATGCAAGACATGCTAGAGTTGGGTTGGTTTTGGCCTCTCTCGCTTTCTTCCAAACAAACTCTCACTGTGCAAACACACCCCATGACAAAACTGACCTGGCCAAGACATACAAGCAAATACTGCTGGCTTTTAATATTAAACAGTGCAGCAACTTCAAAGCAACTGGGCTCTCCTCTCCCAAGCAATCCCACCAGAGATGGGCTCCAGCCCCAGAGCCATGGCCAGGTTCCAGCTCACGGCGCCGCTGAGCAGCAGACACGTGTGTGCAAACAGCTGAGAGCAGCCGGGCAGATCATGCAGGGACAGGCTTGAAGAAACTCTCTGCCTCCCCTCCTGAGGAGAGGCAAGGTGCCTTTGGTTAGTCTGGGGCTGGCACACTTCTGCCAAGAGGAGTCTTTGAGCTTTCCACCGGAAAAAAAAAAAAATAAAAATCTCAGCTTGGATGTCTCCTGCATCCAGGCACCTAAAGAGTATCACATAACCTTGGAAGATTGCATGCGGCTGTAAAAATAGAAGCAAACGCCAGCAACTTCTTCCAACATTAATATGACATAATAAAACCAGCATTCACTGGAGGCAGAGAGCAGGGCAGGTTGGAGAAACCCAGAGCTCTGTTAGATTTGCAAACAACTGCCCCACTTGGTTCATTCTGCTGTGGCAACACCAAGGGAAAGAAACACTTTGAGACAGGGACTCACCCCAGAGGCGAGGAGCCTTTGGCACTCTTCTAAAATCCATCTCCACGTTGGGCATTGAGGTTTCTTAGGTTTGTTTTTAAACCACAGTTTTGCAACAACTGCAGATCTTGCTCACCTGGTGGCATCTTCCTGCTCAGGTTTCTGATAAAATGAGAACTGGGATTTTCTCTTGGAGACAAATGCTCTCGTTCTGTCCCAGCCTCCTAACAAACACACTCGCACCGATGGAAGCAGAACTCTCATAAATCAAACCAGGTCAGCGTGTCTCATTCCCTGGATGAAAAGCTTCTTTGTGCAGAAGCACGCAGGCCCCGAGCGATTTAGATGAGCCAGCTAACACTGCCAAAAGCTCATCCTGCACCCTCCTTAATGTTTCTATTTCAAAGCCTTTCCAAACTCCAGCTTTGTTCCTGGTGCTGCTCTGCTGAAGCCCAGCAAAGAGGGCAGAAGAGGGAGCTTCACCCTTTCACTGATACTTCGTGGATTTCCAGGCTTTCAAGCCAAACCCTAACATCTGCCCAGCAGGAATTTTACCTTCTTATAGCCACCACTGGCAGAAAAGTATCAATGAGACAAGGTCACCTCACCAACTCGTGCTGCAAACACCTTCCTGGCTGTGGCCACCTTGCTGTAACCCCCCAAGAAGCAGCTCTGAATAGCAGCCTTGCAATTGTTTGCCACACTCCAGCACCTAATAAGATTCATTTAAGCAGCTTGAGCTGACTAAAGCTGTTCCACTAAGGAGTTTTTTTTCCGTTAACGGCTTAAACTGAAATGCTCAACTGCCCAGGATGAGTGAGCAGAGAAAGGTGAGTGACAGTGCAGAAAGGAGAGGCTGGAGCTGGAGGAATTGACTTGCGCAAGCTGTGGTGCATCCGACGAAAAAAAACACACCCCAACTGAAGCCTTGCTGATCCAAGAGGAGATTCAAGACTATGGGTCAAACATAAGGGAGGAGAAGGATAAAATGGAAAAAAGATCAGCAGCTGAGTTTTCTTCTCGCCCTCCAGGAGTTCCAACACTATTTAGGAATGGCCTCTAGAGACGGGCAGGTCTCCTGACTGAAGGGCAGGAAGTGAATTCATGTCTCAGCAGCCTGCCTGGAGATCAGGAGAGCATTCCCATGGGTGTGAGGACCAAGGACCAGGCTTGCTGGGAAGCAGGGTAAGCCCATACACAGGAGAGGATGCTCATCCTCTGGTGATTCAGCACCAAGGAAGGGCCAATTTGAAGAGGGCTAGAAGCCACCTGTGCCTGCTCCATACAGGGGGTCATCCAGCCTTCCCTCTCCCCCACCAAGGAAGTTGCTGCATCCAACCAAGGGTGCTGTTGCTGGGAAGACAAATGAACTCCTGCATTCATAAGCGACGACCCAGAGCCCACAGCACCACCACAGCAAATGCCAGAAAGAGGCTGCCAAGAGAGAGAACAGCTGAAAGGCCTGGATGGAGAAGCAGAAGAGGATCCCACAAGAGAGGAACAATGAAATCCCGTACCGCAGGCACGCAAAGGTCTGATTTCTCTGCAACAACCATGCCAGAGCCCAGCACAGCTGCAGCACTGCCCCAGAGATGGGGACATGCCAGGCAGCCCCAACCCTCCAAGGGGGCAGGGAAGGAAAGCCTCGTGCCTTACCGCGTGTGGTCGAGCAATCTGGACGGGGTAGGACATGGCGTGCGGGGGGTAGCGCGGCTCAGCGCCACGCCAGCTCTGCGTCACGGGCTGCGTGGATCCAGACATGGTGACAGGGCTGGAACTGCTTCCCAATCACCGACAAAGGATTAGGAGAGCAGAGAGATCCTCTTCATCGTGTGCGCGCCTTCCACGTCACGCAGCAACTGAAAGCAAACAGGAGAGCAGCAGGTTAAAACTCAGTCAGCTGTGGTCCTGGGAGACAACAAACACCAAGCCCTGGGAGAGCACCAAAACCTGACTGACCTCACAGGTCTCCATGTTCTGCTGGACAAACACCACTGTCATATTTTAGCTTTGCAGTACTCCTATCACAGGGAAGCAGCCCAAATATAGTATCATCCCAAATCTATCCCACCTGTTCCCCCTGGGAAGCCTTCCTCCAGCACCAGTGGAAAAAAGTCCTACAAACCACCGGCGATTTATTCAGGCCTGTGGATCTATGTCTGAAGTTTTGGCACTGCAACACAAGGTCCCAAGGCACAAGGCTCCTCCTAAACCCATCTCTTTCCCCATCCATGCTTTCACACACTCTCACACTTCTCTTTCAGCAATCCTTTTTCTGGGAGGTGGCCTCCTGATCCATGCCAGGAGGGACACCAGGCACTGACCCTCTCCAGACACAGGGCCACACTAAAACATAGGGTTAAAGCACATCACACACCACCAGTGCCACATAAATATTAAATCAGCCTTTCTGATCAGGACCAAGGGCCAAAGAGGATTCCATGATCCTGTAGGTATGTTCACCAACACCTCTGACTCCCACATCTTAACAGCTCTACCACATACCGTAATTTCATTTGCAGCTGTAACTAAGTCAGGAAAACCAAAGTGGGAGATTTACAAGTTGCTGATTTCTATAGATACTCCACCTAGTTTCTTTGAAAAGGATTTTAAGCCTTTATTGTCTGGATTTCAATTAAAAATTATCAAACATCTAAATGCTGTGGTTCACTGGTGCCAGTGTAAAAGGAATTAAGCATTACCCTCGTATGAATGGTTAATAAATTCCCACCACTGCCTGGGCTCAGAGGACACCTCCAGGACCAATCTTGGGCATGAAAGCTCCATCTTCCTGACACCTCCTCCCCAGGACCCCTTCTTCATCCCTCAACAACACTCAGCAGAGTCACACTCCTCCTCCCCATATCATGTTACTTATGTGTAATGTATACACGTTACATACAGGTTTGTGCAAGGTTTTCAGCAGCACCAAATCTTTTCAGCAGCCTATAGGGAGAAGCAGAAAAAGCTTCCAGCCCCAAGAGTTCCCTGGCAGCCTTTCTCCATGCTCTGATGGTCTCTGCCACACGGGGAGCACAGCCAGCCTGAGCCAACACAATTTCAACTGAAACAGCAGTTGGCGTGTACAAAACCCAAGAAGGGGGTGGGAAAGGAAAAAAAAAAAAAAAAAGAGGAAGTATTTCTTTTTCTGCTTTTTTTTTTCCCCCCCTCCTGTGAGACCACAGATCAGCCCGTGCTGATAAACCACTTGCTATCTGCTGCAGGCAGGCACAGGACTGCCTTGCTGGTTTGCCAGCATCCATGTACTGTGCCCCAGCCAGAAATAAAATCAAACCAAGGCAACGGTCTCCAGCAGGCTGGGCACGGCAAGCAGGGCAAGCACAGCAGGAGGAAAGCAGCCTGAGGAGGCCCACTTAACAAAAGGTTCAAGTTTCTCAAAAAATCCTAGTATTTTTCAGCAACTTCCCATTCAGGCCTGAGGATGACAGCCACGCAGAGACAGCTCCATGCTCCTGCCAAGGGTCAGCTGAGCCTCTCTGGCAAATGGGATTTTTCCAAGTTACACACAGGACACCACACAGCAAAGTTTGGCTCTCAGGACAGGGAGAAGAGGGACAACCAAGTCTTCTCCTGCTTTTGGCTCAATCCCTGCAAGACTGCTGGGATTCCCCACACCCACACATCCCCACCAAGCCCTGGGGCACCTTACCTGCTACCCCAGCCCTGGGAAGCACAGATGATCCAGGAACAGCCTGACCCTCATACAAGCTGGGGACAACCTCCCCAGGCAGAAGCTCAGTGCAATCCACCCAGGGCAGGAAAGCCCCTGCACACAGAGGAGAATTCAGAAGCACCAAAGGGCTCTCAAGGGCACCAAAAGCTGCTAGGGATCTGCAGAAGTTTAAGGTACTTTCCTAATAACAGATTTAAACTTGGACATCTTGGCTTGCAGTCACCTAAGAGTTAATTAGCACATGTGAAACTATATATATATATATATATATATATATATATATATATATTACACAAGTATATACACAGACTCCAAGCTGGAGAGGGGCTCAAAGCCCTTGGCAGCTTTCAGCAAGCCAACTGCTTCCCTGGAGGCTCAGCAGGTGGACTTCCATGCCATGGAAGCTGTCTGCAGTAAAAGAAACTAGATGATTTTCCTTTTTTAAAAGCCTTCAAAATCAAAAGCTCACCTTTAAAGCTCAGCACCACGTGCAAAGCCATGTGGCATCAAGCTCCAAGAGAGTTCAAAAGCTTTTTATTTCTTTTTTTTTTTTGCTTCTGTCTGCACAATCAGAAATAAACAAGTTAAAAAAAAAAAAAAAAAAAAAAAAAAAAAAAGAGCTAACTCTCTAGTAGAGTGATATACACACACACTGGGTGAAATTACAGGGGCAAACAAAGTCATCCTGCACCAATGTACAGTCCCTGCCAGCCATGCTGTGCTGGTGGTAGGCACTAATCACACACTAGCAGGACCACAAAGGGTTTTTTCCTGACCAAAGGCAAAAAATGTCACCTCTGCCTCAACAAGATGCCCTGAGCACAGATTATGTGCTGGCAAACAGGCAAAGCACTGCCCATACCTCTGCCAATCATGGGGTGTTGGGTTAGCAGCAAGATGTCAGGATGAATCCCAAACCCTGGATGGTCTCCACCAAAGCTGGACTGTGGGATGGAGCCAAACAAGGTCAAAGCACTGGGGTAGCCCCCCAGATGTATTTGTCTTTGATGCCATTTTTTATGCTTTGTGTGTGAAGAAAGAGGCTGCTGGAGTGTGCTCAGCCCAGCACTGCTCCAGGGAGAAGGAGGATTCCTGGTCAGCCAGCAGCAGGGATCTGGGTGGTCCCAGGGTGGGACAAACTGGGAGTACATGATCTCACTGGGGATGTAACTGGTGCTGGTTCATGGGTGGATTCAGCTGGGACACTGCTTGGTCAGGTATTCCCAGCAAAAGATCCTGGGGTGCCTCCTCATCAGCAACCCTTAATGATCATTGAGAAACACAAACAATAGGAACAGATTAATGGAAATGAAAGAGAAATCGTGCAGCGAGAGTCTTTAAATCTTTAAGATCGAACTGTTTGGTTCCTACTTTTCTCAACTGATTTTGATGAGGAACAGACATTGTCTCACAGGAAAAGTATTTCCCCTCCCTGGTTGGAGTCTCCATCAGAGCCTCTTTTATCCACAGACCTGCATTAGCCATTACAGCTCTAGGTACCAGGAGATTTACAGCCTCTGATTAGGAACAGGAGATAGCCAGAGGTTCCAGGCAAACCCAGCACTAGGGCTACAACACAGACCTGCAGAGGAGGCTAAAGCCAGTCGAGGCTTCTGCATTCATTTATTTCCACCTGTTTGGCAGACCCCCAAGACTGTGCCCCACTGCTGAAGCCTTCAAACAAATCCCTCCTTCTTCCCCCTGCCAACTCCATGCAGCAAACCAACACCAGCCTGCTCCTCTGTTTCTCCTCTTCATGTGCCATTCTCTGTCTAAAATCATTTCCCCATCACTTATTCACCCTAATTTACACCATGAAAGCACTCTGCAAGCCACTGCAAGTTAGCACAGCCCATGGTAACAGAGTGTGCAGCACCTGGCCAAGCAGACATGTCTCCAGCCCAGAAGATGGGCAGAGAGACAAGCTGACAGCACCCCAGTCATCTACAGGTTCTGTGCCAGTCCTTCAGCCCAGCTCCTGAGCACAGCAAAAACATTCATTGATATACATCCAGGACCAGGCAAAAACTCTGCAGGTCCAAAAAAATTAAAAAAAAAAAATAATTAAAAAAAAAAATATTGTTAAACCCACTTTCTGCTTTTCAAAGTTAGAGCTAAGCATTCCAATCATCTCCATGCTCCTCAAGGAGAGCAGGGTTCCCAGGTGATGCCCCTGGCTTGCTGCTGGCACAACACAAATGTGGGTGAGTTGCTGTAATTACCCCATGCCATGGTTCACCTGTCTGAAGGGTGAGAACAACAAGACACTCCCTGTTCACAGAAAATACCAGCTGATCCATCCTTGTAGAGGTTTGAAAGATCCCAGTGAAAACACACTGCCCAAGTTCAAAGCAAGGGCATGCTGAAATAACAGAATATTCTGTTTCTGCAGTCCACAGTAATGTTACCCAACTTGTGGTCACCCAGAGCATGGATGTTCTACAGGAGACGTTAGGATGAAGCCCACAAAATGACTGCAGGAGACCTCATTAAAAGCCAACAACTATTACCACCACACTATGCAGACAAGGCAAATAAGCCAAATGCAGCAGCACTCACCAGGGCACATTGAACTGAAGAATATTGACAATAAAGCTAATGCTTAATTACTTTAAGTGATGCAAGTTTTGGGGGAAAAAAACCCAAGTCATCATTACTCAAATGCTGAATACAGGACAATTTTGCTCCTCCAACAAGAAAGAAGAGACATACATCCACCATTCACCTCACGTATTTTGTAATAAAAATTAAGGAGACATTTGTTTATAATGCCTTAATTAATACCAAGCTGTAACATTCACCTACAAGAGGCCAACCAACCCATCACACCTTCAAAACCCCAGGGCAGGCTTGTGTGTGCGGCACGGCAGAAAAGCACATGGCCTGTTGGCAGCCATCCCACAGCACTGACACCCCACACAGCTCTAGATCAAAAGCAGGCCTAAAAAGCACTTCAGAGATTTGCCCACACTTGCTTTAAAGGCCCTAGTGGAAGGAAAAAATAATTAAGATGTGACAAAAAACGGGCAGAGAGACGTTTCCTAAGCAGTGCGCCACAACGTAATGATAACGGATTTGTCTAATCAATATGTGCATGAAATTTTCTTGGAAGACAGTTGACATTATGCACAAATATTTGTACGTACTGTATCTATTAAGTCCTTTCAATAGGCAAGCAGGCCGTCTGCCATAAATTTAAGGCTCCATTCAGAGTAACAAAGACGACAATGTCAATGTCTGCAGCTTGGGAATCCACAGTAGCGTTCAAGCACAGCAGGGTACAGAGGTTTTAAACTAAAATAGCAGCACAGGGTCAACAGGAAAGATCAGGCACATCCTGAGTTCAGTAGCATGGGGGAGAGGTTATTTCAACCCCAGAGGTCAAGGCTTGTACCTGTGTGCGATCTTAAAGCATTTTTCTTGCTTTGGAAGATTATAAAAGCAAAGCTGGGCTCCCAGGGTCCCACACATCATGGATAGACCCTGGGGTTCCTCACAGTAGTGCCTGAAACAGCTCTTGCCCCAAGCTCCACCAAGGTCCACTGGCTGCAGCAGCCCTCCTCTCTCTCCTCTTTTTGGCCAGATGACTTTTGAACTAGATTAATTCCCCAGCCTGACTGATGGTGTAGATGCACAAGCGATTACAGCAGCAGATCTGGGGAAAGAAGGAGCATTGCAGCACCACCACAGAGCTGCCCAAGGCAGGTTGATACCCTTGTGAGAAAGTACAGCCAGTCCCTAAGGCCATGGAGGGGGATGGCAGAAGCTCAGGAGCTGAAGAGTCTCTTGTCCTGGTTTGCTGCCTCCTTGCTGGGAACCTCCAGGCTGCATCAGCTCTCCTCACCACGGCGCACCTTCACACAGAACCGGTTCTGATCTGTGATGAAAGGTGACTTCTCTGCCCTGCTCCTATCACCACCCAAAGCAGCAAAGCAGGATTTGCAACTTGTGTTTCTCCTTTTCAAGCTTTCCAAGCTATTTTGGGCACGGGACCCATGTTTAGCTCTGCCCCGAGATAACCTTTGAGAGCGTTTTTGTCGGGATCTTGGCACCGCAGCTGCGCGGGGCAAGGTCAGAGGGTTGGATTTTGCCAACCCCGTTCCCACTTGTGTTTCAAAAAGCAGATTTGCCAGGCAGGCTCCTCTCAGCAGCAACACGACACCAGCATGATGCTTCTGGCAGAGGAAAGTCCATGCTGTGTGCTGCAAATCCTGCCACCATGAGCCCTCGTTCAGACCCCGACCCTCGGTAGCATAATCTCTGCCTGGGAGCAGAGGAGAGATCTGCCCCACCCTTGGCAGGTGAGCACCTGTGATGGATTTCACATGGTTTTTGTCCCTCACAGCCCTTGGCAAAGTGACCCTGTAACAGCTCCCAGAGGGCCAGGGATGTGCTTAAAAGAACAAGACTGATCCACCTCTCTTTGCAGGAGCGTTTGGCTGTCACTGCAGGGACATCACCTGACTAAAACACAGAGCCACACACCAAGTGCCAGCCTGGCCACAGCTCCAGCATCAGCATGGCTGGCCTGAGACTTTGCTTTTAACATCCTGTCACAACATGCCTCCTTCCCTTCAGTTTCCCTTTGCTGGATTTCCCCTTAGTAATCAATTAAAAAAACAAAACCAAAAACCAACCTTAAGCATCTCCGGGGTTTTGCAGTTGAGACAGCGAGTTCATCAGCAGGGAGGTGATGGCAGAGCTGCTCCTGTTACACAACAGCATCACTGCTCCTGTGCCAGGGCTGCCCGGGACCCTGCAAACCCATTCCCATTCCCATTCCCATGCTGCTCCACCGGGAAGAGGGGGGAGCTGGCACGCACGGGGCCACACGCAACCCACAGCTACTGACTGGCAGCTGCAGGCTAAATGCCCAAAAGGGCCCTTCAAATAATTAAAGATACTGACAAGGAACAGCAAAAAAGAAACCCACACTTTAAAAAAAAAAAAAAAAAAAAAAAAAAAAAAAAGAGGAGGGGAGCTGGGATTTGGATCCATGCACAGGCCATTCATGAAACAAAGGAGTTATTTTAAGTGTAGGCTGGAAATAGAAAACAAATTAGACCATGCAAGGCCTTTGTTGAAGATGATCTGCAAAGACAAATGAAAATGCCTGGAGAGGAAATAAAAAAAAAAAAAAAAAAAAAAAAAAAAAAAAAAAGCAAACAGAAAAACCACCCGGGCACTGGGACTGCAAAGGGAAACAGGGCAGAGGACTAGAGAAGGAGAAGAAAGAAAAGAAGTGATGGTTGAATGCCAGAGCACAGAGAAGGCAGCCAAAAAGATAAGAAAACTTGTGGGGGGCAGTAAAAACAGCAAAAACAACAGTAAAAACAAACCAGCAGAATTAACTAATAAGAGTCCAGGGATGAAAAAAAAAATGCTAAAAATGTCCTTTTTTTCTGATGGAGGCCCAGCTTAAAGCTCCAGATAGAGAACTGCAGAAGTTGAAATGAAACAAAATGCTTTTGCCAGAGTAGGACCAAACTCTCCTCCTGTTCTATCAATCCCCCACCAGGCAGCCCAAAATGGTGTAATGCTCACCCCAACCTGCCACATCCACTTAGGATCCTGGGGAATTTTAAGCATGGGGTGGGTGCATATAGCATATTATTGCAGGGCTCTCCTCTGCAGCTCCCAGAAAACACAGGAGTTTCTTCACAGCTTCAAAATCTCCTTTTTCTGGGACAGTGGCAGGGAAGGGAAGAGTTCAGCACTCCACCAGCCCTCTGAGACATTGCTGAGCTCCTCACCAGCACAGCCCCCAGCACCCTCTGCTGCTGTCCCAGGCAGATGCCAGCAGCTCCCCCTGGCCCAGCAGCTGGAATCAGCCTGGATCCAGAGTCCTCCATTCTCCAGGGAGTAAATTTCTTTTCAGGTAGGTGCAGACTGTCCCCTGAAGCATCTGCTCCCATCCACTATTCCCTCCCCACACACATTATACAGGATCTCCACTTCAGCTGCCCCCCTCCCTTACATGAAAGAAGGACTTAAATATTGAGCTGTTAAGCAGTGCTAATCTCAGCTGAATAAAAAAAAAGGCACAAACCAACTTTAAACCAAGGGGAGGGAAAAACCAAAACCAACCACAATTCCTTGCCAGTATGCAATAACAATACAGTGACTGTAGGACTGTGTCAGCCACCCTCCCCAGTACATTAAGCAGCACATTAACAGCCCTGGCTGTAACAACACATTATCACTGCACCCATTTGCAGCTCCCAGGAGCTAACCCAAACCCCAGACTCCCAAGATAAACAAGGCTTTTAAAATGCGAGGGAGGTTACAACCCACCTGTGAGATTTATTTATATATTTTGCACAGAGCACGCTGCTCATTTGATTTTCAAACCCTTCCTTTCACATTGCTGCAGAGACAGAGCCTCTGATGTCTTGGGCACGTTCATGAAAGCTCAGGGAGTCATCTCCTCGAGATCCTTTTGTTGAACAAATTACTCAGCTCAGGAGTGACATTTTCGATTATTTACATCCTGAATAAAGAAGGGAAATTCATTTTCTGGAGTTCCTCAGATAAGTTCTTTGAGGCACATTGTACTGCTAAACATTTTCTCCTTCCACACGTTCCCAGTTTCAAAGACAACAAAACATCTTCGCTTTCTAAATTATTCAATTTTTTTCTTTTTTTCCATGATCCTCTAATGATTCAGGAGTTGAAATTTCACAAAGATCTTTGAAGAGCACTGACTGCCAGCATAAAAGCTGAACTATTGTGACAAACTGCACAGTTTAATGCCTCCATAGGACGACATGTGCAAAGGAACAACATTACCCTAGGGAACAAAAACAGAGCTTGCAAATAAATTAAATGACCTGTAAACTAAGGTACTCAGAAATATTTGAGATGCTATGCAGCTGTGCCATAAAATACCTCTGAAGAAGGGAGTCATTTGGGAGTGGAGCTCTATTAAACTAACCCATTTTACTCTGGATTTGCAATGCAGCTGCTACTCTTACCCAGCACATCGCTGCACCTTGTAGGCAGGACAGGAACTTAAGTACCACTGACTCGATTGCTTGTGATCATCTGTCAAATAATCAGCTCTGAACCCTCCACCAGACCTTTCTCCTAACATTCCCCAGGTAATTAGTAGCAGATAGAGTCAATTTTCAGCCCAGGTTAATAACCAAATTTCAGCCATTTGTTCCTGAACGTTGCTGCTGCTTTCATTTCTCCCCAGGAAAACTGATGAGAAGTTCAAGCTCACTGGATGCCCAGCAAAGGACCTGCTCATTAGTTTGCAGCAGATCAGCTGGAGAGACAGGTCTAAGCAGTAGGAGAAATTAATTGGGTATGTTCTGCTTTCCTTGTCTAGGTAATTAATAGCTCCCAGACAGAAAGTCAAAGCCTCTAGCAAAGCGCCAAAAAAATCTCAACATTTGCATCCACCATGTAACAACTCACAGAATGCTGGACGATTGGCAAAGAGGGAAGGGGGAAAGAAAAAAACATCATCTCCACCTCCTCCAGCCGCTTCTCAAATACCCAGGGACACAAACCAGCAGCCCATTTCAACAGGAGCTCTGGCACAGGGCTTCATCCCTTCTGAGCCCACAGGGGAGCCTTACCCTAAAAAAAAAGTCATGCACAGCTCCAGCTCCCTCCAACCTCACTCACAGGCAAATGGCACTTTGCAGGAGCCAAGATTTGGGTTATGTTTCCACAGACAGGCTTACAAAGCAGATGGATCCCTGATGTGTTTAATAACTGAACCCTCACAAGTGGGTAAATGGGATTTCAGTGCTTCCCAGCCAAGCTCGGTCCCGATGACAACAAAGCCATCAGTCAGTCCCCAGCAGATCAGGAGTCCTGGCTCAATCTGGTTGTACCCTTTGTAATTTGCCTCTCCTGGGCTTGGAACAAAAATGGTTGTTTGCAGGCTCCTGGGAGCCTTTGGACACAGGGAAGCAATGAGCCCCAGCAAGGCAGGGGCAGCAGCCTCTGGTGTCCCTACCCTGTTGTAGCAGAGGGAGGGGAGAGTTTTGCCTCATTTCCTAGCAAAATGCCCAATTCCTGGGCTATCAGTCTGCCCTGTTTTGCAACTGCTTAATTCAAAGCTATTATTAATAATTATTACCACTTAAAAACAAAACAAAAAAACAAACCAAAAGCCCCACAAAAACAAAAAAACCCAACAAAAAACCAGCCTCAGCTGCCCACATGAAGCTATTCCTCAGCTGACTCACTGGCCAGATTCCCTGCTGCTGTGACTTGTCCAGGCACAAGCAGGTACCTCCTGTCACCCCGCACCTGCCTGCCCTAGGGATGAGGTTTCAGATGGTTCATCACCCTCCAACTCTTCAGCCACACAGCAGAACCAAAGAAAAACCACGAGGGAAAAGTCTGATGCAAAGCAACCCTCATCGGGTGGGAAGCACCTCTCATGGGCAAGCAAGAAGCTTTAACAGAGGGATTTAATTTGTACAAAACTGGTCTGGAAAAAAAAACACCAGGGATGCTGGCAGGAGTAATAGCAGAGTCAGAGTCCCAAGCTCAATCACTGCTTTTGTGGAGCTGTAGAAACAAATCTCAGCATAATAATTTTCCAAAGTGCATATGGGGGGGAGGGTACTTAGGGATGTTACCCAGCACCTTCATGCATTGAGCTTATAACCTTGATGAAGGCCTCATTTAAATTAAGATGCATCCTGGTTACCCACAGGAAGAAAAGACTTGGCATCTGAGGCTGTCTCTGGAAAGGGAATGAGTTTCCCTTGGTATCAAGTTGACACAGGACAGCTTACACAGGGATAACTAAGAGGATTAGCATCCCCAAATCTCCATCACCTCTACTTGGGCAGCTGAGCTGCTCATGAAACAACTGCAATTAGCAGTCCTGGTACTTTAATGGGAGTAGCTAATGATGGTGGATCTCACTTCAAATAGCTGTGGTCCCATAAGGACTCTATAAAGACAGAGATACAGCCAAGAAATCTGATCAAGTCATCTTCCCCTGCTCCTCACACCCCACCCAACCCCTGCCACAGGGCTCAGGGTGTCAATAAATGGTTCCACACTACAGGTCAGGTACAAACATGATGCCATTTGGATGCTCTGACTCTGTTCTCTCCTCTGGGAGAGAGCATGAGCCCCTGCCAAGCACAGACTGCTGCCCTGTCTAGAAAGGGACTGGGAAAGACACTTCTCCCAGGGAGAAAATAGCACAGAAGTGAAGAGTTCAGGGGAGAAAATAAATAAAAATGAAGCCCAGTGCTTTTTAAATAGCCAAGAGGCAATAACAGCCCTCCAGGTGTAAAGCAGTTGCAGTAGGGATTATTCCTCCGTGCAGCTGGTTAGCGTGTGTGTGTTCCAGGGATTTGGTTGGAATGGGGAATACCTTATTTGTTCATTTTCTAAGCTGCAATTCCAGAAGGATTCACACCAGTGGGTACTGATTACAGCTCCATAAGCATAAACATGACACTTCAGACTGGAAACACAGCAAGTTCCTGTATTTCCCTTGAAAACTCTCTAGTAGATTAAGGGATGAAGATGCTTTTGGACACATTAATTTGACCCCTGGCATCAATATCCATGCTGTGGAGATAAAGACAAGAGTACAATGTACTTTTGTAAACTCATGAGGACTGTTCAAACAAGGAAATCATGAGAAAAGGGATAAGTCCCATTTTTAAGCTGTACTACTACCACTCCCTTCCCCCCTCCCCGGCCCAGGAAAGCTGTTGCATACTTTACCCATGAAATTCAGTCTGCTTGAACAAAAAACATTTGACCACAATTTCAACTGATGCAAGAACTGCCTGCCCTGCAGAAGGAGCAGTGTCATCCTCCCAGCAGGTGGGAAATCATGAGTTTCCTATGAAATCACTGCCAGGCTCTCCCAGCAGCTCCCAGAGGTGAGCCTAGTGGAAAGCTGCTGGCTGACTTAGGCAGGCAGGATAGGGAGCTCCTTGGTCCTCCTCCCACAGCTCTGGTTTAAGGGGTGTGGAATGGTTTAATTATGCCCCTCAAGGCAGGAAGAAGTCACTTGTCTTTAAATGCTCAGGCTTTTATTGAGTTAACATGTTTTAACAAGGTCAAGGCTTGAATGGTAAACCCTTACCCAAAGGGGAATTTGCTGCTTGCCCCCTCACAATACATCACTGTCCACCATGGTTTCATTCTGAGCTCTGGGTTAAAGTTATAAACTTTCTAGACAAGCAAAAATGAAGGAAAAAAAAAATACTTAAGCAGTCAGGCAGAGTAAATTAAAGCTTCACTTTCTTTCCCCTCAGTGCCCTAGAGAAGCACCCACACACATCCCTGTGGAGGAGGCAGGAGGGAAACCAGCAGGCCAGGGAGGTACCTTTGTCTGCCACCACCTCCCCCCCAGTATAGGGGTCAGCTGTGGGAAACCTCCCTAGTTCAAACCCCTGCAATCTCAGCAGTGAAAACAGCTGCAGAACATCTGGCTGGGAACCAAACAAGGGAGCACAGACCACCAGAGACACCAGAGCCAACCCCTTCTCCCTGCATCTTCTGCAGCATGCCTGGTTACCAATTAGTACAAAATCTCCAGAAACAAGCCAATAAAGATTGCAGACAGATGCTAGAGGTAAACAAAGGAAGGCTAGAAAATGAAATATAAATTGCAACCTTCTCCAGAATCACCTCCCAGATCCCCCAGCCCCCATCCTGAGCTCAAAACCAGTTTTGTTTTTACATCTGTCACCAACAGGACAAGCCCATTCCCACATCCCCTGAGTCCCTATGTGCTCATTTACATCATCAGCCTTGCCACAACATTACTGAGCCTCACAAGCTCAGACTCCCACAGAAAAGCACAGCTTTACTCTTCAAACACACGCCATCCATCAAGAGCATTTAACCATGCACAGCAGAAAGTCACTTGCTAGGCAGGAGCCCAGAAGGGACAGATGAAGGTAGCACATCAAACCAAGCACCCTGCCTTGCCAAATTTCAACTTCCTCCAGCCCAGTGAGAACAGCATCAGGGTTGTCATCCTTCAACCTGCACTGGAGAGGGTTTAACTCATTCTCCACTTGAGCATCCCTCAGCAGTAGTGGCAGCAGAAGTGGCATCAATCAGACATAAGAGAGTTTTAATTTTTCCATGCAGGATGTTTGCACTGGTTTGACTGAATCTGCTTTTCAATCAGGTCTGCTTAAACTGGAGCAGGTTTCCTGCTGCAATTCAGATATCCCATTACACAGCTCATCCCAGCAGCCAGCTCTGCACAGCTCCAGCACATGGAAAGTTGAGCAGTTCATGGAAAAAACGCTTCTATGCACAGACAAAGAAGGCAGATTGAAAAAATAAAAAATAAGGTCTCCTTTAAACTTGTATGCTGAAGTTACCTCTAGATTTTGGTTCTTGGTTAAATAAAGGTAAAGCCAGGTTGGATGGATCTCTGAGGAACTTCATCTTGTGGGAAGTGCCCCTGCTCATGGCTGGGGGTTGGAACCAGATGATCTTTAAAGTCCCCTCCAGCCCAAACCATTCTATGATCCTCTGAAGCCCTGAGAAGCCAACACACTTCTTGCCTTAAAACACACCAAGAATAATCTGTAACAAGGTGCTTAAAACTTAACACATGTAAGGCCTGTAACATAAAATACACTGTGGACATGCAATGCCTGGTGAGTTGACAGAATTTATTAGCTGGATGCTAATGGAGCTACAATTATTCAGGTCACATTTTAAAAGTTACAAATAGTTAATAAAGGCTTAATCAATCATTAAATAGGTATCTTAATAAATGGCCAAAATCAATCATTAGAAGCCATAATTCTACGTAACCTAGCAGACTTGACAATAATCTGCAATCTCTCCAGCTGAGGTTCTCCTCTCTACCTAGAAGACATTTTCATGCTACAGACCTGAGGAACAGAACACACTACCCACCATTTCTTAGCCATCTGAGCATAGATTTAATGTAAATATAGGCCATACATGGTCACACTTCCTGCAGATGATGTTAAAAATACAGATGAAACACTGTAGAGCACTAAAAAGTGATCCTTTGGGATGGAACTGAAGAATATTTAATAAAGTCAAAAGCTGCAGGCTAATTTCCCCTGAGAGTTTCCATTTAGAGCCTGTCACAATGAGAATCCATCACAGACAGCACTGATTCACCCACACCTGAGAAAAAAAAACAACAACTCTCTTCTCCCCTCCCCACTGCCAGCCACCAGGATATCACCTTTGGTAAATGAAGGAAGCATCTCTTCCCAAGTGCTGCCCACAGTGTGACAGTCCCCAGCTGCCACCAGCATGGCTACTGGACCTTGCTCCCTCACTCAAACCAGGCTGCAAAACCTGAAGAGGAGCAGGGGACTTCCAGGGGACTGAGAAGTGTTGTGAGAGGAGAGGGCATCCCTCTGCTTGGATGCTTGCTCAGCTCGGAGGAAGCTTCTCAGCAGCCTGAGGCTGGATCCAGCACCAGTCACCCCAGCTTGGAGCAGTCAGGACTTCAGGAACTGCATGTTCCAGGTCTGACCCATGATGAGGAGCCCCGAATTTGCTCCACTAACCCTGAAGCTTGGGAGCAGCAATTGTCATCCTTGCTCTTGGTTGCACACACAAGCAGCTTATGCTTTCCCCTCCACAGGGAGACTTCTGAAAGCAGACAAGGTGACAGAATGAGTCTCACATCTTTAGATGGAGCTCTTAACTCTGAGATATTTAACGCAGCATTTCTCAGAGAGCTGAGTTGAAGCAATCAAGTGCACTCCCACCATCCTCCCTAGCAAGGAGAGACCAGATGTCTCACCTGAGCTCAACCTGGGACTGCTAGGTGTCTGGGAGGCATGGGAGGAGAAAGGGCCAACTGAGCAAAAAGGGAAAATCTCTCTTACACTCCCAACAAAGCCAGGTCCATGCCAAGAAACACATTGCCAGTTGCTCACTTGCTTTACTGAGAGAAGTCAAAACCACTAAGTGCAGAGGCACACAGCTGGAGCAGATGGGTTTCATTCTTCACAGCTCACAACAGCAGCTCTTCCCCTGCTCCCCCACCTGCCCTCTCCACAGCATCCAGTGGTGGGAGCGTGATGCCAAGGAATGGAGCTGAGCCCTTCCCATCCCTCCAAGCTCCCACCCCAGCCTCTCTCCTAAACCTCCCCCGGGGTGTGTTGTGATCAAGCTCTCTGCTTGCTCCTCCTTGTCATTCCTGTCAGGTAACCTTCACAAACACACTTCTTAGCACTCCCAAAAAGCAAGCCAAGGCTGAAGCAGATGCAGGGCAGTCTGTTCAGCAGGAGGACTGACACATTCAAATAACCCATCTCCTGGGCACACCAACCTACAGCTTTGCTATCAGGAGCTGTTCAGATTTCAAAGCAAAGCCACTGCTTTCAACAATTTAAAAGTCTGAATCACATCCCTGCACGTGAAGGGGAGAAGGGAATGGCAGCCTGTCTGCTGGTTTAAAAAGATGATTTCAGGTCACTGTCCCTTATGCAACGAGAGCTACTCAGCTAGGATAAGATCAGCCACTAAGCAGGATTACAAATTTATCTTCCCTCAGTAGTGTGATCTTCCCCTAATAACCATATCACAGAAAATAATAGAGAAAGTATTTTAAGAATTGCGCTTTGAGTCACGAGTAAGGCACGAAATGCTCACACAAAAGGCAAAAATGTTCTAATTGCAAGGGTGATACAGATGCAGAAAACAAAACCCTGCAACCCTGGTGTCAACAGCAGCATGGGAAAACCCAGGCAGTGCCAAGATGCTGCAAACCAAACCAGTGAGATTTGGTTCCGAAAGAAGATGAGGAGCATCACCAGCCAGTTCACTCCAAGAAGTACTCTGATTCTGCCAGTACTTTTCTATACCTGTAGCATAGACCTGGCCAGCACCTTCCTGATCCAGGACTGTGAAAATCAACACAGGTAACACTGTAAGACATCCAACCCCTGCAGAGGATTAATGATAGGTTTTATTTTCTCACTCCCAGCCCTAATCACACACTCCCTTGGGCAAAAGCTGCCTTTGCTTGGCACAGAGCAGAATCAGCCCTGGGAGCAGAAAACTCCCTGACACCTCTTGGTGTAGGTACAAAACCATAAACCAACACTAAACCTGCAAATAAACTTGCAGATACCACAACTGAAACCCATCAACTTCTACACCTAGACTCAAAACCGGTGGTTTTGAGGCCGGATCAGATGTATTTTCCAAAATTCCCAGAAATTAAAACCTGTATGTGCAAGTAGAACAATTTAGGGCTGCAGACTTCCCGCTTTCCCATCCCCTTTTGCACAAAGGCTTCAAACTCATCCCACTAATCACTGCACCAGGCAACAGTGGACCACTCCATCAATGACATCATTGGCAGATTCGATTACAGTGCTGGTTACATCATCACCCACAAGAGATTATGCAGCTTTCCAAATTGCACCAGCAGCTTCTAAATAGCTTGTCTGGAGGAAGCCAGGAAGGACATACATATTGAAGAAGTCTCACATTGTTAATTCAGGGGAAAAACTTCCAGCACTGACTTTTGGAAATATTAGTCCATAAACAAAGTTTTTTCACATGCTGTTGCTAATGTTGGTGAGCCAGCATATGCTTTTGAGAATATTTTGGTTCCTGGAGAAGTCACACACACAGAGTCATGGGGAGGGACGGACCCTGCAATAAGGAGGCCAAGACTTTGCATGAGTGTAACCACAAAGAATGTCCTCACTGGTCACAGGGGAACAGGCAAACCAGGATTTGCCAAATGCAGAATAAAGAACGTGTACACTGAACCAGCTCTGCCCAGTACGGGAAAAATACTTAGAAAAATCTGCTTAAATGACTCTTAGCAGAAGATAACAAAGTTTAATAACTGGAACTCAGATGAGAACCAAGCACCCATTACAGAATCTGGCACTATGTGGCTGGGAACACGAGAAGGACAGAATTCTGCTGTCCCCATGCCACATGCCAGCATTAAATCTGTCACGGGTAGCTGCTTCTTGCTCAGCCTTCCCTCCTCTGCATGGACTATTTGCAGCAACAGAGCAACCATCAAGCAGATGCTTAAAAAATGCAGAATGACGTTGAAATGACATCTATCCATAAATCAGCCCAAACCACAAACATCTGAAGAAGATTTTCACTTAATCCAATTTACTGTAATCTCTCTCTTTAGTTAAAATGACAGAAACGTCAAAATGGGACTTTACTCCTCTGTCAAAGCATCTCATGGTGAAAAGGAAAATAAGCAGGCTCTCACACACAGCACCACTTATTAGGTTAGAAGTGTCAAAACTGTACTTTGATTCTCATTATTAGCAGTCACATCCACATGCTGTGCCCTTCTGTTTCACTTCAGTTCTCCCGAACGCGAGCACAGAGCATATGCTCGACGCCAAGCACCATCCAGGCAAAACCATGAGTTACCTATTCTTTATTTCTGATGAGAAGTCTCCATCTCAGGGCAAGCAAGCCCCCCTAGGGTCTGTCTTACGTCACACAGAAGCAGTGTTATTTACTTTCTTATTACTTTTTTTTTTTTTTTTTACAAGGGACTCGGGAAGACTGCCTTAAGACGCAGCAGATGATTAAAGATTAGAAAGATGATACAAAAATTAAAATTACAAAAGACGATCCAAGCCTTCTCAGACCAGCCTTAAACTGCTTTACCCCCATCTCTCCACCTTAATTAGCAAAAGGGATAATTGACTCTCTGCCCGGGAGTTAAGCACGTGTGTGCTCACATCTGTATTCCCCTGTGCACGTATCGTTTTCCTCAATGGTCACAAAAATTAAGCCATTAGCCAAGAGTCCAGGAAAGTGAAAGAAAAATACCTACTGCCAGGAGCAGGGTCTTCATGCATTATTTAACGAGAAGTCTGTTGGCAAAACTGGTGTTGTTTTTATATAAAAGCTAATAGAAATTGTACCTCCAGGTGTCAAAACACTGATGGTAATTCCTGCTGCCTCAGACATCTTGATGTTTCAATTTTAGCAGTATGAGGAGCCTGCAGGGAATCCAAGAGGGTAAAGTGCTTGCACTCAAAGAGAAGCAGAGAGAAGGAGAGGCTTTTTATTTCTTTATACAGGGCTCAGGGGAACAGTTCTACTCACTGGAATTATCAGATCTGGTTCCCTTGCTCCTTCCCTTCCTTGAAAGAGGAAAGAGCAAGATAGGCTAACAAGGAGTGATTGTATCCTGTCAACAGGGGAAAAAAAATTAAAAAATCAACGAGGCTGTTAAGGAGAAGCACAAAGAGGTGCACAGAAGCTATCGTTGAGGTGCAGCAGCACAAGAGCAGCTGCAGTTAACAGGATGCCAAAATTAGTTCCAGAGAATGGACAAGCTGCGAGGGAACAGCAATTGTAATTAATTTTTTTTTTTAAGTTTGTGCCTAAAAGCACAGTAGCATGTGGGACACCTGCCAAGCTCCCTCCCTTACAAACTTCCAGCTGCATTTCTACATTTCCACCCTTGGTGCCAGGGAAGATCAGAGCTGCATCCCTACCTGTGCAAGACTAAAGCCAATGCAGGGAAGCTTTAGGCTGCTCACACTGGTGCACTTGGGGCCCTCGGGCACTTGTTTATAAATAGAACAGGTACCTGCTAGCTTTCACTTTAAGAAAGGATTTGTTAGTTCCTGGTGTCAGCAAATAGTGATCTCCCAGACCTTCCCTCCCAGATCTTTACCATCCTTGCAAAGCACTGCAGATGCTGGCTCATCTGCTACTCTTGGTGTTTATTCTCTGCTCTGAAGCCTCCAAGGTCACAGATGACATCTCAACAGCCTCCTCCCATCCTCTTCCCACTTCTTAACCTTTTCACAGCTTCTTCCTAGACTTACTTTATATAAAAACCCATGGTGGACACCAGCCCACCTCTGAAACCCACCACTGATGGGTGGGGGGAATGAACCCCTAAAATCACACCCACACTCTGCCCACTGCAGTGATTGCTGCCAAAGCTTTTACAAAGGTATTTTTAAAAAAATGACTGAGTATCCATCTCTCAGTTTCTCCACTATCTGCACACCCTCTGCCACCTCAAAACTCCACTTTTTCTATGTAGCAAATATTTGATTTCTGGACTTAAGCAGAAGCTCACTGACAATTTGTTGGGATCACGCAGAATGGACTCAGCTCACTGCACCTCCCCAGAGCAACAATGGAGCAGTGAGACAGTAAGCGCTAAATAAAGATGTATCAAGAGTCTTCTTCCTGACCACCCCTAGAAGGTACAGCAAACTCTGGCCAAAATCAGAGCCATGGCAAAGGGACTTGACTGTTTTAGGCCATTGCCCCACCTTAAAACCACAAATAGTCCAGAAACCACCATCCCCAGGCACACCAGCAGAGGCTGCAAGGAAGAGGGCAGATGCACACAGGCCTCAAAATCCACCCTGCTGGGCTGCAGCTTCTAGGAAAGCCACAAATATCACCCACCTACCTCATGGTCTGGGCACTCCCCTTTCTCTATCACTTCCCTCACAGAGGAAAGCAGAATCGGGAGAGCGGTGGGGACAGACAAGGAGAAAACAATTGCTCAGGAATTCACCAGCAGCTCAACATGGCATTCAAGAGGAAAAAAGCCAAACTTCTCCAGGCAGCCACTCAGGCAGGGACACTGAGGTCTTGGAGAGATCCTTCACTGGGTCATGAACTTTCGCAAGCCAGTTGCAAAAACAGCGCTGAGGAAACTCCCAAAGAAAAGTAAATGCATGCAAGAGCGAGCTGAGGAGAGGAGTGCCACAACTGCTGCCAAGCCCATTTCACCCAAGCACATGCCCGACCCTTTGCATGCACACTCCTTCCCTCCAGAGCCCACTCAGCACCACAACCACCCCCAGGACCCACATCCAACACCCCGGCTCCTGCCTTTCACTGACCACCCTGGAGCACGGCAGGGACCAGACAAGGACCAGGGTGTTCTCCTCCCCCCCAGATCTACATCCCGCAAGGTTTTCCCAGAGAGCTGTACCAGGCCCCCTCCCCACTCACAACTCCTGCTCAGGCATCACTTACAGCTCTTAAGTATTTCAAGGACTGAGGGTCATCGCTCCCACCCACCCCGAGAGAGACATTTGTTGCCTTTTTGCTCCTCCAGCCATGTCTCGGTGCCTGGTATAAACTTTAAGAGGCAATGACCTCATCGGAGCTGGGAAGAGGGAGGCGGGGGAATTGGCTACTTGCCACCTTCTCATTTTTCACATTAAAAAAAAAAAAAAGTGTTCTGAGAGAAAGCCCATTTGATTCAGCTAAAGAAGAACACACACACAAAAAAAACCCAACAGAAAAAACAATCCCATTAGAAGCAGCAGGTCTGCCTTGGAGTGTATCCCTTGTAGAGCCACTCCTGGAGCTGCCCCTGCCTGGGGTGGTGCCGAGTGGGACCCCCAGACACCCCCTTTCCCCCCCGAGGCTGGGGTCCCACTCGGCACCCCCCTGCTCCACCGAATTCTCAGGAAACATCAGGCTACAGTGCAAGCATCTTCTCCCCACTTCATTAGGGCTGGATTAGCCTGTCAGAGCAGGGAGGGACTTCCAACTCTCCCTAATTTGTAACTCCTCCCAGAGGACAATCAAACAGGCAAACCGTGGCTGGCGACAGGAATTTTGGTTCAGCCCCCTGGGATGAGGCCATCAGACAGAGCTCTGCAGCAAGCAGGAACTCCAAGGCATGTCATTGATTTTGCCCAGACATGTATCACACCCTGGTTCTGAACACACACAGAGCGTGTGTGCGGCGCAGGATACAGGAATCCTGCACACTCACACATTTTATATACTCGTATTACTTGTGTTATAGATTCACACATACATTACTCACAGCTCCGAAGAACAGAACATACAGTTCATCTTGGCAAGCATCCCAGAGGAAGAGGGGGGGAGGAAAAAAAAAGGGAAAAAAAAAAAAAAAGCCTTGCAGTAACAAATCTAATGTGTTGAGTCCAACAGCATCTGTGGTAGGATTTAGAATATTATTACGGATCATTAAATTATTGAATTATTTTGTGTAACACACCCGTGTGTTTCTGATAACGACAGTCATGCCTGCTGTTTCAAGGGACATTTCCCAACTCAAAGCATGCCACCATTCTGCAAAGTTTTTGCCTGGAACTGCTGAACAGATGCAGCAACTGCAGAAAAAGCAGTTTATTTCTGCAGCCTGTGCTCAGCAACCCCTCACACACACCACTTCTATCCAGCCACCCCTGTATTTCAAGTTAGGAAGAAATGTGTCCATGTGTGACTGTGACTGTCCCTAAAAAGTACAGCATGTCTGAAGTTCAGCATGGCAGCCAACACCAAACCCCACTCTCTAGAGCAGACCTGGCACAACAGTCGGGGTATTTCATCTGTACACACCACCCAATGGTAAAAAGTCAGATTAGCACAAACTGAGAATGTAACTGCCTTGTAGGACACTGTGCAATGAAGGAAAATGTAATAAAAATAAATAAATAAATCACAGTGCAGTTTCTCTGAGCCTTTGTAACCCCTGCAGCAAGTCCGCAGCATATCTAAGCATTTTTCTTCATATCCCCTTCTTAAAATGGGCTTCATCTACTCTTTGGAGCTTTACACCACTTGTCAGAGAGATTAAAAAGTCACAGCTGTAACACTATTCCCATTTACTGAAGAAAAAGTGAGGCACAGCTCACCCCAACCCAGGTACAGGATCCCCTCCTCAGCACCAGCAGAAGCACCATCCTGGGCAAGGGATTCCCACACCAGATGCATCCTCCACAGGACTCCAGGACCACGACACAAAACCACTCAACCTCTAAGCTTTGCAAGCAGAGTTTACCAGCAGTAACTCCCTTTATGCAACAGCCAGCACAAAAACAGCAGCTGCAAACTCCCACCAGCCTGACCCAAGTCCAAACACACCTCGCACGGCTTTTCAGGCAAACCCAAATTACAGCATCATCTGCTGACTGTTCCTGGGACTGAGCAAACCCACATTAATTACAGGCTAAACTTTGCAATTCACCTCTCAAAAGCACAAAGCATCAGCAAAACTGCTTTGATCACACTGACAAACCCCTCTCCGGCCGATGGAGCAACGTGCAAGATGAAGATGTTCGGTTAAGAAAAACAACACAAACTTTTACCCTCCTTTTTCCCTGTCAGGGAGTCTTTTTCCCTGTCACTACCCTCCCCCCCTCAAACCCCNACCAATTTCGCTATTTTTGAACCCCCCCCCCCCAAAAAAAAAACAAAAAACCCAACCAACATACACTCCAAGCCAACAAGGGCTGAAGGGATAAAATCACCTCAGAAAGCAGCTGGGGCTCACAAAACCTCACACTTTCCCTCCGTCGGCAAACGTTTGGCCACCTCCGGGCAACCACAGAAGTGTTTTTTCTCAGCCTCCAGCACCAAACACTGTTTCTGTGTCGTCGGGCCAAGTCCCAGTTTTTTCAAAGCAACTTCTTTCTGCTGTGGCCTAGTTTAGCTCTCCAGACAAAACGCTACCAAAACAAAAGCAGCCCAGCCAGCCCGGAGAGGGAAGAGAAGGGAGGGGGGTACTTACCTAGCAGCATCCCCACATCACCTCCATGACCTCCTGCATCTTTAGCAGCCACCCTCTCAACTTCAAAATAAATAAATAAAGAGAGGCCACACAGCCTTAAAACCAAGCTGGAAATGAAATGGAAAGCCTGTAATTATTTCTCAATGCTCCTGCCAGTCTCAGCCTATAAACACAGTGGATTACATAAGTCCACCCCTCCTGTTTTGAAGCCAAAAGTATGAGCTTTTCCTCCAGCTCTGGCAGCAAGCAATAATTCCTCGTCGGCATGGCAACGCTGGCTGGCTTCCAGCAGACAATGGGCGAGTTGAAATACTGCTACAGCCTTTTTATAGCTTAGCTCTGAAAAACCTCTAAAATATTAGCTATCTGATGGCTAACCCAACCCGACAACCTCCCCTCCTTTAACTGTTTCCTTCCTGCACCGCCGCCCGGCGTCACCCAGACGTGCGGTCAGCCCGGGATGGTGGTCCAGGGGATGCTTCTCATCCCAGGGACAGCACGTGGGGACCCGTTTCCCATTCAGTGGATTTGCTGACTTCTCACCAAGCACCTGCAGGAACCGCCACGGACCCGGCGTTTGGGTTTTTCTGGTTTTCTTTCAGCCCATTACTCAGCAGGTAGGTTCGCTCTGCTGTGTTTGCTCCAGCAAGCTGAGCACGAGGTTCTGCTCTCAGACAGAAAACAGACAGCAAAACACTTGTGTGTGCAATTTTGTCATTGCTCTCCCGTGGGAGCAGTGAGGAGGCTTGTGGGACTCTGTGCAATTTGCAGAGCTGCAGGGAAGTGAGATACTTCCCAAATCTTATCTCGGTAAATCCTGGGAGAACTGGATCAGCCTCTTTGGGACAGAGTTGTGGGGTCCCACTGGAGAATCAACTTCACTTGAGATGCCCTGTGTGCCTCTGGCAATGGAGGGCAACCAGCCCATGCACACTTTGGGCTTACTCTGCAGCTAAAGGAGTTCAAAGCACTAACACAACCCCAGAGAACCTGAAGACCAGCAGCAAGGCTCAGAGGAGACATTCAAAACATCATTCAAGGCAATGGTACAGTGAAAACTGCTGAAGTTAAGGAGCCTCCAACAGAATTTCAACCAATTTCTACCAAAATGAGCAGTGAACACACACACACCAGCTCCCAAGATCGTGTCAAGTTAATATTTACCCTTAATACACACACAAAGCTGCTGAGGATTCCACCCAAAGGCCAGAACATCTATCACACCATCCTCATTTCCACCACTGAGCAGGAGCTCAGTGAGTGTCACTGCCATGCACTGGCTCACTGCAGCTCTGAGTAAAACTCACCCCAAGGGCTGGGAGATCCTCTGCAATTTGCTACATTTTGCAAGTTAGCAAATAAGCGAAGAAAACAATAGAAACGAAAGAGAAAATTTAAAAAATAGCAGAGCCAAGGCCACCACAAAAATACAGTTAGCTCCCTTCTGAATGCTCAAAATAGTGTTGCTAGCATTCACGATCTGGCTCCAAGTCTGGCAATGGTTCTGGGAAACCCAAAGGCCCCAGCTCTGCATTGGTGGCTGGTGACTCTCCAAGGCCAGCCCTCCACAGGCAGGCAGCCCACTGCCCCCACCATCTCAAGAAAAAAGCTTGAATGCACTACCCATGGGAGTCTTTAACACTCGAAAACCAGAAGGCAAACCAAAAAAAAAAAAGAACATTTCTTTCTAAATCTCATTAAGCCGGAGAGCATGATTATGATTTTTTAATGTGCAAAGGTGATAACATTGCTTGGAGCTCTAGTTCAATTAATTATTTTATGGGAATAAACACACCAGGAGACACTAAGTGCAAACCATAAAGGTTCAGTGGTACCTGGCAAGCTCACTGCTCCTACAAGGCTGCACTTCCTTATGGCACACAAGAGCCTAATTCTCACAGCAACTATCCAAAGAAGAGTCAAATCAGCTCAGCACAAACCAGGATGCAGCAAACCTTGGCAGACACTGGTTCTTACAGCAAAAACCTCCAAGATGGCCAAAAGTAGCAGTTGTGGCTTCAGAGCACATCGTGCTACAACAGAGCCAGGCAAAGCCATGCAAAGGGACAAACCACAACTGGTACCAAGCAGGCAACTCAGCCCTGTGAGCTAAAAAGAGGTTGGAGTAAAAGACCTTACCTGGAATCTCTTAACACTGTTTTGTCGGATGAGAACCCAGGGATACATGTCTGGAACAGCTGCCATTTTCTAGGGGAGAATAATAATTTATTTTCCATTTTTCATGGTCAATTTTCTGGGTTCCACTCCAGCAAGCAACAGGCAACAGGAGAAGTGAAACCTGGCAACTTGTGCAGGGAGAGGATCAAGTCCTGCCCTGCTGAATGCCACAGGCACGTGGCTAAATTCCATCCTCTGCTACTCCAGTGAAACCTCAGTGGGTCTCAGGGATACCTTCCAGATCAGACCTCGTTTGATCCCAGTCTCCTGACCCTCACCCTACAACTTCCCTCATAATTTGCTGTTACCAAGAAAACATCTAAAAATATGGCTACAAAACACCCTCTCCCCAACCTGAAAAGCAAAAAAAATTTATTAGGGGAAAACCTTGTGTGGGTAACACACTGTGTGGATGTGCCTGCAAAGATGCTGCACCTTCAAAGTGGGTATCAGGAGCCACAGGAAAAGGAAAATAATAAACAGTTGTTGAAACCTCTTGAAAAACCTTGCTACTCTTACATAAACCACCACCACCCCCTCTTTTTGCCTTTTTTTTTTTTACAGGCAAGGAAAATCCCCACCACGACCCCAGGCACCCAGATGTGTGATCCAAGATGAGGAATAACAAGTTAAAACTACAAAGCCCCGCTGAAACTTTAAAATGGCATCACACTACACATGCTCTTCCAGCTTAAACCCTTAATTAAAGAGACTATTCTTTACAGTGCTGGAGCTGCTCCAACTCCCATTGTTAAATTTAAAATAAAACATTGCAACCCCACAGCATCTGTAAGACATTAAAACATTCAATACTGACTTCTTTATTCAGCTTCAAGACCTCATTCAGTAATTTTTCCTCTCAAACCCCAAATCTAAGGATTTAAAGAAAACAACCAACAGCACCCCGTACAGGATGCTTTTTTTTTAAAAAAATGAACTTTCTGCAATAATATCCTCGACCTTTAACAATTCAAACCTGATTTAAACCACTGGCTCACAGTACAGACTGGGAGACTTGGATGCATTCAATTCTGTGTCAGGAGGAAGCAGACTGGAGCACAGAAGCCAGCTCCAAACACAAGCCATTCATGCACAGGGACAAAACAGGAAAAAAATCCAGATCTGCCCACAGAAAAAAATCACCATGAGCTCAAGAAAAATACACCAGAAAGGCAGCTTTGGACATCACTAATAACACTGGAACCACAAAGCCAGAACCTTGCTGCAAAACCTCTGTTGTTCTAAGGTGGGACTCACTTCTCCTGCTCTCTCTGGACAAAAAGCCACTTGCTGTCACTTACAGCTCTGCCACCACTGCTCAGGTAGGACCCATGTTCTGGAAAGCACACATTCAGCCATGGCAAGGGATCCAGACATTAGGACTTTGCTGATGAAACTGGGAGAAGGAGCTGGGTTGCACCCCAGCCTCTGCAAAGTCACAAGGAGCTTCCCCTCGCTGCACGGGGACCAGGGGACTTCAAGCTCTCCCCAGGAGCATCATCCACTACAGCCTCTGAACACATGCTGAGGAACCATGACAAACCTCTCCTTTTTTGTAAAGTCTGTAGAACTTTAAAAACACTGTAACAGTTTCACAGCCACAGAAACTCTTCGGTGGAAGAGGATAAGACCCAACGATTCCCAAAGTAGGCTGCAGTTCATGAAGTTCATGGATGCCAAAGGTCTCCCCTGCCACATGGGCATGCAAGACCTGGATGAAAGTGGTTGGTCCACAAAGGTCCACAAGGTATGTGAAAATCCCCAGCAAGCACAAGCTCCTGTGTGTGGCTGGACTGGCACTGCCATGCCCACGGTGCACCTCATTCCCATGAGGAACCTGCCCGGGGAGGGGTACCAGCTCAGGGACCAGTTCCCACAAGCAAGCAGCCAGTCCACTGCACAGTCCCTTTCATCTCTGCTCAGGTGATAACATCTTATCTGGGCTATGTTCACGGGCACTCCTGCCTGCCTGCCTGCTCACAGCAACTCTGAAAACCATGGAAAGGGCAGCAAGGTTTGCAGAAAATCCCAGCGAGTTCTCTCCAGCAGTTCCCACAGCTAATTAAACTGTTCAATCAGGCATGCTTTAAAGTTCATAAAATTCATGTTAAAAAAAAAATAAAATAAATCACAAAAAAGCAAATACAAAAGCCTGACAATTAGTAGAATCAGGTTGGTTTGATCAGCTCTCCCCCCCCACCTGCCAAGTAATTCTGTGGTCACAGAATTCTGCAAAATTTCAGGTGACTCAGTCCTGTGCACGGATCCCAGCAGGCAGCTCCCAGGCTGTGTGGCCAGGGCTAAACCACCCTCCTGCTCCACAAAGAGCATTTAAAAACACACCCAGCCCCAGGTGAAAGTACAGACTGGGCATACCTGCCTCTACTAGTGGAGCCTGCAGCAGAGAAAAGGCCAAACCACGTCTTTAGGAACAGGCTCCAACCTCAGACACTGCTGCTAATGGAAGGAAAACAAGGAAGCACAGAGCACAAATGTAGGATCCAAAGGATACTGGATGAGGAACACAAAGAAGGGAGGAGATGGAAAAAGACAACTCATCCAAGGATCTGTGCACAAGCTGGCTTCCCCCAGCAGCACTCCTCCATCTGCAGCAAGAAGTCCAGCAGCAGAGTATATCCCGTGGACTTAACAAGCCCAAAGGCAAAGGAGAGGCAAAGTTACACACACCCAAAAACTGGCATGTGGTAAGTAGCCAGAAAACAAAAAAATCCATGCTAGAAAATAACTTAAATGAAAAAAAAAAGAAAAAGACAACCCAGAGGGGAACAAGGGGAAGCCTTTTAGAGCAACAAATTAGAAGGAAAGAAAAACATCAAGAATCTGATCCCAGGATGTGCTATACAAGTAAGTAAGAGTCTTCTCTAATTGTTTCAGTGAGTTCTGGACTGTGCCCTTGCCAAAGGCACTGCTTAGGCTATTTTAAAATGTTTTAAAAGCATCAAAAACATCCTCTGAAAGACATCCCACTACAGTGTGTAGAACCTTCCTAAGACTGGTGAGAGAGCTGCAGAAAATGTGAGAAGCCACATGGACAAACAGACACTGCAAGCAAAGGGAAAAACACAGTTAAGACATTCAAGTTAAAAAGCAAAGCAAATCCCAGAAAGAGCAAGAAACCAGCTGGCTCAGGCTGGATGTGGAAACAGGAGACGAGTAAGATCAATGGAAGCACAGAAATCACTCTTGTGCAAGCCAAAACCCTAGGTACAGATTTGAGGGTAAGTGTCCAGCCAGCAAAAGTGGAAGCCACAGGGATTTTGAAACAAGGCTGAAACACATCTAAAGTTTCCAATTGATTTTTTTAATTCTGGAAAGGGGAAGTCCATAGCCAACCAACCACCATACCAGTCCTCTTTCAGAGGATTGGACATTCCCTTCTCTGCAGCCTGAAGCAGAAATATCCCATCAAGAAAACAAACAAACGAACGAACAACAAGAAAAAAGCCAAACAAGAGGAGGGCTGTACCCTGCCCATGTGATTCAGATGCTTCCCAAAGACACACTGCTGCTTTCTGTTTATTTTCAGCTGGAGCTTCCCCACCACATCCACCTCCTCCCTCCACTTACAAACTGATGGGCCATTGAAGAGCTCCTCTTTTGCTTGAAAATCAGCAAGGGCTGGGTGACCCCCAGCCACTATGAATCCTGCAACAGCTGAGTGGCTGAGGGGTATTGCAGCAGTCAAGTCATATGCTTCAATATTTTGTCCCCAAGAGCTCGGCCAATCCATTTAGCAATGGAGCAGGATGCTAATAATAGACACAAGGATACACAGGAGATAAATGTACACAAGACAAAAATAAACCCCAGCCTTGTTATAATTTTAATACGGGAGCTAAACTGGGAAATGATAAATGAAGCCCGTTTACAGAGTTGAGTCAAGAGGAAAATTTAACTCCCAACATCCCAAGAGCACACACACACACACACTGGAAACCTAATGGGAGACTGTCAGAAAGCCAAAAGATCAGATGATCATGAGTTTTTAAATAAGTTTTTTCATTACTTCAAATTACACCAAAAAACCCAACACTTCACTGTTTTCCAGGGCAAGCAGAATCAGATTTTAAGCGAGTGTGCACGTTCTCAGACATCACATGCCTCCAGTTGTGGGGCCAACATCCACCTCAAAAAGTTGCTTTCAGCTCCCAGAAAGCAGTGTAGCTTCATGACAGCTCATTTTGAGCAGAGTGATCTCAAATTAAAGCTTTAGTACACTCATACACAGCTACAAACTCCTACATACATTTTTCCTTTATGAGTTTTAGCCTGCCTCCAGTCTACACAGTTAACCACATTCCCCCCACAACGCTTGCCTTTGCTTTAGAAAACAACCTCTGGTGTTTAATGAGATTAACTATTTCCCCACGGAAGTTATCTGAGGGATAACTCTTCCCTTCCCACTGGAATATCCAGAAGAGCCTCAAAGATTTCACAACCTTAAACTCCTGTGTCATCAGGAGTTCTAGGTCTGCATAAACAAATACCATCTGCATGATCCAACCAGGACGTGGAAGCAGAGGTTGTGGACCAAAGGAAAGCTCCAATCCTCTGATCTGACCTCTGACCAGATGTCTCCAACCCAGGGTTTCATCCAACAGATCTCAGATGTTCCTGAAGCTTCCAGGCATGGAAACCACCACGTTCCTCAGCAATCTGCCACAGTGTTCATCACTCCACCTGTCCACCCAGCCCCTCTTACCCCTGACACTGTACAGGTGCTCCACAAAAGGAGCTCCAATTTTCAACAGAAGTAGCTTTGCATCTGGTCATGCCAGAACCTCTCAAAGAGCAGCAGCTACGAGCAGAAAGAGTCCTACAATGTACAGCATGAAACAGATGTGTCCACAGCTGGGTGTCTGCCTGTACCTTGACAAATTCTCTGCTCTTGAGCCATGCCTCCAGTGCCCAGGATGAAACCAGATCACCCTCACATCCTTGGACACCTGACGGGTGACTCCAAGCAGCCCTGGTATTTTTCCCCATCTGATTCTCTCCAGGTCTGGTTTTGCAACTCGAGAGGCACAGAATTGTCATTCAAGAGTGATGTGAGATACCCCAGAGTGTAGAGCACAGCCCTTCCTCTGCTGTATGGCTGCTTGACCCTCTCCTCCCTACAAGCCAGCCCTGTCCACAGCTTCAAAGTCTATTAAAAGGTCTACCTGGGGGCTAATGGGCACAGGAGCACCTGGATTGGAAGAAGTCCATGCTGGCACACCCCTACCAAAAGGAGGAAGGCATGAGGAACTGTTCAGAAACCCTGTCCCCATCACTAACGTGAGGATGCTTCTAGACAGCACCTAGATTCAGACTTCTTCCAGTGAAGCAGTACCAGATCAGGCTTAATTCACTGTGTGTTTCTCTCTGCTCAAACCATCCCACTAAAAAGGAGAAACAGTCCTGCTCCAGATGGGAGAGACTTTTTATAGCAAGCCATGGATATCTGGCACGCTTTGCTAAGGTCTTTCATCATGCACACAAGGTATAATGCTATCGAGTAATCTGAGGAAACATCCATGGGTTTTTCAACCTTCTCAAGAAATTGAGATTCAACAGGAAACCACAAATACACCAGGCCATTAATTTTTCTTTACCAAATGCTTCCAGTTGTGTCGCAATTTTAACAGTAAGCAAACTATTTGGGTTCTTTCCAGTTCTTGTGCAACAACGTTCCTCATTTTTCATTTTATTTTTTAAATAATCTGGCTGAGATTTTAAAGAGAGAGTTTAAAACAAGTTGGGAAGTCAGTGTGAACAGAGCATACTCTTCCCACTAAATATTTATCCCCTCCCCCCCCCTGAGGTTTCCATATCACATAGCAGAGGTTTTGTACAAACAACAAAGTAAAGACTTTTCCCAGCTAAAAATACAGTGAGCAGCCTAAGAAATAAGAGCAGAACAACATATCTCCCAACACAGGCAATGCCAAGCTATCTGAACCACATAAATAAAAGTCTCATTCAAACATTCTCCTCCTCCCCTCCCAGCACCATTCCAAGAGAACAAAGAAACATTAAGTCTTCCTTTCCTGGTGTATATTTGATCAGGCCTTCTGTTAACACAATATGACAACAGCAATGAAGGGAAGAATATCACAGCAAAACAACGTCTACCATTGCCCTTCCTTCTGCTGACGCAAGGATGGAGCAGCTGCTGTCTGTTTTTAAACAGCTCCATATTTCCCAAGAAGCTGCTGATTTCTGAAAGGACAGAAACCCCAGCCAATGGCTTACAAAATAAGAACCAAATGCAAAGCAATTCGGGACACACTATTTAAACATTGTGTCCATTTGCTCCGCTTCCTCCCAACCTACCACGGCAGCTGAAATTTGGAAGATGAGTTCATCCTCTGTCTCAGCCTACTCAGTTACCACCACAAGAACAACTTGCAAGTATTCATCTGAAACAGAGCAGAGGACTCTGAAAAATCCATCCCATGTCTCTTGATAAGAAATCTTGAAATATGGGAAAAACCAAAACCATACGGCCAGCTTGATACAATCACAAAAAACTACTTCTGCACCAAATTAACATCACCGTCCCCACGTTCTGTTTTATGGGAGATTAAATGGTCAACATTAAATGGTCATCTGGCATGGAAAGAGTCCCCCAGCCATATGCCCTGAACTTCTGAACACTTATCAATATTTTTATATCTTTTGCTGGTATTTATTTACCTTTAATCAGGGAAGCCTCTCCTCTCTACTGAAATTCCACATTTAAGCCTTCTTTAAAATCTACACCATAGGATACAGGTCACTGAAGAGTAGGACCTCAGAAGAAAGGAGCTTAAACCTTTTCTGTTCCCACTCTGCAGGTCTCCTTTTGGCTGTTAAAAGGAATGGGTTATACCAGGTGAGTCCCTCCAGAGGGGCTTCAGACACCTGCTGTCTCCTTCCTAGTTAATAGCTGCTGCAGTTCATAGCTGTAGGAATACTGCTATTTCAGCTTTTTCTATCATGTTGATTAGCTTAGATATGGGCCTGGGGAAGGAGGAGGGAAAAGAGGACAGGCAGGGGGAGGAGGATTTAAATAGGAGAAAAAAGAAAAAAAAAAAAAAAAAAGGCTTTCATCTGCTCTAATAATTAGCAGGTCATGCTGAAAGTGATCAGCATCCCTTCAAATCAACTGTGCATGAAATGTGCAGAGCACTGCTCAGGTCACTGCACCCGTGCAAGTCACTTAGTTACACCAGTCACTAAGACCCTGTGGTTTTCCAGACTCTCTTCCTTAGCTTCATAATGCCTCTGGCCAAGATCCTTCCACTTCCACATTCCCACCCCAGGGATGGGGTAACACTGCTCACCCATCTTGCCACTCAGTCACGAGGAAGTGGGTGCAAAGGTGCCAAGGCCAACCCAGGACTAATTAAGGGTTTGCAAAGGACCTTCAGATCCTCTGAGAAAGCAGCACAGGGAAACCTCCTGCAAAGCATTTGCCATCCCTGGAGAAAACAAACTGGGTGCAAGAGCCTCCCTGTTCCTCACTAGAAGGTTTTCCCAGGGAAACCATCAGGAAGGAAGAGTCAAACAATACCCCAAATGCAACAAAGATCTTCCATAATTCATCCCTGTAGCTGCTGTCCCAGGTGTCTCTGCCTTGCATGTGTTGATCCAGACAGAACAGTCTCCCCATCTGACCAGCACTGCCAGCTGGAGGTCCCCAAGAGCCTTGCCCCTGTAGCAGACAAGCTTGAATACTACACTGGAGACTCTGTCTGGGACTTGATACACAAGCCCTGCAGCAAAATGAAGAGCAGAGGAGGAGGAGGGGGAGGAAATGATCAAACCAGCAACAGAGCTCTGGTCCTTTGGGCTCCCTCTCTTCCCCACATCTGCTCTTGCCTTTGGAAAAGCCCATGTTCTTCTCCTGGAGGGACAGGAGCAGTTTCCTTGGAGCACAAGTCCTTTAATAAACCTGTCCTCCTCAAAAGAGCTGAAAAGATGGTTATGATAATTATTCCTCTGATGGACTGGCCAACATATAAACAGCAAAGTCTGAAATTGCCACAAGGCTCTCCATAGGTCTCAGTAAAATAGGAAACAGCAACAGCCTTGAGAGCACCAGGGAGGAGGCCAAAGCAAACTGAAGTGCAAAATGCATCCCTCCGTGGTGCCAAGGTATTTATATGAAAAAGGGGAATCTTCCTTCCGAGAGGGCTGTGTGGAGTACCTCCATGACAAACCAACAGCAATTATCAGAAAGGCATCATCCATACATAATTCTGAATTTAATTTAATTAGGCACCCTGCTAACTTCATTACTTACTTAACCGGACCGCTCGTTCAATTTATGTTACTCCTGTTTCAGAGAACTGCTCTGGGCTCCAACTCAGTGGGAAATGAACTGGAGGACACATTCAGAAAGTGGCTCAGCACAGGCCCACACATCCCCCTGACATTCAGCACCTCTCCTGGGACAGGCACATTTACACACATTAGGTTTTATGCCTTGATTTTTCTACCTGAGTGCAGAGAAGCCTGGAGAAGCTCTGGAGGAAAAACAAAAGGACCAAAGAAAACCCTAAAAAAGAAAATTTATGGTTGTAAATGCTTGTGCACACCAGTCAAAGCAGCAGCCTCCTACACAGCTGCCAGGTACTTTTTTTTTTGACCTGAGAAGTACCTGAAAATAATACCACATGGGGTTTGGGGGATATATGTCAGAGCACTTCACTCCTCAGCCAAGAGCATCCTCGTAAAACCATCGTCTCCAGTGCCTGACACATCAGGTCAGGACAGAAATCATAAGAGGTCACATGCAAGCAATTGCTCTTACAACACTTCCAGGGCCAGGGAGGTCAGCAGCCTGAAGCTGAACCTTTCACACCAAATCAAACCCAGAAATGGAGGATCCATCCACTGCACACATCCTCCTTCCCACGTCTTTGGGCAGCTGCCTCCCTCCCCATCTCCCAGCTCTGCCTGCTCAGATGCCTCAGCATTTACCCAGCCAACATCAGGAGGCTCCTCAGAGGACTGAGTCGGAAGTCTCAGCTCCCTGCCTGATCAGAAGAGAAGCAGCACCATGGATGAAAAATGAAAAGGAGGAAATGGGACCTCAAACAGTTCCCTGAAATAGCCTGCAGTAGGTAGGAAGGTACCTCAGCCTTAGAGAGCAAGGTCTGCCTTGGAAAATCCAGATCATCTTTTACATCTTCTGCTACCTTAACAGAAAAGACACAGATCCACTGGCAGCATCTTTTTCTTTGAGGGTAGCTGGTAACGAAAAGGACTGAAATTACTGCCACTAAGCAACATTTCTGTCACAAAGCCAACATGTAGTCAACAGCAGTAATAACCACAGTCACTACAAAGTCTGCAAGGAGAACCAGCACTAGCAGAAGTGATGAGTTTCCCAGCCAGTTCTCATAAAAACAAAACTTTGTCTAGCTCAAAACCCCATGCTGATCTTGTGCTCAAGATGCTCAAAATTAAACCCCACACCAAGGAAAAGAAAACCATTTTCAGTTGCATTTCCCCCAAGTGCTGTATGAAGTCTTTGCCTTTGTGAATAAAACTCATAAAACTATTTGCACGGTGTTGGGAGAAATGTTGGTGCCCAAGCTTCTGAGAGCAGAGGAGCCTTGGTCCCTGAGCAGAGCCCTTTCTGCTGGCCTTTCTTCATAGAAAAGAGTGGCAGAGGCTCACTGCATCAAAAGGACAATCAGGCTTTGCTGTCTGGTGAGGGATGGGACTGAAGTGGCAATGATTCCATCCTCCAGAAGGTGAAGGGATCACAGAGACTACACAGAAATAGAGGATCTTGGCAATTTTCCTTTCCTACAGCAAATGTTTCTCAGGGGACTCTTTGAACCTCCTCCAGCAGGAAGGAGGGAACTTCTAACACCTAATGGCTGACATTTAAGAATGTGAAGCTCCAACCATCAAGTTGACACCCCAGCAGGGAATGGAGCTAGCAGGTATACAGTTGCATGCTCCCCAAGGTGTGGATTTCAAGTTACAGTTTAAAAAGAAGAGAGGCAAGCAACCTAGCAGAGCAAGCAACTTGATCTGGGATGTATTTATCCACACATACCATGTGGCCACACCACAATGTAAACACCTCTGTGGATTATGAGTTTCTCCTCCACCAGCAGTGTCCAGGACACGCTCACATCTGGAATCTTTTATTTATTAAATGTTACTTCTGCCTTCTCCTTGATGCCAAAATGCCTAGAGGAAGCAGCGTGTGCATGGGGGAGGAAAGGAGCAGGAGAACAGTCAGTAAAGTACCAAGGGACTTCAGACACCAACATGATGATCACAGAAGACAACTTCAGAAGCAGACAGGCAGTGGGGTGCACTAGAGGCAGCAAATGAGGGAGATGCTGAGGCTCATAAGGTCACACTAGGTGAAAGTTACTGTTCTCCTGTGGCTTACAATAGAAAGCAAATTCACATTACTCCTCAGTAAACCCAGTGTTTGTTATTTCTGTATCTTTGTTTGCTATGTAGAGCTCTAAAGCCAAGCAGCAATGCTTCCTGGCCAGCTTATATTATTCAAACACAGCTTATGAATCTAGGCTTGCAGCAGGATTTTTCTGCCACAAGAGCTGCAATGAATTTCAGAGGCAACACCAAGCACCAAGAAGTGGCACACAAGGCCACTCCGATGCCTCCTCAGCTGGGCTGCCAAAAAAGGGCCTTTTAAAGCAAGAAGTTCATAATGCATCACTCGAGCTGCTCAGGGAGACAGCATGAAAACAAAGGCACACAGCTCTCACGCCAAGGTTTCCATCTGCTCCGAAGCTGCTTTTATTTAAGGACAAAGTAAAACTGAGCCCCTCGTGCTGCAACACTGCCCCTGTGCACAGACACTTGGGTCCCTGGGCCCACTCAGGCAAGCCCAGAGGTTTTCAAAGCACTCTGAGGACATGTAGACAAACCAGCATTTAAAGGGAGGTGCATGAGAAGAGGCCCATCAGCAGCTCTGTAAGAGACAGGGTCATGAAAAACCCCTCTGCCTTCAACCACATCTGGGCTGACCTTCCCAGCAGGCTCAGCTCACACTGCCTGCCCCTCATCTTTGCTCAAGTTACCCTGGTGAAGACTGTGACCCCAGTTAGCCTTCCAGCTCTTTGCTTTTGGTGCCCAGCCTTCAGAGAAACCTGACCCAAAGTCCAGTGAGGTTAATGGACAGGCACATGTTGACATCAGCGAGGTCCCTGGATAAGGCCACCACAGTGTTTGCCTTATTCTTGGAATCAGCACCACCTGGAAACCAAGGAACAAAGTTAAGACTGACCAGCAGTCCGTTGCCTTGGTCTTCCCAAGGACCAGCCTGTCATCTGCACACACCCCTGGCAGGACTCTGGCAAGAGAACACCAATATTAGAAGGCTTTTTCCATACTGGGTTTCTCCAGAGGCTTGCAGAGCAGCTGTGTTATTTACTTTCAGAGTTTAATTCTATCTAAGGCAATTTGGGGGCTTCACTCCAGAGATGTTTACCTCTTGCACCAGCCTACCCTGCCACAGACACCAGGAATCTGGCAATGCACCAGTTCCCTAGCAGAAAAAATAAAAATTACTAAGCCAAGCTCTTCAATACAAACTCCCTGAAGATTCTCACATGACATAAGAGACAGAAGCTCCGAGATCCAAATAGTCCTCTGCTCCCGTGCCAGAACACCTGTTTATTTGGATGCCAAATACCAAAAAAGGTATGAACCATGCTTCTCCCCACTTCTTTGGAAGATGATGGATGCATTTAGCTGGAAAGCTGAGCAGCAGCACACAAAAAGGCCTTTTTATCACACCCACAGCCCAACACCAGCAAGACAAGCAGACCAGACATTCCCAAAGATCAGGTCCTCATTAGACCTGAAACCTGAATGGGTCATAGACACAAAGTTTTTGAGTATTTCTGTATTAAAGCTACTTTTCTACAGCAAAAACTAAAAAAAAGAACCTAAAAAAACCTAAAAAGGCCAAACACCAAAGAGCCCAAAGGCAGACAGGCAGCCTACCCCAGGCAGGATGTGCAAGCTCAGTAAAAGTGCTCATGCTTAAAGGGAATGAAAGGGAGAACTGCTCTCCTCCCTTCAAAGCAAAACACTCCTGTTGGTGTGCAGTTCAGCTTGGAGTCCCTGCAGAGGCTGGAGACACTCAGCACTGGATGGCCAGAAGCATCAGATACGTCTCACAAAGTACCACCTTGCTGAGAGCAGCAATACTGGACCCTCTGGCCACTCCAGGAGTCTCCATGAGAAGTTTTAAATTCACTCCATCAGCAGAGGTCCATCAGTGCCACAAGACTAGGAAGAACACAAGGAGGGAATCACTGAACAGCTACTACAGACTGTGTCACTAATAAGGCCAGAGAGTGGCTTTCATGGTCTTCAACCAGCAATGGTCCTCCTTAGAACAGAGCATAGCCAACAGCTCCTCAAACAGAGCCTGAAGAATAAAATCATGCTGTGAAGCCACAAAATTCAACATGATGGTGTTCACAGCATCAAACCAAACAAGCAGACACTTAGCTACTGACCCTGCCAAGAACTGCCTGGTGCTGTACACACCTCAAAGCACAGTGACCACCACCAGAGGTGAGGGTGTCCAGCAGCAGAGTCCATCACAGCTGGACCAGGAGAAGGTCACCAAGGGGAGGGAGAGTGGGAAGGAGTTCTGGAGAAAATGTAGGTCAGCGTTGGGAAAGCAGCAGGAATGTGGCACAAAGGTAACTGCTACAGCCTGGGGCTGCCAGATGAAAGCAGGATCGATACTCCACTGTGTTGTTTAACCCATTTATTAGGGGGAGGAGGTGGAGATAAGGGAGTATTTGCGTTGCCAGAGGGCACACTTTCGCCCCAATCTGAGTCAGCCAGATGCAAGTTCCTGCCCAGCAACACCACCCCAGCCAAATGATTTCAGCCTCACAGTTCACTTCACCACAGAATACAAAAAGCCAGTAACTCAGCAGTCGATAATGGAATAAACTATAGGTCAGTGACCAGGGGAAAACACACTATTTAAAATTATTCCAATATTGACACGCACAGAGAAAAAAAAAACCAACAAAAAAACCACCACAAAACCAGGCCTGTATCACTATTTACTTATATATTTAACTCGCCTGTCTGCTCAGAAGCCAGCTGCTAAAATTACCAGGTTAGATTCTCCAGAGCCTGTGGGTAAGGGGCCCGGTGGCAGCACAGACATCCCCAGCAGCCACACCACTCGCAAGCAGGGCTGAGCACACGGGCCACAGGCCACGCCACGGCGTGCACACTCTTGCTTATCAGCACATCAGCCCACGAGGGTTAGAGGGGTACCTGAGCAGGCAGCACAGCTCTGCCAAGCTGCCTTTGAAAGCCTGGCTTGGAGCCAAGTGGGAGAGCATAAACACACTCAAAACACTCAGCCAGAAGCCCAGCCTGGCTCATTTATAGCCCCATTTCCTCCCAAGGCTGGTTTTCCCCGAGTAAATGCTGCCATGACAATTTGCACCTTAAGATTAGAGATTGTTATGGCTCTCTAGCAACTGAAAACACACCTAAAAAAAGCCCCTTTTCCCCTCCCAGGCCCATGGAGCAGTTCTGCCATCGCACATGAGCAAAACGAGGATGAGGTGACAGCAGCCACCACGGGCACCACACAGAGAGCACCTCAGCTGAAGCACATGTGGTACCACAAAGCCACCTTCCTTCCTGAAAATAAACCAAGATGATGTGAATTCAGCAGGGTAATTCAAAGAAGCAATAGGCACTAGTTCTGGCCAACCTCTCAGCTCCATCAAGGAGAGCACAACCAGCTGTAGCTTTGGTACCAAACTGAGTGCCCAGCCTTTCGGGTGAACAGAACTGGGTATGACCAGGTTAAGAACCCCAGAGGTCAGCTTGTTCTGTTTCTCCTCCAGCAGAGGTGAAATAAAGCAGCAAAGATCAGCTGGGCACATCTCCTGCATCCAACTGAGGGGCAAGCAGCCACCACAAAAGGCTGCAGTCAAGTTCAGCTTCCCACCCCAGCCACTCCTTGGCATCTCTCTCCCTGCTGCTAACAAACCCACTGGGATTCCCACCAGCAGGAAAGGCACCTGCCCATCAACAACGGGATCCCTGCCATCCACTCCCTGTACTTGTGCTGCCCCTGCCTCTCATTTTCTTGGGAAATAACCAGCAGGTAAACAACTCTCAGCCAGAGATTTGCTTACCAACATGGAAAAACACCTCTCCTTTCAACCTTTTTTTTTTTTTTTTTCTCTCCACCAAGTAACAAAGCCTTAATCCAGGCTCAACAAAGCACAGCAGAGCCTGGCTCAGCTCACTCTGGCTACAAGCAAATCAATAGCTTCCTTATATCTCTCTGCTCTGCTTGAGAGGGAAAAGGGGCCACTTCTTTCCCAGCCAAGACATCTGCACAAGGCATCTATGTGCTGTGAGCCAGGACCCCTCACGGGGAGAGCTGAAAAGAGATGAAAGAGTGCTTTGGCACAGCAGAGCTGTCTCCTCTCACCCTCATCTCTGCTGGCACTGCCAGTGTGTTTCATGTGGGAAAGTTTTCAGCCCCAGTTTGGCCTCCCAAGCACCACTGGTTCTATACTGGTTAGCTCTTCGTGGCAGGGTGGGGTGGAAGAAGGTGCAGGGGGAAGCCACTTGGAGCAGAGGTTCACAGAGGACTACACAGACCTCTGGTTCTGCCCGGGCAGCTGCTGACAGAGCTGCTTATTCTGCACATCCGTAAACTTAAAAAATGAGGCTCGGAAGCACTGAGGAGGAAGCACACAGGAAAGCCAGTCCTGGATTCAGGAATGTCTGGGAGCAAATCAAGCAGTCTCTCTGGGCCTCCTGTCAGCAAAGGCTCGAGGAGTCAGTACAGAGATTAATACAACCTGGTCCAACCTACTGCACCTGAACATTACAGTTCCACAACCAGCTCAAGCAGATGAGTGGGTGCAATCCTTCCTCCCCCAGCACACAGCAGGGACATCACAGCACCTCAGCCTCCAAACTCCTGCCCAGGCAAAGCCTCACCAGAAGCCAGTGCAAACCTGTCCCAGGTCACAGGAGAGGTGCTGCAGGGCAGGGACATGTCTGCCTTCCCCTGATTTTCCTCTGGTCTGCAGCAAACTTCCAGGTGCATCACACACGTCCTCGGTGTCCCAGGTGCCACACAGCAGAGCTTGGAAGAGACAAGCAGGTATAAACCTCAGCCCTAGCTGCTAACTGCCTTGCCACAGAAAAACCTTTGAGAGGTGACCACTGGACAGGCACAGGGTTGCACTGGTTCACTTCCAGCCCTGGTGAACTGTGCTCAAAACCTCCCTGCAGGTCACACATGCACTCACGGGGGGCTGCAGTTCTTGGGGGACAGCAAGACATCCAAACCAGCACCTGTGCAAACAGCTTTGGTGCCTCCAAGGTGAGCCCTTCACCTCTAGCCCTGGGCTGCCTCCCGGCTGGCACAGGGAAAACCCAGCTCCAAGCTGCATGCTCAGTCCTGAAAACAAGCAGCTGACTCCAGAGGAGTCACCAGCTACCCCAGCAGTAAATAAAAAAGCCCACAACTTTAAAATAAGAGTGCACACAAACCCTTATTACAAACATCAACAGAGCTGTGTCAATTAGATTAGGCTCTGCCTTGTTATCCATCATGTTTACAGTACATGTGAATGCTTTCTAAGGAGCAGATGCTTTTCAAGTTTAATAATTCAGACGTTTAGAACTGAGCAGTGAAAGACCCTGCACACAAAGAAATAAATGCCTGCACAACAGAAGCCTTTTTGTTCAGCTTTTTTACCTTAAAATATAAACTACCAAGAATGCCTGAATTTTTTGCCCCTGAAGAAGTGAGAGACGAAGAGGAAATCTAATGGAGAGCAAGCATCTGGAGAAGGAAAAACACAAGATGACCCTCAAACATATTCTTGCAGGACAACTTCTGAAAACCACATGAATTAGTAATACAGGCTTCCCCTGAAACAATAACAGCAAAAGCTTCAATGGAGGACGTCATCAGGACTTGATCTCTGCTGCAGATCAAATGCCATACAAGCAGGAAACAGCTGATACACAGCTCAGTCCAATTATATACAATGCCCTTTCCTTGCAGGGCCTCCTCCTCACTGCAAGCAAACTCTCCTCTTCAGCTCTGCTCCCTTTGCTGGCACCCAGCTTCTTCTGCCCCTTGAATGCAAAAAGCCAAGCTGGCATTCGTGCCCTCTGCCATCCCACCCGAGGGAACACGGGGCTGGCACGTCTCAGGGTGTCCAACCTAACCTACTCTCTCCCTGCAAGGATGTTCAGCAGCAGGAGCAGGAAATGGAAAGCCACAAAACACCCGATGGCTAATCTTGGCTCTGATAACATCTGCCTGGAACATGTCACTGAAGGTCTCCAAACCTCAATTTCTCCATCTGTAAAAAAAAAAAACAAAAAAAACAAACAAAACAAAACACACAGGAAGAAAAACTTTGACTGCAAGGGCTGAAAATACTTGAAAAATACATTTGCCAAGCATGACATACACTGTTGGTACTCACTGCTGTCAGGACTACGAATTGTTCAGAGTGTGAACTATCTGCATTAAGTGTTGAAAACACTGCAGCCTGTTGTGAGCCCTCAATGCACAGTATTTTCTACTCACCCATCTCACCATCTCAGTCATTGACACCATGACTGCTTCTTTTAGATTTACTCACACATAAGCACCTAAGTTTGGCATTTACCACATTATCACTACAGAGGAATCACTGTAGGGGACAAATCAATTACCTATGCAAAGCAGGCTAGGAATAGTCAGCAACACACTGTACCACTGAAATGCTAGACAAAGCCTCAAACAGAACTTCCCTCATGTGGAGGATTACAGGCTCTGCCCACAGAGGACTCAAGTGTCTTGCCTTATCTTTATTCCATTTAAAAGGAAACACACTTTCCTGAAAACCCGACAGAAAGATGCCTTCACAGAACAAATGCAAATGGATTAAAGCACTTATCAGCAGTAGGCTTGAGGGGAGGCAAAGACATATTCCTCCTGCTGCCTAGATAGTCTAAGATACTTTTAATTAAATTATAGCACATCATTAGCTAATGAAATATTCGGGTCCACTGCTACACAGCCCTCCTCCTGCTGCCTTCCAGACCCCCGCAGTCTCTGAATCCACCCAAGCATTTCAAAGTCAAGACATGGGGACTACAAAGGGAGTTGCAAAAGGAAAACCCCACTGCAACCTCTAAGGAAGGTTCTGGGAAACAGAGCTGTTCTTAGGAAGGGGAACATGCAAAAGGAAATTCAGCTGTGTTAGCAGCCTCATCAGATGCCTTTTACACACAAACCTGACCAGCACAACTGTCCGAGCCCAAAGGACACTTCTTTCCTGCTCCTGAAGATGCATGCAAGCACACACCCCCCCCTGCTCACCCCTGAAGGCAGAGTGTGACCCCCAAGGGAGGCAGAGACCCCCGGGCTGCACTAATCCATTGTGCATCTATGCAGGCAGAAGGTACCATAAATTGCTTGCGTTTAAACACCTTGCACTGGGGCTGAGGGGTTTAACAAGTACCTACCAAAATGCTGCTCTGTCAAGTTCTGGCTCACCAGCATTAAATCCAGGGAACAGCCAAGCAAGAAATGGACCCTGCAGGCAGACAAACAAACCTCAGCATTTTCCCCTGCCTCTCCCTCTCTGTTAGCCAGTGCATGTTTGCCTTTGCTTCTAAACGTCACTTCTCTGTGCAAACAGTCTGTATGAGAGGTATTTGCTCAGTCCACAAGTTTCCTGCATTTTTCTCCACCCAACAGTCAGGCATTTCCAGCTCAGAGACTCAGTCTGTGAGGAAGGACTTCAGCCCAGCAGAAGTGATGCATCACCAGGTATCAGGAGCAGCCAGGTTTCTGCACTCTCATCTGAGCACTGGAGAGGATGCTGGAGATGCTGCTAGAGAATTCCAGAGTGTCAAAGACAAAGGGGACCCCGGCCTCTTCACTCAGGAACAAAAACACCCAAAGCACTGCATCTTTGAAGTCACACTTTAAAAGCACCAAGGAACTGCAAAGCCACAGCACAACCTTCCCAAAGCTCTCCCGTCCACCTACTCCCTGCCAAAGAGACTCTGCCCCTGATCATGCTTTGTAGGCAGGGCAGCTCTGAAACTCAGTCCATTTAAAGTCAGCTATTCTATAAAATCTTCAGTGTACATGAGAGCCTTACACCAGAGCCTTCACCACGTTCCCTGGATTTGGATGGTCAGCCCTGCACCACACAGATCCCCAGAGAGCCTGTAAGGTGTCTAACACACTGATCAGCTTCCACTTAGAGCAGCACCAAGCACAAACAGTCCTCTGAAGGCTGTGGATGGAAGGATACTACAAGAAAGAATGCCCCAGTTCAAGAGAAGCCCAAGGGACAGACAGTTGAGCAGCGTTTGGGGGATGGAGGTTATTAGCACATTACAAATAGAACAGAAAGTCAGGAAGCAGTTGTCTCCAGAAAAGAAAGATTCATTTCCTCCTGATGCTTGCAAATCACACTGGTTACTTCAGATGGGAAGAGCTGGTGCTCAGTACAATGAAATTAAGCATGTTGGATCACACAGGACACCTGAGTGGATAATAGCAGAAAATTAATGGAAGCATATGTGCCTCAGGCAGAGGACTGGAAGACCAGCAAGAGAGCTGTGCTCAAGTAAACTTCATAATGATAAATGAAACCTCCTGAACACAGTGCAAATGCAAAATACAGTCATTAGATGTACACCGGAGGTTCAAGGTCCTAAACATTAATTGGTTTTCTCCAAGATCATCTCTCCTAGCCAACATCAGCACATGTATAATCCCCTTCAGAGACAAAAGGACACAGGGAAAAATCATCACAAACTTTTGGAGTTCACCGGACTCACACAAGGATCACCTCCAAACAAAGCCTTCCAAAACAGCAAATGAAGTGGAACTGCAGAGATGAAGCAATCTGCCACTTAACCCCTGTGCTGATGATCAGGAGCCTGGTACCCAGCCATGGCAGAGCTCACCTTTCCCCAGCAAGCTGAGCCCCTGACTCAGGTCTTCCCACCTCAGTGTTACCAGAGGGAGTTTCAGGATGGAAAGTACAAGGCACCAGGCACAGGACACTAATTCTTGCCAACATTAATCCAATGTTGAAGGAAACTCATGCCCTTGGTACCACGTTCTTGACTGCTCCCACCACCCCCCACTCTGCCTTCTCTCCTCCACCAGAGTAACCAAGTACTTTACTTGCATTCCCAGCAATCTGTTGATTTCACCAATGCCAAATCTTCCCTTGCAAACCCAACTCTTGCAGCCTTCCTATGACTTGCCTTCACAAGAATGCTAATTAGCTCTTTCCTACCCCCAGGCTTTCTGAAAGAAAACAGGAATCTGCCATGTGCACTCCCACTCCAGCTCTGTTTTCCCACTCCAAATCAACAAAACAAGCCTGTTACTGGGTCAGTGACATGCAGAGGACACAGCCAGCTTTGTAAGACACCTGGGGCAGGAGCTGCATCACCCACCACATTTCACACTCCCCAAAGACACAAGGAACACCCCATCCTCCCAGACTATACCATGCACCTCATGAGAGGCTGCAACACCTGGCTCACCATGTGCTGGGTCCTCACTCCAAGGGTGCCAGGTTTCCTCAGCTTTTCCCTGAGGAACAGGCTGCTGCCAGACCTCTGCCCACTCACAGGTTTACCAACCTACATCATACCCTCCCTCAAGACACCCTGGTGCTTTTAGTAAGACGTGCAGAGAATGAAAGGCAAACTGCTTCCACCAGTTGGTCACACCTATTATACCCACCTAAAACTGTCCTTCTCTGGCATGGCCCCTGCCCAAGGAGACCCAGGTTTTCCAGACAGAAAGCCAATGTATGAATGGCTGCCAGCCACCTCCCCCTTGTCACACCAGCTTGCTTAGCCAGTTCATGTTGGCTCTTCACTCCTTCCTAAAAGGGAAAAAGAGGCATTTCGCAGGACCGGGCTGTCTCCAGCTCTCACAAACACATGAGCAACCACAAAATAACACCAGGAGGGGACTGCTGCAAGAGATCCACCTCCTGCACAGCCTACAATAACAGAAATGCCCTGCAAATGCCAAGCCTTGCAGGTCCCAACTTTTGGCTCAGTTACAGGAGAAGAGAGCACTCCCAGCCAGACATAGGGAAGGTGTTACTGTACTTGGAGGAGTAAAACAACACTGAAAGGCCTTTTGCCAACAACCTTTGATTGTGGAACAGGCACCCAACACATTGACAAAGATAACCAGACAAGCCAGCCTGAATTAGACCACCACAGCTCTCCCAGGCAGCTAAGCCACCTGGATGCATCCTCTTGGGTTCCCAATTTTGAAGATGGCTCATGGTAACCACTGCCCACCTCCAAAAGGACTGTAAGCTCCCCATGGCTAATTTATATTGTACTTGGGAAGCAGAGAACTGAAAGATAAGGGAATATACTCGGATAATAAGGATGTGGCTTTGAGGGAAGCATTTCAGGGCTTGAGAGATTCTTTAAATGCAGCATTTTACAAGCAGGATAAATCCTAGACGATGTGGCGACACAACTGAGCTGTGTGCAGCTGCTGAGCCAGCTATCTCTTTCTGGGAGCAAGACAAGTTCCCTGCATAAATGGCCCTTTAAATTTTTTAATGCCAACTGCATGAATAGGACTTTTATGGATTCCTACAGCGAGGCACAAAGACATCCTCAAAATTTCAGAGCTGCTCAGTAAGCCCACATGCTAGCTGCTTTCACTAGACAGTTCAGACTCCATACTAAGAGCAAAATTTTTTCTTCGTGGATGAAGCTTGTCTACCCAGGGATGTTCTCCTGTCTCTAGGACGTCAGGATTTCTGCTGAAGGTTGGTTAAGCCCAAACTGCCCAGAGGTTGCAGCTTAGAGGCTGCACCAGACCCCACACCACCATGGTTCTCCTCAGACCACTGTGTAGGTTTCTGTGTCCACACAGTGTGGCTCTGAACAGAGGCACAAAAGAAAGAGAGATACGCGTGTAATCAATAGGCCTCAGCCTCGCTGCTCTCCTGCTGTCACTGCTATTTTTCAAATGGAACTTTTCCTTCCTCTCTCCCCTCCTGCATCCTCTCCTCTGGCAGCTGCGACGGCGCTGAGCTGGATCTGGCAGATTGCTCTGCGGAGCCGACCACGTCATGCTTTGGGACAGCAACTTGGCAGGGCCAGGACACCTCCCCGAGCTGCTTTTGCTCGTGTGATCAGGGCTTTTCTGCTGCAGTTGTGGAGCTGCCTCAGAGGCACCCTCCCACCCCACCAGGCCTGATCCAGAAGCACCGCTATGAAACACAATCCTTGCCCTCCACAGGCAGCAGCTCGAGTCCCCAGGGACACCAAAATCCCGTGCACTCCCTCCTGCTGAGGGCTGGGAAGAGACAGCTTCAAGGCAGGCAGGGAGTCAGTCCTGCTCCTCTTAGAGCAGCCAGGGCACCAACACCACCCTCGATGGATTTCCACTCTTATCTCTAAGGAATGCCTCCCCCTCATGTTGTGCTGCTCCAGCCTAAGTCTCTATCAACTGCTTGAAGCAGCCCAGACCCAGAGTGTCAGTGAGCAGCCAGCACTTCCTCTGGCATCCACTGCTGCTTCCAGCTGTGCTGCTCCTGCAGAGCAAGACAGGGGAGCCTGTGGTCTCTCCAGGACACGTGGGAGGTATGATACTCAAAGGACACCCGGGACACGACCACTACAGGGAAGTGAGGAAGAGCTGGATTTATGTGAAAGCTGAAGAATCCCAGCTGAAATCCAAGGGATGGACGTGAGGAGCACAACGATGGAAAGAAAAAGATATATTTTCAAAGGCACCAGTGTAGCTGAGACACAGAGAACAATCTGTACTGTGCTTTCAGGAAATCCTCTCTCTTTTCCATATTCATACTGTTCCAAAAACTCCTACATGACATCCCCTCTAGATCAGTGAAAGCTATTACAGAACTTGGGAAGCGCAGACAGACCTTGAAGACACTCCTGCAGCATACTCAACGAGGCTGGTGGTTTATCCAACTGATATTCATCTTCCCTGCTTGTCTTCAGCAGCTTCCAGTAACACAGAGACTTCCCAGGACTTTTTCCACACGCAGCACGCAGTGTCTTTCACTGCACAACCGGGATTTCAGGACTGAAACTCAAGTGTTAGGGAATGGGAATATGTAAGACAGCAAAAGAAGCAGCCAGCATCAGGCACAACCCTTCCATTTCTGTACCCAACAACTGCATCTGAAGGAATTGGGCAGTGACAACGCAGAGCCTGACCACACAACATCCATGGAGAAACCCCACTGCTGGAAGAGGGCTGCCCCCCAACTCACCCCACAACACACTGAGCTTGCTCCAGTTCCTCCAGCAAAGAGCACTGCCCACAGCTCTCAGGTCAGTGCACAGAAACCTGGCAGTGTGTGCAAGAAAGGAAGAAAATTAATACTAGTCAGGTTGTTTGCAAATCTATTTCCCTCCTCACCTTTGCAGTCTCACTGAGGACACTCACTAGGTGCCTGGAGAGCTGCCAAAACCACACAGGCCTGAGCAAGATGCTGCAGTCCTGCTGGACAGATGCCTCAATGCTGGGACCCACACGCCGGGTGAGCAGCCCCACAGCAACCTCCACCAACACCCTCCCCGAGGAGGCAGGTGAAAGTGGTACCCACATGAGATAAAAAGGGTAAATCTAATGCAGCCCAACATGCACCTGTCCTCCAGACAAAGCCGACTCCCGGAAGCCAGGCTGTGCCTCTCAGCACACAAAGACGGGTCTAAATCTGTCTGTAATAGAGCTTTTCAGGCTGACTGAACAGTAATGTTCACAAGCTGCTCCCCTCGAGGGAATACTGTATCTTCCTCACTGCATTACCCCAATCAGAAAGATCAGTGAGCAGCTCAAAGGCACCGGTGGAAGAGGCACCGCTGACTCGATTCCATTTAGAATCTATCAGAATATTTTATTCCTCCCTTTGAAAGCGACAGATTAGGTATTTCCACATCTCTTTGAAGTCTGGCAGAACAATTCACACCAGTGGACCAAACACCCCTTGCTCCTCATTCCTCTTGCTGTGCCAGGTACTGCAGATGGGAGAAAAGCCTCTTTGAAAGCCCCCCAGAGTCATCCGAGGCAAAGCTACCTCTGCAATCAAAGGCTAAACTCCCAGCCAAGGGGTAGCAATCTCTCTCCATCACAGCAAGCTTTATTTCCCTTCCAGCTTCTTTATTTTCAGAAATCTCCTGGAAAATTCAGTGTGGTGCACCTCTGTTCCAAAAATCTTTCCTTGGCAAGCACTGGGTTCCCCCCTTCCTGGCAGACGCTGAAATTAAATGCAGCCTCCCTGTTTATTTCCCTCTTGCTGTGGAAATGCACATCCTTGCTGAGCTCTGGAAGCAATTTGTTAGTTGGGAAAAATAAAGAAAGATTTCTAGCTCCCGCATGAAAAACAGCTGGTGACAAGAGGGGAAAGACAAGGGCAGGGGAATTTCTCGAATTTTATTAAAGTGTGTCTCAGTGCAGCAGATCAGACAAAAAGAAGTAACAAAAACAAAACAAAACAACAACCAGCTGAATATCAACAGGGTACTGGGGAGATTGGCTGAAGCATCTTTCCATGGCCAGGACTACAACTTCTGCCAGCCAACTTCTTTGAGTATACACAAGCAAGCATAAACTTTGCTGTTTCATGGTACAGATGCCTCCCAACAACCAGGTACTCAGCACAGCCCCATACTGGAAAAGCAGAACTCAGGTTGCTGCACTTGGCAAACACCCCTCTTCTGGTCTCAAGTGTGAGTGCTAGGAGAAAAAAATAATAATAAAAAAAAAAATCTTCCCTCATTTCATGTGCAAAAGGAGCAAACAAGTCACTCAGTCAGTGCTTCATCCAGTCCAAAGCACACACTGATAGGATCATGCTGATCTAATCCAGAGGGCATTCCCCTGCAGATTATAACAGTCCCAAAGTAGGTCATGCTTGGGCTTGAGTTTCTCAGCAAGCCCAACTGACATATTTCTGGAGTGTGTGTAGGTGCATGCGTGGTTCTCCCTTTCCCTGTAGTAACTCACTGTGTGACACCCACTGCCAGAAAACCCAAATCAATCCTCAAACAGGAGTGAGGTCTAAGGGCTGGATGTCTGTTAGAAACAGCAGGAGATGGAGTTATTCCAGCCCAGTGACCCTCCCTCTCAGCACACAGGCCAGAGCTGGCAGCTGTTAATGGCCAAGGGCATTCCTCCTGCCCGGGGTTTCCAGGGGATCAGGGCTGGAACACTGAAAAGCCAACACACCCCCTGGGCAGGGGAAGCAAATGTAGAGATTAACAGGGCCAGCACCAACCCTGGCCAGGAGCTCAGCTTGCCAGGAGAGCAGGGATGCTCAAACCACATCTGAAGCAATGTGCGTTGAGATTTTGGTGTCTACACAGGGTCCCATCCCTCCTTTACAACCCCTGTTTTCACACTGGCTTCAGCACAAGAAGCTCGTGTGGTCATGGCTCTTGCTCATCCCTGCTTTGGGTAGCAGGCTGGGAAATGCTGTCTCTTCAGGCTGGAGATGGCTCCAGACTCAGCCTGCACCCACCCAACTTGCTGCATGTACCAGGGTGGAACAAACCAGGAAAAAAACAGAACAGGACCTATGTGAACCTGTGTTTTGTATGACTACAATCAGGACTTCAGGTCCCTCCATTTCTCCGCCTCAGCACCTCTTTACCTCCCTCCTTATCACCTGAACACAAGAGCCACATACAAAGCACCACAAGCAATGTTTGCAACCAGATGCGTGCAAAACAAAGGCCAAGCATGGTTTGATTTGTCAGGACGTGAGATGAGCACATCCCTATTCTCTCTTCATCATCCTGGGACAGCTACCAAACAAAACACCCATCCATACAGAATTGCTTTTCCACCTGTGCACTCAGAGCCCTTCCTGTAACTTTAATTTCAGATCCTCTCAGCTGTCACGGCGCTTGCCTTATCCTCCAAGGACTACAAATGCAGGCTTTCTTCAGGGTCCTGGACTGTTTATGTGCAGAGCAAGGAAGAGAATTGCATTTGCTGAGGCTATGAATGATTTATCATCACACTGAATGCAAGAGGAGTGGGGTCCCAGGGCTCCCTGCACGACCGGAATCTCACAGGCAGGCTGCATCTGCAGAGATGTTTGTGTGCGCTCTTCAAATCATCATTAACCATCAGGACCCTCAAGAGAAGCATTTATTTCCCTGGGATTGTAAGGGAGATGGCTGCTGAGAAAACAGCTGGGCAGGATTTAGCCCCATTATATCCATCTGCCTTGTTGCTCTCTCCCACCCCTCCACCTTCCAGTTAAATCGGGTTCAAAACCAGAGATAATAATGAAAATCAAAAGGAAAGAAGGGAAGGGAAGCACAGTACATAGCACAGGCCAACTGCAGGTCACAGCTCTGGTCCATGGAAGCACAGGCAGCTGCACAGAGCAGGTTTTGTATTTACAAATACTCCCCCCTACCCCCAGAGGTTTTGGGTACTCGTCCCATTCTCCACATGATTTGCACAGCTCTGTAAATGCAGGTATTATAAATAAAGAAAAATCTGCCCACAGTAGCACACAGCTTCCAGCTAGGAAAATGGGCATCAAGGATTCCTAATGAAATGGTTCTGCATTTCCGAGCAGTTCTGCATTCTCTGGAGACAGGGTGATTAAACAAACACACAGAACAAGAGCCCAGCCTTGACTCCATCTACGGGAGTTTTGCCACAGACTAAAAGGAGGCAGGAATGCTGTCCCATGGACCTCCCCCAGCCAGCTACACAGACTGTAACCTAATATTATGCCTCCCATTAGGGGTCTGATACCAAGAGACAGCCATATTTAATATAGCACTCTCTGTCTAGGGATAAAGCAGGATGGAGCCAGTCATCAATCACTCTGCTTCCCTTTCCTTGTAGGATGACACAAACCAACCCTACTGCTGGGAAGTATTTATGAAGTATTATTTTCATTCCAGATACTGCATACTTTTTATAGTTGCTGTATTCCTGTGTTTTCCGAGTACTATATTTCCATGCACATAATCCTCGCCTCAAATCCACTCACCAAAAAAAAGTACCACTCCCTTAAAAAGCAGTCCTCAAATTACCTGCAACTCACCCTCCCTCCTTCCCAGCAGCTACACACCCCCACCAGTTATCCCAGCAAAGGCTTCCCACAGCTGGGGAGAAGGAAACCCCAAGCAAAGAGGGAGGACAAGGCAGTGCAGGAGCAGGCCCAGAGTAAACCTCCCCTTTGAACCATTTCCTCCTTCCTCCCCAGGCAACTCATGGATTAAATGCATGAAAGTACAGCAATTACCCTCTTCAATTACCCTGAAGACTTGGGAAGAATTAATTGTTTGCAATGGAGAGCCCTCCTGCCTGCTCTCCACAAAAAAACTGATACCTTTCTCCATCTACAGCTAACCTACTGAAATCTGTATGCTTTGCAGACCAAGACTATCACTAGGCAGTCAGCTTTAATTTCCTTGGAGTCCTCCAAACACAGCACCATGGCTCACGATGCAGTTAACCTCCTTTGGAGGCTTCATTTCTTCTCTTCCCCTTCCTCAACACACAAGCCCATGTAACACAGAACACAAGCAGGATGAGAAAGGAGCAGTGAAACTGCTCTCCATCTCTTCCTTTTAGGCTCATGGATGTGATGCAGCCCCAGCCTGGAAACAAAATCTTTGCTCCCACCGTGCTTCCCAGGGCTGTTTCTCCAAACAGCACCAGACATCAGCTGACACCAGCAATTACATCCAAATAGCAGATACAAGGTCTGTTATTGATCTGTTCCTAGAGGGAGGGACAAGCTATCCAGTAAAAAGGGGTGTCACGTTATTAAATTCTGAAAGGATAATAACCCAACACAGAGGGCACAGCTGTTACTGGTACACTTCAGGCTCCGTTTCCGAGCCTGACAGGGAGCAAAGATCATTAGAGCGCTTCAGTGTACAGAGACAGGCCTAGAAATTGCAGGAATAAATTAACATATCCATATCCAAATTACTGGGCTAAGGGAGTTGCACTTCTGCTGGCAGGAATTGGCCTTGTGCTGCTGCCAGTTGCTCGCAGCAGCTGCTTTAACCTCTTGCTAGCTGGTACCACGGTGCTGGGGGTGAAAAGAAAAATGCTTCAGCCCCTCCAAGCTCTGCAGCTTAGCCCTGGAGCAGTTTTGAAACTGTTAACAGCAAAAAGACTCTCAACAGCCCATGGAAAAGGCATAAGGAGGGAATGATTTTCTCCTGCAGTAACCTGAGCCCAACGTTCTGGTGAAGAACAGTGACAGGCAGGTCTGTGCAAGAGCCTGGATCAATCCTGCTGCAAAAGAAAAGAGGGCTCAGGTAAGAGAACACGCCACGGCCTTTCAATATCAGCAGCTCAAAAGAATGGGAGAGTTTAACCAAGCTGCTCCTGAAAACAAGAGAAAAAAAGAATCAAGAATAGTTATTGATTTTTATAAGCTTGGAACCAAGAAACACATCAGTTATTTGCAAGCCAACACAGATGCCAGATTTCTCAGCCAATTCAGTGCCACACCACACAGTTACCAGCACAGCTATCTGGTCAGACTGTCCCACAGTCAACCTTTTCATGAACAGCATCTCCAAAAAGGGTGCTGGAAGGCACCCCAGGCCACCCTCCAAATTTTGCAGGGCACGCCAGGGGTTACAGGCAGCACTGGACAGACAGAACCACAACAGACAACTGGGTTCATAGCATACTTCAGGGATTTTCCAGCCCACTGCAGACAGGAGGTCTCCCTGCCCGCATTAACAGAATTACAAACATAACACAACAAATTAGAAATTAAATATATTCTCATCCCTGCCCCAGCAGACTTGGCTGAGGAATCCAAGTCCCTCCAATCATCTTGAAAGGCATTTGGAAATCAAGGTGAGAAGAGCCCTTCAGATACCAGTTTTCATCTCAGACACAAATCTGGGTAGAAAACTCTGAAGAGCTCTGCAAGGTACTCCCAGCTTCATCACAAGCCTGGGGTGCAGCCTCTGGCAACTCATCTCTCCAGGCTCCTTTGTGAAATGGAAAGCAACACTTTCCCTCCTCTTGTGAGGGAAAGGCATTGATACAGCCAGATGTAAGAGCAGCAGCAGTGGCCAAGCAGAGCCTCAGATCAGGAGCTTGGCTGCTCAGCCAACCTCCAGCACCAAAGGAAAGTGGCCCCTGAGATTTGCAGAGCTCACAGCACTAGGGGACACCTGGAATTATCCCATCACATGGACAGAAATGCAGGGACCAAAGGAGTGCTGCTAAGCATGCCTGCCTGGGCCAATATGGTCACTGCCTTCCACTGGCACCAGTAACACCAGCCCCTGGTCCTGGCCAGTAAATGGGGAGCCTGTGGCTGAACCCCTGAGCCAGGTGGGACTCCAGGGCACCTACAAGACCCTGGCACTGGAAAGACTCTTGTTTAAAAAGCAGGGGATTGGAAACTTCATAGCAAGATAAGTTTTTAAGAAATCTAGTGGAGGAAGATAAATATTTTCTTTTGTTAAGTAAATCTGGCCACTGTGAAAACACTGGAGCAGCAGCTTAGAAGACAGATTTTCTGTTTATCCACACCACCAGAAGCAGAAGTGAGAACAAAGGCAGCTGCCCTTACCCACCACCCAAAACAAACCTCGTCCTAAATCCTGAGCCTTTAACTCACAGAATGGGAATCATAAATCTCCCTGTGCTTGTGCAGAAAGAGCTGGAGAATTTAAGTGACAGAGAGGAAACAAGTTATTTCTCTTTACCCTTCCTGAATCCTAGGGACCTGAATGCCAGACCAGTTGCCCATCGCAGCACCTAACCCCAACACAGGCACCCAAAACCCCGCAAGGTCTCTGTGGATCCAGGTCTGGGTTTCTAGCACAAACCTCACGTCCTCCCCAGCAACCTCAGCCAATGCCCGTGATCAGAGGCACACTGGGGGGAAGGTTTTCATGCCGAGCTGTCTCACACTAATGGCCCCACAGCAGGATCTGGCAGGCAAAGGCAGCCCCCAGATTTAGCCAGCGCCGCTTGAGTTTCAGACGGTGCAGAACAGCACATTGATCCATTTATCGTCTGTGGGTTGCCATGGAGACCACAAGTCATTCCCCACCACTGCCAACCCCCCCCCCCCCAANACCCCCCCCCCCCCAAAGACCTCCCCACTGCTTTTCAATTGATAGCTGGACACTGGGGAAGCATTTGCAGTGCTGTGGAAATTAAATCCACACTTGAGGAGCAGGGGATTCAGAGCTGACATGGCCAAGGGTCCTCAGCTTAAGGCAGTCTGTCCGGCTCTGCCCCACTGAGTGTGAGCAAGTTCAAGCCAAGAGTTGCTCCCAGTCTCCCAGGCAAGAAGTATTACTCAAAATTACCAATAATAAAATGAGATTTTAATGCCCCGTCGTCCCCCCCCCCCTAGGTTCCACTCTGATACAGTAAGAGCTCACAAGATAGAAGGAGCCAACCCACAATCCCAAAACAGGCTTTGGAGCATCCTGGAGTGTAACCCCACCAGCCCCGAGCACCAGGGAGCTCCTGCTGTCCCCAAGCAGGGTTGAAACCAGGAGGATGGCAGTTTTCTGCTCTTCATGCAGCAGATCCAGCAGAGAGGGATCGCAGTTGATCCTTCACTGAAGGGAACACAGCACCAAGAAAACACAGCACACTACGTGCAGCAGGATGAGAGTGGGTGGCTCAAGCAGCTGAACCCATTCAGCCAACTGAACCTGAGCTCCACCTCCAGCTGGCTGCTGCTAGCAAAGTCACTGCTCCATCTGTAGAAGACACATGAGCCACCAACTCTGGGAGCAGCAGAACAAGGCCAGACCTGAGCACATCCTGTAAGCCCACCTTTCAGATATACATTCCCCAAACTCTTTCGTGGGAAGAAGAGAAATTACCTGACCTTCCCACTGGGGCTGCCATCCCAATGCAGGGCACAGCTCTGCCTCTTCACACCTACTCAGTCCAAGCTCTGTCACCACAAAGTATTTCAGGTGCTGCTGCTTAGCATTGTCATTTCCAAAACAAGATATTATCACACATCCTTTCTTCCACCCCATGTGGGATGAAGAAATACCATCAAGAAAATCTAAGGAAAATTTTTCAGTCTGAGGGCTTGCGTTTTATTAACCCTATACAGCCACAAGAGCAAGTCACCTGCTTAGTCAGATGAGCTGATCCCATGTAACCCCCTCACACTTCAAGCAGGAGCTGCTGTGCAGGTTCTGCACTTCTCAAGGACTCAGTCCCTGCATAGACAAGGGTGAAAACTTGGTGCTGGCTTTACCCAAGGCTCCAAAAGCACAGGGCCACAAAAACCTCTTCTAGGAGGCCAACAGAGATGACCTTTGCTCCTTGCACAGAGGAAGAGCTGGTGTTGACAGCCCCCTCCAGCACAGTGTGTTGCTGCCAGGGCATCCCAGCAGCCAGTACCAACCCCAGGCACTGGAGCATGAGGACAGGGGGCAGGTGGCAGAGCAGGGACAGGCAGCTGCAGGCTGGGAGCCTTCAGGGAAACTCAAGAAGTGTGGTGTAAATACTGTATGTGCCTGGAGCCAGAAAGCTCAGCAAGGGCTGTGTGTGGCATTTCCTGAAGGTTACCTCTAATAAGTGCTGTCAGCCTGCCAGCCTTCGACTGTCTGCTGAGTCCTTCTGTGGGAAGCACGGTGCTGCCTGGACCTCTGTGGCACTGTCACAATCTGTGACAGTGAGAGCTTAAAAAATAAAATTCTTCCCACACAGCACAGAAAAGGCAAGTGTGAGACACCAGGGCAAGCAAACCCACTGAAAGCTGGCAGGGTGGAAGGGCTCCTCTCTTCTTCCTAACACCTGATGGCCCAAGCACTTGCCAAGCACTTTGTATCCCTCCCTCCAGAGCACAGGACAGGGGTGGTGAGAGCCAGCCCCTGCACAGGGCAGCCACAGACCATCCTGCCAGGCAGCCCTGCTGCACACAGAGCTGCTCAGCCTGCCCAGCACAGGGAGAGCAGGGCTGTGCCATGATGCTCAGGTCAGTCCCCCCCAGCAGCAGCACGTGGGGTGTTCCACCACTCACCTCCCCACACAGAGGGACAGATGCTCTCCCACCCTGTGTCACAGAAACTGGGCACAGACCTGGCATCTCCCCTGTTCCCAGGCCTTTTCTGGTTCTCAGGGTTGAGTTTACTGACAAGTTTTAGAGTCTTTCCAGGCCCCTGCTCACAGCTCAGTGAAGAAGTGGGTCTGGTCTCCACTGTTCTTCACATGACCTGCTGAGCTCACTAGAAAGCAGAAACTTGCAACTAAGCCATGATCAGCACCAGCCCAGACACCAGGCTTTCCAGGCAAAGCAGAAAGCCCCAGCCTCTCTTGCTAAACCTCCACAGCTCTACCCCTCCAACCTTTTTTTTTTTTTTTTTTTTTCTTGGAGAACTGCTCCAAACACAGCACTGGAAATAAATGATTGCCAGCAGTACTTAGGCAGTGTTTGCAACCAGATAAGAGAAAACACTGCAGCTGTGAACAGAGAAGAACTCGGGGGATCTGTCATTCCAGCAGGGAAAAAGAAAAAAAAAAAAAGCCACGTTCAAGGCCTCCTCTGTTACGTAAACTTCATTTCCATGTCTTTTATCACTGATAAGATAAGCCATTGCTCAAGTTCAAGTTCTGTATCAAGTAAACCACGATAATCCTCTTAGGAATTCCCCATGCCCCAGCTTGAACAGACCTGCAGAAAGGAGCTTAAGGGGTTGCCTTCAGCTTAAAAAAAGAAACACACACAAGCACACAGCCACACACTTATTTATAACATAGGCAAATGTGGGGCCTTGTATAGAGCACCGAGGGCTTAGATGGCTCTGCCTGAATACAGGGATCTACTTCTGCCCTAGTTCATAAATGCTACGAGCTCCTACTCGGTCATGCATCACCCTGCCCTCCGCCAGCCCAAAGCCAGAACTGGGCTTCTAGGGAGGATTTCTTGAAGCAAAAGGGATCTGGAGAAACAGACCCCCAAAAGCAATTCAACTGATTCACGAGCAGTCCCACACACTTTGTGCTGGATTACTGCAGCAAGGCTTTCCCAAGCAGCTGTACTTTCTGTTGTTGTTGTTGTTTTATTACAGCCGAGGATAATTTTACATCCTTCAGGGCTGGTGGAAGAATTGCATCAATCTCTAGAAATTATTACCCTGCTTTGAGTAGAAGATTTAAAACTCACTAAAACCAACTCCTGCACAACACTGTCAGGACACCCAGATGTGAACCATCACTGTCTATACTGGTTAGACAGTGACTTGATCCAATCTAGCAACTGGATATATTTCCTAACCACTTAAATATGCACTCACCCACACCGAGCTGTAACACAAAAGGCCATTTCATAAATTTCTGATTGCAAGACAGATGACATTAATAAGCAGAGCCACAAACTCTTCCCCTCCTTTCTGCTGCTCACCATCAGGACACAGATTACCTGGGCCAGCAATTTCATCACAGCATATTCCAGGGAACTGGCTTAGCCTAAAGGCAACGAAAGCCAACATTTGAAGCTTAATACTTTACTTCCCAGGGCTGCATCTGGCCACCCCCATCCTATTCAGTGATGTGCACAGCCTGAAGCCATTCTATGCCTGCAGCTGCCAGAACCTCAAGGCACAAAGCAGTGAGTATCATCTGAAATCAGTGGCTTCAAATGTAAACTTCCTTCAGGTCTATCTGCTTCCTCAGCCAGCACAACAGGCTCCAGCACCCACAACTGGTTCCAACTCATTTCCAGCCACCAAGACTTTGATGTCTCTGATAGCCTCTCACCATTAGGGTCGTCTTCACAAATCTCAGATTATTTTATGACACTTGAATTGAGAGATGCAGCATATCAAACAAAAAACATTTCTCTCCTCCCCACCAGCAACTTTGAGATCATTTAGCATTGACTGACAAGCCACAATATTGTGGGAAAGGTTGTTTTCAGATTAGCTGCTGGAAGAGCTCTTCCAAGGTAGCAGCTGAATTCAAATAACACACCAATTAGCTCGGGGGGGATTTGTATGTTTTTCTTTCAGGAAACCTATTTGAAAACAAAACAAACAGGGGAAAAAGAAAAAAGAAAGAAAGAAAAGTGTCACAAGCACACCACATTTTCCAGAAGCAAAAAGCAGAAGCAAATCTAACTGGTGGTTTCACCCCATCAGAAGGGTTTTTTGTCTTCTTGCCTTGCCACCCCACCTCCTGAGGAAGAACAAGACAACACAAAGGTCCAGAGCAGCTACAGACCTGCCCAGCATCACACAGCAAAGCAAACTCCTGTGCCAAATGACTTGGGTCCCACCAGGATCTCTCCCTCAAGATGAAGTTTTTCCACACTGCTCCTCAGGATTTCGTTTCTCGCCTCCAGGCTGCATCCAGATGCCCCTTGCTTTTTCTGAAGCCAGTGCCAATGAGGCCACTGCATTCGTTATCCAGCAGGATAATGACAGAGTGCAATTCACTCAACAGCAAATCTTCCCCAGGGAGATGCCCTCTGACCTTCCCTGAGCTGGGGGATGAATGCAGACAGCCAGATCTCAGACAGGCGGCAGAGCTGAGCAAGTGATTCCTAATGAATCCTTTCATCTCTTCTTTTGTTTTGGGGAAGGGGTGGGGAGGCTGGAGGGGAAAAAGTTTGGAAATATCCACCAGCAGAAAATTATTTTTTTTAGAGCTACCCCAAATCACTGTCATCCAGATAACATTTTTCATGGCTTCTGCTCATGAACCACAAGAGATGCCCCTTGGGCAGGCAGCCAGGCTGGGAGGGCAAAGCAGAGCAACCAAAGGCACAGCAAGAGCAGGGATGCTCCTGGAAACCTAGCTTAAAACGGCCCTCAAGCAAGCAACTGAGAATGAATTTAAGATACCCATTCAAAACACATTTTTCCCATTGAAGTTCAGCTCCACCAACGTATCAGCAAACACAAAGCATGAGAAAGTTCATTAAGAGTGGCCCATGGAAAGTCAGCATGTTGCCTCTCTCCTCATGCAGGTTAGCCCCCAGCCTCCTGTTTTGCAAACCACAAACTGAAAGGGTCACAGACTTTCTTCCCCAACAAAATGAAACTACTCTTATTTCTCCTGTGTGAATTCAGTTGCACAGAACTGAATTCTGCAGCATCTCCTGAGCACTCAGCATCACCCAGAGGTATTAAGGTAAAGAAGGGTGAAAAACCAACTCACAGCCACGATATCTTGGAGCTGCTTCACCAACTCTGTCACCTCTGCAGTACCCAGACCCTCTTCTCCAACAGTATCATAGTACCAGCTTCAGCCAGGCAGCTTTTATCCTCATCTCCTGAAATCAGCCACATCTGAAGCTGGGAGTTCATCCAGCTGCACTGGCATTTACAGGGATTTCCCCCAGCAAGCCCAACCTCATCAGCATCTCTGTTTTATATTGGGAATAGAAATCACACGGACGGACCACAACTGTGGGATGCTCCCTGCCCTATTCCTAGGCAAATGAACTGATGTGAACCTACACACTTAAATAGAGCTTGGCTCGTGTATTTATATAGATGCCAAATCCCAGGGGTATCAATGACAATCTCTTCCCCAGTAAAACCAGATTACAGCACTGGACTCTCTAAAGCCCCCACCCTGTCATCTCCCACGTCACCCAGGACGTCACGGGGAGCGACTAGAGAAGCCCTCCAGGTGCCCAGCACAGTGGGGGTTGCAATGCCAATCATTAAGCAGATCTTCAAAAGAAGAAAAACAAGAGTCCTAGTCAATGACTGACCAGTGTAATGGCTCAGGATGCTCTCATGTGCCCCTCTCCCAGCACATTTGTTTGCCGAGCTGCCCAAGAGGTTTCCAAGGGTCAAACACGAGGTCATCAACTGCACAGCAACTTCAGCTTCACTGAAAAATATAAAAAGCTGAAACCCCGAGAAAGGAAGGTCCCAGTACTTACAAATAAAAGACACAAAATCCTTTAAGTTCAAGCACACCAGTCAGCATTAAAAAAAAAAAAAAAAAATTTAAAAAAATTAAAAATCTGATTTTTGAAGATCAGAGGTTAGCAATATTTAGTAATCCACCTAAAATTCTGACCAGCCTTAAGGACCAAAAACGAGTGTGGAAAGCAAAACCTTGCTTTCAGGCTATTTTGAGAAGCACTCACAAGGTTTATCCCAGAAACTGCTTTCTGCCTACTCAGATTTCTCAACTGAACAGATCACATGGTGTTTAGATGGACTGCTGGAGACACTTGAGAATCACAGCACTGCCTGCTGCTATCTGCCCTGCACAGGATGGTTTTTAATTGAGGCTGAACTCTTAAGTCCCTGCTGCAGTCTGCAGCTCCAATCACTGAAATAATAATTAAACCCAGGAGAAACAGTGCAAAGTCGTGATGGCTTTTACCTACTACAGTGAGATGAGGAAACCCAAAGACATACACAGAAGGCTCCAGGATGTGCTGTTTTGTTTCAAGCCTGGGGATTTCACCAGATTTTAAGCAGAAGTTGGGGTGGGAGCAATCCTGCAGTGAGGCACAGAAACAGAAGAGATGCAGAAAAGCATTCACTTGCACCTCACCCAGCCCAAAGAAGAGATGCAAGTTTTTCCCATCCAGGTTTGGGACCTTCCTCCCCTAACTCCTGGGTGTTTAGAGATGATAAAATGGGAAGGCGAAGCAGAGCAAGAGAAGCATCCAAGACATCAGTCCAGTTCAGAGCTCTCCACCCCAGCTCATCCAGATAAGGGGGAAAAAAATGGTAGAGAAACCACCCTGAGAAAGTCAGCACTGGGCACCGAGTGAATCAGACAACACAAGTTCTGCTCTGAAACCCAAGGGGAGATCCTCAGCCTGGAAACAACTCTCCATTAGATTAATTAGTCGAGTTTGATGCATCCAAGTCTGTTACTATGGTCACAGGAACAGAACAGCAAAGCTTTACATGGATCACCCCATGTGGGACAGGGGAGGGTGATGTGTTCAGCTCCCCCAGGCCCCCCCAAAATGGCAGGGAGGAGGATCCCACTGCTCTGGCACAACCCAGGCTCTGCACAAACCCATTATATTCCCAAACGTGTATTACACCCCAAGCTGGGCTGCTTCCACGTGCCTACTGGAAGAGCTCCTTGTCCATAGATCATAAGGATGCTAAAAATAGCACCAGAGAGCAACCAGGTTAATGACACATCAAGAAGATGCATTTGCACATGGAAATAAACAGAATGCATGCAAAACTTGCCCCTCATAGGGCTTTTGTTTGTTTGTTTTTGAGTTGAGAAAGAAACAAAATGATGCTCTTGTTTTCTCTTAAAAATTCAAAACCTGCCTGTGACAGAAAGCTGTCCACCCCTCCAAGCACTCTACCAAATACAGCTGAACCTTGTTTACTTTTTCCAGTGCCTGGGAAAAGACCACTGCCAGTTACAGCATTTTCCCCAAGCAAGTAAATATTTGAAGTGTCATTAGCTGTGCTCTGCTCAGTTATCATCGACATCCCCTCAGTCACACCTCTGTGCTGCAACACTCGTCCCTGCACTAGAGCACACCAGTGAAAACCACTGCCACTTCTACAAGAAACCAGCAGCAGATTTAGCAAAGAAGTGGGAGAAAAATAGCAATGAGCAATTCAGCAAAGCTCCTGCAGAAGAACAGTTTTAAACTCCCCAGGGAAAAGGACCTATCCCTCTCTCTCATTTTCTGTTCATCAAGTGCTTAATTGAGCCACGACTGATGCCTGCAGAAGCTGCCACTGAGGATGGTGGCATCTGCCCAACTTTCCTGTTCATCAGCTCTCCCTTGGATAAACAGGGCCCAAGGCACAACATCCCAGACTGCTTGAGTCTCCCCAGGAGCACCCACAAGATTCAAGGCCCCAAGGTCCTGCAGCTGGGAGCTGACTCAGAGAAGTACCAAGCACCTGGAGGGTGATGGGCAAAGCCCAGACCCTGCTGGGTTCCCAAACAATTCTGCACCAGGCACCTGATTTCCAGTCTGCTTAAAAGAAGCAAATGCCACAGACCTTCCCAGCTGCCCAGATCATGGAAGAAAAGGACCAAATTTCTACTTCTGTTGAAATCACAGCTGCTGTTGGGATGCAAATAGAACCCTACATGAGGGGTTGTATTACCTGTTGCAAAATTGGTTTATTCCCTGCTAGAGAGAGTCACGAAAGATGTCTGCAAATAGGTCTGCTCATAAATGAGTTTGAAAGAAAAACCACCCATTTCAAGGGGAGTTTCAGGACTGGGAATTTTACTCCTGCAAAAGAGTGACCAGAAAAAAACAAACAAACCAACAAGTTGTGTAAATTACAGCCACTACCCCCTGATGTCTGACCCCTCCTTGCAGCACCTCTACTATCCCCTAAGTGGTGACAACTCAACTATAACTGTGACTGCTTGGTGAAGACATTCATTCAAGCACTCAGGTCAAAAAACAACAGGAGAGAAGTACTCTGATGGTGAAAGGCAGTGAGGCAGCCAGCTCCTTTACCCACCACTCACACCTCAGACATGCAGCCTAAAAAGTCAGCTAGATGCTGTGAAAAGGGCAGAAGAAATCACTCCCGTTTGACAGCCCCAAACCAGATACCATTCAACTCCACCTTTCTTAGCAGGTTAATGTTAAGCTGTTATTTTTTGTCCCCCTTCCTCTGCAGATGCTTTAATTGGTTGCTTAACAGAGATTTCACCGTTACGCTTATCGCGACGCCGGGAGCTGGCGGGGTGATGGGAGTGCAGAACACAGGGAAGACTCATTTGTCTCCCTAACTAATTGCTCTGCCTCCTCAGCACACACACCAAATTGACTTGGCAAGACTGCAAGACGAAGCTGCTGTATTTATTTAAACATTTCTTCTGCTGGCTGAGAGGCCTTGTAAAGCAGATTGCAAATAGCCAAGCCAGCACGGGGACCTTTATCAAGTTTATGCAAAACTGGAGTGAGTGAAGAAAGGACCAGGCCCCAGGTTAGCAGCACTGCCAGCCATGTCCTTTAGAAGAGGTATTTTAGCTGCTGTTACCCAAGAATTAATTGGCAAAGTACTCAAGAAGTTCATAGAGGCAAGCATGAACACTCACTTTATTCCTGGCTACAGCCTTCTTTACCCCAGGGATCAGCCTCCACAAAACAAAAATAAGTACGTGCAGACTGCCTGCTCAGAAGGCAGGGGAGTGCCTGTGTCAGCCAAACACCTCGACTGCCTCAAGCAGCCATCAGGTAACTCCAGGCTGAGGAGTTGTGCATGGACACGTTCTTCCTGGCACAGCCCCACGCCTGGAGCCAGGGGTCTGACTCTGCACCCATCTTCCAACTCCGCCAAAGGTTCAAGGTGTTTCCGCATAAAACGAGGAACTAGAGCAAGAGAAACACAATAAGACATTGTGTGGGGAGTTAAACCTCCCGCTGAGAAGAAATCCACAGACAGTTAAAAAGCACAAGTGAACAAAACTCAAAAATAAATAAATAAAAAAAAGCAAAAAAAAGCCACAGACAGAGCTTAAAGTTCCCCACTCGTTGAAACAGCAGAACTCACACCTCCTCTGGCAGGGAAGCAGGAGCAACCAGGGTGCCTGCATGCTCCTGCCTGCCTCTGCAGCACGACTCCTCCACCTCTGGGCAAACCAAACTCTCCATTTCTCAGCTTTCACCTGGTACTGGCAGTTTAAGGAGGTTATTTCATGAGCACCAGTCTCGCTGGAGAAGACACCAACCTCAGCTTTCCACAGGGAGAAACTCAGAACCAAAACACAGCTCTTAAGGTACACGCTGACTTCTCTCTTTACTTTTGTTTCATAATGCTGGAGAAAAACCAAAAAACCCTGCAGTGTGTCTCAGTCCATCACCACACAGCCCTCAGGAGCACTGCTGGCAGCTGGCTGGACCAAAACTGCATCAGTTCTTTCTAGTCCTGACCTCTAAAGGCACATGAACATCAAAAATCAAAAAACAACAGAATTTTTTAGCAGCTACTCTGTCAAGAGAGCAAAGCAAAGTCAAGACTAAAATCTACAAATTAAGAAAAAAAAAAAAATAGAGAGGGGAAGAAGGAAAAAGGGCTGACACCTCATATAGATGCTGTCAGCAGGATCATTTGCTCCAAAAATAAAGATGCTCAACACATCAGACTGATGGAATGACAACTGCTTCGTGGTCCCAACACTGCAGTTGCATAAAAGCCTCAGAGCATCTATTGCCTTGCAGCTCAGTAAAAAAACCTCTTGTACTCACTCAGAGCAGGCAACAGACCCTGTGTGCTTCTCCCCACCAAGATTTTCAGCTCTTCACATCCACTGGGGCTGCAGAGAAGCCTTTCATCCCCCTAACCCTTTGCCAGCCATGCTCAGCAGCTCCAGCCTGAAGCTTGCAGCCGTGCTGGCTGCCCAGGTAGGTGCCTGTGCCTCTGCCAACCCATGCAGAACCAGCTCAGCAGCAGCTCAGGATCCCACACAACTCCGCAGAGCCCTGCACACAGCCAGCAGCAACCAACCCCTGCACAGCCTGGATACACTCAGGCTGCCTCATCAGCACCTCCCAAGTAAGTGGCATTTATTTAAAGACTAGAAAGCCTTAAATAAGAATCCTGAAGGCTTTTTCCACTGCCAGTCGGGAGAGTTTTCCCACAATACTGGACATACAAACTCCTGTGATGTAGACTTTGCTGCATTTTATTTCTTTGACGGTTTCTAATCACCTCTGATCTAGCATTTGGAAATTATTATTCACACACACAAAAGGAACAAGGCTGCAGGGACACACGAATTCCACTGGCCTGCCTGGTTTTGTCTGTGGACACTACCTCACATATGACCAAATCAAAACAAGGTGACCAGCTTCAGCATGAGGGGGGGAAATGAAAGGGCAGACTGGTGACCTAGAAATGAAGCTGAGACTTTGGCATGAGCTTGAAACTGTAGAGCTAAGGAAAAAAAAAGTTGTAACTGCTTTTAAGATGGAGCTTGAAAAGTTTCTAATGGAGTTATATGATGTGGTACCTGCAGAAAAAACAAGCACTTGATCAAGGAATTCTTTCCAACAGGGAAGCATCATGGCTTTGCCAAAGAGAAAAACTCTTGGGCTGGAAAAGATGGGACACAGTTATTTAAGGTCCTGATGCAGGAAGAACAACCCCCAGGCAAGAGACTGGAGAAGCTTCCCAAGCACACAGCTCTGGTAACAGCCACCACCACTGTTCCACCCCCAAACATCTCCATACAACATCAGGAATCCCATGATGGCAACAGCAAGGGCTCAAGGAGTCAGCAGATGAAGCTTTAGGGTTTCAAGCAATGGGCTGGGAAAGTCACACCTCTCAGCACTGATCCAATGCAGACTCACCCTGCCAGGTGTGACTGTCTGAAGGAGGGTGTCAACAAGCACCCTTTGTTCCAGCAAGTTTCAGGCTTGATCAGGTATCATCCACCCCACCAGCAGAAAGCTGACAAGGTCTGCATCGCCCTCCAACAAGGCTGACAGGAGAGGCCCTTGCATGCCAGCATCCAGCCTGGACTGTGCTTGTACCCCTGGCTAATCCAGTGTAAAATCACTGGGGACTCACAGCCTTTGCAAAACCTGCTCCTTGCAACACCAGACCAAGGAGATGAGGCAGGCTCAGCAGTAAACACAGGGAGCTGCAAAGTGCTTCCACCACAGGTGCTGCCACTGGGAACCCGTGCAGTGCTGGGTGCCACGTGCTCCAGAGCTCTGCAGAGGCCAAAGACCAAGCTAAATACATACAAAGTGATCAAGTACCACTCAGCTGAGACCTGGTCCTATAAAAACATAACTGTTGGAGTCATTTCATAAGGCTTTAAAATATTTTCAGCTGAAAGCCAACTTTCCATCGTTTGCCACAGCCTGTTAGAAACCCACAGGTCCCACAGAATAAAGACAACCCCTCCGCCCTCTCCAACCAGCTCTGCACAGCTGGAGGCATGGGCAGGTTTTTCAGAAAGCTCAGCTTTGCCTGCCATCCTACTCACTGGTTCACTTTCCCACTGCATCCCAGGGAAACTCAAGCCCAGGTTCAGTCTCTCCCCTTGGCATGCCACAATAACCAGGCCCCAGCTCTGTACACAACCACCTAAGCCTCCAAAACCTTGCAATTACACACTGCCTGAGGAGGACAAAACCTGCCCACCTGGGAGACAGCAAGTCCTCAGGGACTGATCACAGACAATGGGATGATCCACATCAGGAACCTTCCCAAATCCTGTCATCCTCCACCCACTGACTGACACATACCTTTTCTTCTGCCGCCTTCAACGTAGAGACACACAGAAGAGCACAACACAAATCCCCCTCTTGCCCTAACCTGCACAGGACAAACCTCAACTGTGGTGCTTAGGAAGCTGGTGAGAAGCATTCAGGTACCAGCACAGAGCCTGCAGAAAACAGAGTTTAGAAGATGTAAAGGTCAAAAAAAACCAAACACCCACCCGAAAACAAACAAACAACAAACCAAAACAAAATAACCAAACCCTACACAACAGATGGCCAAGCCACAGGAGTATTCCTTCAATTTACACACACAGGGTGAAGCACAGCTGGGGCAGTAAGAGTTAACTTCCCACCTATTTGGGCCAAAATTGCATTTCTGGGCACCGCTGCTCAGGCCGGTGTTACACCAGGGAAACAATGCTAAATAAAGATTACCCGGAGTGGTATTATGTAAATAATTCTCTTCCACAATGAAAGGATAAACCTAGGCTGCTTGGTTAGTTATTAACCCGGGAGCCAGAGCTGCAGGGAGGAAATCCTGCCGGCTCTCCCTCCCTGGACACACGCAGCACCCGGAGAGCCAGAGCCGGGGCTGCAGCTCCCAGAGACAACACCCGCAGCCTCCCCGGGCCCTGGCACTCTCCTGGGGACCACTGCCCACAGGAGGAAACCATTTGGGCCACGCCACATTGTCTCCTCCCAGGGCAGCCTCACTCCTCCTGGCTGCGCTGCCCAGGGCTGCACTTGCCCCACCTTCGTCCTCCTCCTCCTTCCACCACTGGCACAGGACAAGAGCTCCCTGTCCTTTGATGGGAACACGCTCCTCTCCCCATCCCTCCTCTTGAAGAGCTTCCCTTCTCCTTGTAGGATGAGCCCGCTGGAGTCTGCCTTTGCCTGCACACCTCCTCCCACCCGGAGTAACTTACTCGACCTTTCTGCCTCCACCTCCCCCTGCAACCTTCCTCCTGCCTTGGCCTCCCATCTGAACACTTGATGTTTGTCATACGATTTTAAATCTGTCAGCAATTCATCCATCTGCCGCCTCCTGGGTTTTTCACGCTGCAAACTGTTCCGGGATGCAGCCTTGCAGAGAGCTCCCAGGGGGAAATGAAGCTGTACTTCAGCAAACCACCTTTGGGATCATTTCTTTCCAAGGTGCTGGGGTGTTCCACAGACTGGCTTCTTCCCTACAGCCAGCAGAAAAGCCTTGATGCTACCCGGTCTAAAATAAACATTATGGGAGCGGCGATAATGGGAAATATTTCAGCTGACTAAGAGTAATGTGGGTTCAAATCCAAGCGTAAGCTGATACTGCTTGTAATTTGTTCCTGAGCCAAAAACACAGGCTGGGAGTGAAAAAATGGAAGGCATTAAACAACAAGCAGCGCACTCAGCGACTCTGGAAAACTTGAGCATTTCCATTTATGTTATTATTTTTTTAAATAACCTTCAGTTTCACGGATCATAAAGTTAATTTGGAGTTAACTCCCCTTCCCTGTAACCAGACAAAGCTGCTATCCTTTACATTCGTTAATGTTTGCTCAGTGCTCCACAGCTATAAAGTGCCTGAGAGCACTCACCATTATCCACATCCTCTGTGCCACCCAGCAGGCACGCAACATAACCCTGCTGGTTGCTTTGCTCTCCTCTTTCCTCCCCCTGGGTCCTCTCCTCCAGCCCTAGCACCAGGGCAGCAATCACAGCCGTGGCCATCCAGGTCTCTCTTGACTGCTTTTCCCTGGTGCCAGCACTCCCCTGCAGGAAGGGTTCCTCTCTGGACATCTCCTTGGGTACTCCCCTCACCTTCTTCTGTTTCAAGAGAGGGAGAACTGGTGGCCTTGAGAAGGGAAGTGACAAGTGGGGTGGGCAGCGGGACTCGGGGTGCAATCCAGATTTCTCAGTTCCCAGTACAGTGCTGCTGCTGCCTCGTGCACTGGTCAGGGTTCACTTCCCAAAACTGCCATCACTCATTTCCTTCTGCTCTTCTGTCCTCCTCCTCTTCCAACCAGATCCCTCCTGCACTTTGACCAGGCTGTTACAGTCATTTTAATGCCCTTTGTTCTGAAGCTCCAGCTCCCTCTTCAACCCTTTTTTTTAGAGAAGCATCTCTGCTCTAGCCACGCTCATTACATAATACACATTTTCATTTTCTGCTGCAATGGAAAGTTCTCCCTCTTCGACATTACAGGGCAAATTGGAGACCCTGACACTTGTGTGCCAGCACAACTCCAGCCAAAAACAGCAATTCTCCATCACTTTCCTATGTCAAGACACAGCAAGGGCCCTTCAAAGCCATGCAAGAGCCTTCACCACAGCATCCCAGATGAGAAACCATGACCTCAGGATGCCCAGATCCTTAAGAAGCTGTAAAAGCCTCAGTTACTAATCACAGACACGACTGGGTGCTGCTGTACCTCATTTCTGACTCCATTAGAGCTGACCCTGCTCTCTGCTGAATGTCTCAGTGAAGACTAAAGCGAGCCACTGTTCACACAAATGCAGCTGCACAAAGAGAAGAGTCTTTTTAAGCAGACATCACCCTGGATTTCTACCCTCAAGAACCTCTGATCTAGCCCATGGTGTGCTTTTGGGGGATCTGTGCTCACAGGCACAAAACCCAGTAGGAAACCAGTACTTTGCCAGTGGGAGCCATGAGCCTGAATGGGCAAAGCACTGATGAGCAAAGAGACTCCTCTTCAGCTCTCCAGCAGACTTGCTCTGGCACATTGAACTTCATGTAACCTCTCTGGCCTCAATTTTCAGCAATGTCCAGCAATCTAGTCAGAACTGGGTCAAGCATGGGCAGTACTGCACCCCAACCATGGGCTCTCTCAAACCCATGCCCCTTTCCAACTGCTGAATCAGCCACCCAAAATCCACTTCTGAAAATTTACAAATGTAATCCTCCTTTCCCACCTATTCATCTAGAAACTGACGAGATCGTAAATTTCATCCTCCCCAAAGAGCTGTGAAAATGACACTACTTCAAACATGTAAATAAGGGTTGATTTCAAGCAGGTTTCTCCCAGAATGACCTGACCACAAGCTGGACTGTATTTCATCAGTGGCTTGTAAAAGCCAGAGCCAGCAGTGGGAGGAAATCCAGGAGCCATCAAGGAGGCAAAAAATTTGCAGCCATGTCAGGGAAGATGAAGACATCCCTATGACTCCTTTGACCAGCAGAGCCAAAGCTGCCATGGAGATGAGATGGGATTGACTACTCAATCCATGTAGTCATCAGCACAGCTGTCTGCACACCTCCACCACCAATCAAAACAAAATTGCCTTTACTCTACTGGATCTCCTAATTAGAAGATGTGAACACAGCCTGAACCAAACCTGCTTTGAATGTAACACAGGATGGCTCCAGGGACTGGTACAACCTTCACTCGAGGCAATTTGGTTCAAATCCAACCACAGCCATTAGCAAGTGAAAGGCACTGCCAAGCAGCAGCTGTTTGGTGGCTTGCGTGAAACAAGTTTATGGTTTCAGTTCAGATCCTGTCATGAAAAAATGCCAGTCACCTCCCTGGCCCTCAAAGGTGAGAAGCCAGAAACATCCACCCACTTCTGCAGTGCTGGAGATGCCAGCGTGGGAGGTGTTCCCATACGGGCCCGGTACCAGCTCTGCAGAGCCGGCCCGAACCTCCATAGGGTTTTCAGAACCAGGTATGTTTTGCAACTTGGCAGAAACACACAGCTAAATAACAGAAACCACCACCCACATTAAGCCAGAAGAACAAAGTACCAGTGTTTTCCTGCCCCAGACATGTGCATGCCCCATCTCCTCTCTTGCACCAAAAATAGCTTCTACTTTTTCCCTTTTGGCAACAACAAACTGGGGTTGGAGTGCATTTGCTTTCAATAAACCAAACATGTTTTGCAAGAGACTCTCCCATACTGAAACTTACTCAACTGAAATTATAAAAGATTGTTACACATAGAACTTCCCCCCCCATAGCATCTTAGGACTCTGCCTCAAAACATTTTGTAAGCTGAGCTCAAGGCAGAGAGGAGGCTGAGCTAGGTCCCTAAGTCACTAAACTGAGCTGGGTCCCTAAGTCACCAAACTGAGCTGGGTCCCTAAGTCACCAAACGAGTGAGCAGCGAGACTTAGAGAGCTAAGCACAACTTCACTAAAGCCATCCAGGCAAGCATGGCATCACTACAGCCCCCCAGGAGTTCTGTCAGCACTTTCAGGAGAGATGGAAATATTGACCCAGTTGTCCCGAATCCCATTTCTTCCCTTACTGAATTAATAGTTTTACCAAACCTTTACCTGTCAAGCACAAGGCTAACTAAAACTTCACCTTGCTGATAAAAACCCTGTGCTAAATGGAAACACTCTCACCCCACGTGGCCAAGGAATGCCAGCAGAACAACATCACATCCACCAAAAGTCAGATTAAAAACACCAGATTCAGCAAAAGCCGTGCCGTGTTGAGGCATTCAGAGGGCCAACCTTTGCTTCATGCGAACACCGAGTGCGAGGCCGCAGCAAAGAGTTCAAACCCTAAACGCCTGTGAACCGAAAGGGCAGCGTTAGGAAATACCCACTGCACAGATCACCTCGAGCAACACCGTCCTCCCGGGCAAATTCTTCAGCTGACCCAAAACACAAAGTTCACCTAGCAGACCCAAGCCTCCGGCGCAGGCAGAAGCGCCTGCAGGCATGGCAGACAGGGAGATCCGCGGGGTTCAAAGCGGTGCAAGGAGGAATGGGTTTATTGGGTCAACACAACCCCTGGCCCCAGGCAGGGCGAGCCCCAGGAGGGCCACAGCCGTGAAGGTTTTGCTGCTTCAATGGCTTTGGCAGCAGCCCACATGGCAGGCAGCTGCCTGCACCCACTGCAGCCCTGCTCTTTGCGCATTGTCAGGGCAAAGGGAGCAGGAGGAAGGGCCGAGGGAGAAGAGGGAAGAGGAAATAATCAGAACCGATGGCAAAAAGCAATCACTCCGGAGGCTGCAGCTGGGATTTAGAGAAACATACACTTGTTGCCTGCAGACACCGGCCCTGTTTACCCACCATCAATATTTACACATCAGACACTGAACGCCAGACCGGAGAACACACAGAGCTGGAGCTCTGACCGCCGGCCGTGCCCAGGACTCAGGACCTCGGATCCCAGCCCTGTCCCCAGCACACGAATGTCACATTTCTAGGGAACCGGGGGGAGCCTCGGCCAGGGCTGGGTTACCCCCCCGGCGCTGAACAACACCTTGGATGCAGAGTAATTGCCCTGGGTTGTTGTGTCAGCGTGAAACCACCGGGTTCAGATGTGTACGTGGGGCAAAAACCGAAAAATAAAGCAGAATCGAAAGAACGGGAAAAAAAAGAACAGGGTGAGTAAAGGCCCTTGGGGTGCCCCCACCCCACAGACTTGTGTCCCTGCTTAGTTTGCAAAGTGTGGGGCTCCCCCTGAGCACCCCAAGCGCCGCAGCTCCCCGGGCAGCGCTTTACTCCCCTGAGTATAAAAAAAAAAAAAAAAAAAAAAAAAAAANATTGAGGAAAATGGGCTGTGGCCGTCGAGGGGTGGTATATTCGGGTTTCCTTCTAAAACGCAAACCCGTTACTTGATGGGTCCTGAGGCTGTGGGTAGGGGGTTAAGGGTTTAAAGTGGAAAAGGGGAGGTTGAGGTTGGAGTTTGGGATGGAATTCGTCACTGTGAGGGTGGTGAGATGCTGGGCCGGGTTGCGCAGGGAAGCTGTGGCTGCATCTTCCCTGGAGGTGTTCAAGGGCAGGTTGGATGGGGCTTGGGACAACTTGGAGGTGCCCATGGCAGGGGTGGGGGACTGGATTAAGGTCCCTTCCAACACCCAAATCATTCTATGATAACCCTTTCAACGAAGGAGTTTCTTCTAATATCCCATCTGAACCTAGACTGGAGCATCTTAAAGCCATTTCTTCCCATCCCATCAGTTGTTATTTGGGAGAAGATACTGACTCTGGCTCACTCCAGCCTCCTTGGAGGTCATTGTAGAGAGCAAGGTCACCCCTCATCCTCCTTTTCTCCATACTAAATAAACAACCCCAGTTTCCTCAGATGCTTCTCCTAAGACTTGTTCTCAAGACCCTTCACCAGCTTTGTTGCACTTCTTGGGACTTACTCCAGCACCTCAATGTCCTTCTTGTAGTCAGGGGCCCAAGACTGAACATGATGCTCGTGGTATGGTCTTACCAGTCCTGAGTACGGGGCACTGACCCCAAAAGCTTGACAAAAGCATATTGCAAACCTCCACATCTCCCTTCCCTCTCTTCATGGACAGAAATGGACAAGTGCAGGTTCCCCACCAGTCTGTCTCCCCACAGGTTATTTCTTTTTTCCTGCATTTCCCCAAGTGGCAGTTTCCTGGGGAGCAGGACAGCAAGGCTCAGGACGTGCCTTGCCCCAATACAGCTGTGGGGCAGAGGGACTTCCCCAGGCCCAGGCTGCACCTCCTGAAGTGACCCGACCCGAAACGTGAGCATAAACATCAGGAGCACAAATCAAATTGCCTCAAAGCAGCCCAACGTGCCAGGAAAAGTAGGAATGTTGCCCCCCTGTGCCCACAGCATTTGGGTGGCCAGTGATTTTGGGCAGCACCTTCCTTGCTGATCAAGTCCCTGTTTGTAAGTGTTCATCTCACAGGCTGAGCATCCTGTGAAGCAAAGCAACAGATCAAACCTTCTTTCTGAAGCTGAGGTTATCTTGAAAGATAAAGGACCAAGTTTATTCATCTTGCATTGCCAGATGTCCTTGCTCCAGCCATGCAGCATTTCTTGAGCTTTTTTCTTTTTTTTTTTTTTAAACTGCAACGTTTCATTTGATGAATGGAAGGCAAGTCCTGTACCATGACAAAAAGCCTCAAGACATTAATTTTACAGGAGCCAAGAGCCAGGCTTTTAGATTCCAGTGACCTTAGAACAATATTATAATCAAATGTATTAAAAAAAAAACAAACAACCTTAGGGTTGAACATCCTTTCCAACGGCACTGAATATCCTGCCGCAGAACAAATGGATTTTTTTGCCCATGCTGTTACACTCCAGAAGGCCACAATCCCAAAGGGAATCACTGGGCTTGTATCACAGTGTGAATATGGGCTTTTCACTGTGGCATTGCTCTTCCAGGAGAGGGAATTATTTCATTTTGCATTTCTGCATCTTCTGTCAGCCTGGACATCTGTAATTAGCAGCTGCCAGATCCCAGTGGTGTTTAGAAAATATTGTGCAAAATCAGTGTACCTGGTAATCCCAAAATACCCGAAGTAAATAAAGTAAGTAAATAAGTAAGTAAAGTATAAATTACCCAATGATACACCAAAATAATGGTTGCCCCAATGATAAAGGGCTAAGTGACTTCAAGTGTAGGTTCAGATCAAGAGGTGAAGCCCTCCAGCCCAGACCCTGCCATCATCATCCCCATCTTAATGACCTCCTAATGAGGAGCGTGTGACTTCCCTTAATGCAAGAGGCTGGGTATGTTTGTACAGTGTTGCTGATCCTGGGAAAGCAAACACTTTCCCTGTCTCAAAGCAAGTACAATGAGCTTGGCTTTAAAATTCTGGCCTTGCAACCAACAGACAGCAATGGTGCACTCTGTGCAGCGGGGTTCTGGCTTTCAGAGCCTCGAGGCTTCGTGTTTCCAAGCTTTCTCCCTGTGATCGTGGAAGCTGGAAGCTTCTTGTTACACTTAAATCACAGATGAGATCATGGCAGCATCCCAAGGCTGGGATGAGCTGTGGCTTCATGAAAGCAAAGACTGCATCGAGTTGACCTCGAGCTTCACATGGAGCAGAGGCAGAGCTGGCACGGGATGCTGCAGCTGGACACGTAGACACACATTAAACACAGGAGATGGAGTCAGGCTGTGGCTATAATCAAAGTCTATCTGTACTGGGAGGCTGCAGAGAGCTTACACAGATTTTCCGTCCTGTTTCAGTCCGAAGCTGCCCGTTGATAGCTATTCCATCAGATAAAGTGGTAATGTGATGGGCCTCTGCAGCTTGGCAGCATCAGAGATGGGGATTTCAGATCTCAGTGGAAAACTGGAGTCTTGCCTCGGATTCTTGTCCTGAGACAGTTTGTGTTAAACTTGCCCCATGCCCGGCACAAGGACAAGAAATTAGGATGTTCTCCCACTTGGGTTCACGTAAACTCCTCCGGGAAAAGCAGCAAGATGCAAAACAGGAGCCAACCTCACTTTGAAACCAGCCTCCCATGGAAAGCTTCAGGGGAAAGTAATTACATTTAAAGCAAGCTGCAGCCTTTAAACTCAGTCATCCTGTAATTGACTTTATCAAAGCATCAGCCCACTTGGACCAATGGGTGTGGAAACCACGGCAGGAGTTTTACTTTCCATGACCACACATGACCCAGAGAACCAGCATGGGGATGAGGGCGTTTGGTTCCCCCAGGACTTGGGGGGAGGTATGGTGTGGGATGGGGGTGGCAGGGGGTTTACATCCCTGCCCTGCAATGTGGCTCCCTCCAAAGTGCCTTCCCACCACCCCGGTGACCTGCCTTTACTTGCTGTGGGTATGAGAGGAATTTGGTGGGACTCAGGCAGGAGTTCAGACTGGGGAAGTGGATCCATCTTGGAAAAAAAAAAAAACAACAAAACCAAACCAAAATAAAGAGCTTTGCCTGCCAGCCTGGAGGAGGAGGAAAAGCAAAGCCTGGGGAGCTGGCTGGCAGGGCAGGGGCTTGCTCTGGCTCCCCATGGCCACACGCTGTCTGCAGGAGACAACTGCTCCTGCCTTTCCCTGTGCTTGCCTTCAAGCTGGCAATGGTTTATGGAAAGAAATGATGCAATGTGAATATCCCAAAGTAGGTGGCACTCAGCTACGTGCAGAGAGGGGAAAAACTGAAGTGATCCTGGATGGTGGCTGTAAATTAGAGAAATGATCTAAGCAGCTCTGGGTCTGCTCTTGTCCCTGAGGTGTGGGGGTGACCCCACCCCTGTGCATCATCCCCTCCATGGGAAAGAGACCCCAACAGCATCCCAGTGTGCTGCACTTGCAAAGGGGTTTTGCTTTCCTGGCCAGACCTGGCCATGGCCACAAGTTTTGGCACGTCCTCTTTCTCTGGCCGTTTCCTTGGCTTCCTCTTCCAAATGGCTGGATCAAGCAGTCCTGAGCAGCTGCCCCGTTCCTCCCCTGTGGTGGGGTTGGGTTGGGTTTGAAAGCCCCATGCCAGGGCCCAGCAGTGGGTACCACTCCATCTGTCCTCCCCAAAACACCCGTCACCAGCAGACCTGCACAATCATCAACTCCTTGCAGTTCGTGCTGAGGCTGCCTGAAGGTTTTAATGCATCAGCAAGCAAACAGGACCCCAAAAGGGTCATGTGCCTCCGAAAGTCATCAGCTTTTAAATTCAGATAAGTACAGGCTGTGTCCCAGGGGCCAGGGATGGGCAGGGGATGCTCTTTTCCCCCCCACACAAGGAGCATCCTGACCCCAGGGATAAGCTGCTGCAGTGCAGGACACGGGGTGTAAATTTGGAGCCAGAAGCCAAAGGTGTCCCCATCAGAGCCAGCAATGGGGACACTGATGGGCAGGACACAGGTGTGGTGACTGGTCCTGTGTACATTTTGGCCTTTCAAATACATACCTCCAGCAGACAGGTTGGTGAGGCAGCTCACAGAATAACTAACTAGGCTTTACTGCAGAAATAAATGGCCACAGCTTTATTAAATCAATATTAATTCATAATCTTTAACAGACAATTATAGTTATCTCACACACAAAACTACCCACCTCTTCAAATCTCTGATCTGACAGGGTTATAATTAGCTTATTACTGGCCATACATCTGCTAATAACGTTTCCCTCAGCCCTGCGAAGTGAATTAAGGAGCTCTAATAAACCATGGCTGTTAATCCATTTATATGTCTTATGCTTTTGTCTAGGCACCAAATTTAAAGATACATTAAAAGGGGTTTTCTCCTTCCCTGCCTCCAAAGGGTTGCTATCTGGAAGCCTCTGACTGCTTTGTGTGGACCAAGGTGTCTTCTTGATGTCCCAGCAGATGCCACCCTCACGAGGAGCAGGGATGCAGTGGGAAACACAGGAAAGCATTTTACAACCTCAAAAAGCTGTAATATTTAAGAGCAGGTACATTTCAGCACTTTCTTATTCCCAGCACTGGTACCTGGCGCAAGGCAGAGGAAATTTTGGGGAGGTCCCTTGGCAAGGCTGTGAACCTCAAAAAATCTCAGATGGGAGGGGATAATGGGCAGACAGGGAGCAAACACTGGGGCTCAATTCCTGCTCCATGATGGAGCATTTCCAGGGCCAGTCATTAGCAGTAATGAAAGTGAGATAAGACACAGATGGGGGTGGAGGGAAAGGTTGATCTGAAAGATGGCCAGTAATAAAGGACAGCAGAGAGGAATCGTGTGATGTGAGGAGATAAAAGCAGATGGCTGCTGCTAATTTTAGGTCCCTGCTAACAAAGAGGGTGCTGGTTAGACTGACATTGTCCAAGGATGTGAATTTCTAGAAGGACCTGGCACTGGGGGTGCGTGGGTGCTGTGACGAGGATCCCCACTGCCTGTCAGGAGCTGCCTCAAAACTGCTTCTGCCCCAGCACCTACCCACACCACCCCATGAGGTTTGTCCCCACCAAGGGGACAGCTGGGATGGTGGGTAAGAGCTGGCAGTGATGTGCTGAGGCTGTGGAGGGGTGGGAAAGCCCTGAGATCCACCACCAGCCCAGGGAGGCTCCAAGGTCTCCAAGCCCCTGAAGACAAAGGGAAACTCCTTTTGAGTAAGAAATGTGGTTGAGTCTCATGAGTGAATAATTTATGATGCTTACTGTAATAAGACAGAAAAAAAACACATTCAGTTCTGGTTTCATCATATTTTTGGCTACAAGTTAAACAGCAGAAAATGATGAGGCCTTCCCACAGCAAAGCCAAATGCCTGAGACTGTAACTGGTAGCCAGGCCACTTCTCACCAGAGAGTTGATCTTTTGCATATTTTTGGCCATGTTGGCACTTCTCCTCCTCCATGGAAAAGACCTGAGGTGCATTTGCAATGCTGCCCCTGTCCCTTTCTCAGCTGAGCTCAGCTGGGGGTGCAGGATGGCAGCGAGGAGGGGATTGGCCTCACCCACTCTGCCTTTTTTTGCTGACAAAGCCCCAGCACCCAGGGTGGCCCCTTGCCAAGAGGGGGTTGAACCCCTTCACCAGCATCCCAGCCCATGGGATCACTCTCCACCTCTTCCCACAGTGGCCTCCAGGGACCTGGCATGGCCCTGGGGAGAGAATTCCTATGGGAGGAGATGAAGGAAGCCTCCCCGTCCTTCCAGTCCTTGGCCCTGCAGCAATAGCAGAGTTTGGTTTTCTTCCCCAAAATGTTGAAGTTGGAACAGACCCAGAACCCCTTCTCACCTCCCCAATGCCATCCTTGCAAAACAAGGGTTTCCCCAGTCTGGATGTGCTGCACTGTGCATGAACTGGGAAATTTCAGTTTTGAAGGGGTTTTTTTTTTCAGTTTAAGACATTTTGTGGTTTTTCAGACTGGGAAAAGCATATTTCCCTCTCTGTACTCACTTAAACTCCAGAGAGAGCCCTGCTTTGGGATGGAGAAGTATCTTTTAATAAAAGACAGACGATGTGCATCCCAGAAAAAATGGGGAAGAAATTTTGCAAGCCCTGCAGACGAGAGCTGGACGGAGCAGCTGGCAGGAGGCTGGATGAAATTTCACAAAAGCTTGGAAAAAAATAAACTTAGCAAAATCAAACTGGTATCTGTGAGTCAGACTGAAAAAAAAAAAAAAAATAAAAAATCAAGACATCTTTCAGGCAGTGGCTTTTCTACAGGACTGACCCAGAGGGCCCTGAATTAGTATTTTTAGTGTGGCTTGAAAGGGGAATAAGAGGCATGTGGAGCAGTGGGCTGATGCAGGACAGGAACCTGGCCCCCAGATCCCTGAGGTGTGGCTGCTCCCTCCTAGGAGAGCTGCATCTGCTTAAATTAAAGAGGGTTTTCAGGAGGAAGGCTGTAGCTGTCAATCACCTGGCTATGGGCATCTTCCCATGGACACAGAGCTAGGGAAGTGCCTGTGAATTCCCTGCACGATGACTGCAGCAATTTCAAGCCCTGCTTAGACAGGAGCAGCAGTTGCCAGGGCACCCAACCTTTTGACATCTTAATGAGCAAAGAGTTCAAAAGGAACCTCACAAGGATTTTTTTTTTTTTCTTTTTTCTTTTTTTTCTTCCTCCTTTCTCATAAAATTCAACTTTTCATCTCCCTCCTCCCAAGTAGGAGACAGGCAAACAGGGGGATAACAAATGAGCATCTCGCTCCACCTGAGGAGTTCAAGCCACAATTATCCAGCTCCTTGTAGCTCCAAAGAGCCGGGAAGCGCCGGAGCTGCAGAGGAGACGTAATTAGGTGCAATTCAGGAACAGCTCATCAACTATATTTAAAATATGGGCAGAGTCCTCAGCAAGCAAAACCCTGCAGAGGAGCTGTGCTCCCCAGCCCCAGCTCTCTGACACTGGACTGAGCAAAAATTGAAGTGTTACTGCCTGAAACATTGTTTTTGTTTTGGGTTTGTTTGTTTGTTTGTTTGTTTTTTGTATGGTTGTTGTTTGGTTGGTTGTTGTTGTGCTTTTTTTTTTTTTTTTTTTTTTTTTTTTTTTTTTTTTTTTT
>JAAWXA010000024.1:3664262-3824188 GCA_038090715.1 Florisuga fusca
GTCGGGTTCTGCTGGGGGAGGAGTACCCGCTGAGCATCCCTGTCCTCTGTCATCCAGGCAAAGGCTCAGAGGGCAGGTAGCTTTCCACTGAGAAAAGTTTGCTAACAAGAATTTGTATTGGGGATAACTCCTGGCATACCAGCTCAGAGTGCTTTCTGGCAGGGCTGGGGGTTGTTGGTATAAGGATACTGAGCCCCCAATATCAGCCCTGGCCTGGGCTCCAACCCCAACCTCCCCCTGCCCAGGGCATGGCTGTAGGAAACCATTGTAGCTACAAGAGCTCAGTTTTGCAAACTACTTTTTTTTCTTGCTTCGCTTTCTCCATCTGTACCAAATAGCAGAGTTATGAATATTCAAGAGAAAAAAATGTGTTAAAAATTGTTGACATTTTCAGGACTGGCTCATGCTAGCCAGAGAATGTCATTTGCAGTAATTACAAATAAAATCCACAGCCCTTCACAGATGACAACAAATCCAAATGGCCTTTTTACACAGTGAAAATATTAGCCTTAACACTTTTTTTTGTTTGGTTTTTTTGTGTTTTTTTTTTTTAATATCTTCCAACCAGTTGCTGCTTTCACAGGCACCTCCAAACAAGCTGATTTTGGAAAAACTTCTCCCTGTGTGGTTGGATTTGCTGCCTCATACAGAAAATGCATGGCACTTTTTTTTTTTTCCCCTCCCTCTCATTTGAGAGTTTTCTTGGTAGGGATGAAACCATGAAACAGAAGGCTGCCTAAATGAAATTATTAACCCCAAGAAACCACTAAAGGAACTTGATTAATTTGCCAAGTAACAGAGCCTGGTTTGTTCTTTTAGGCAACACATCTTAAAGTAATTGAATCACCTCTTGAAAAAAAAACAGTAGATGATTGAGCCCTGAGGTACACTCGTTTTCTATCCTTAATAAATCTCTCTTTATGAAGGAGGTAGTATGCTTTTCTCATCAGAAGCCTGTTAATTTTTTTCTCTTTTAAGTAATTGAATACCAAGTTCAAAATCTATCTGCAGCATCCTTCAAGAAAAAAAAATAGAAAATCAAAGGTTTATCTCCTGTTTCATCTCAGCAAGTTAATTATGCTCTCATAATTGAGATAAACCAGGAGGTTATTAAAAATACCACAGCATCGATTTTTTTTTTTTTTTTTAATGAAGGACCACGAGCCCCAAATCTTTGGCTGAACCAAGGATCCTGAGACCCAGGTCATGCCCTGCCTGCTGCAGGAGGTACCCAGGATGGACCCCTTCGTCTCTTTTTCATTGAAGAGAAGTGGCTGGGGTGGGTTTTTAGCTCCTTTTACTGAAGCAGGAGGATGGACCCATCTTCAGCTGCATTCCTGCAGCCTCCACCCAAGCTGCAGATCTGCTCAGCACATCCACAAGCATGTCTGCAGCCCAACAGCAGCTTGCTGGAGGCCATGGTGCATCTCCTGTGTCTCAGGACAAGCAGGGCTGGCTGTACAGGCTCCCACCACATCTGAGGTGCCTTTGACTGTTCTCCAAGAAGCCTCTGTTGAGCTTTGTCACGCCTGGGGATGGAGGAGGTGTGCCTCATGCTCCACCTCAAAGCTTGAGGTGCTTCCAAATCAAGTATATTTCTAATCAGCATTTCATTTCATATTTTACCCCTTCAACTAATTCCACTAATTCTGGGGGATTTAAAAAAAAAATAATTGCTGTTTTCAAGTAGATACAGACCTGCCTCTTGAGACAGAAAAAAAAAAAAGAAAAAAACCCCCTCAATGAAGCACTGTTTAAGAAAAGTCAAAATAAGCTATTTCCATCTCCTCATTTGCAATTAACTTCAGAGCATAACACAGTGGGAGGTGGTGCATGGGAAAAGTACAACTTCATTGTAATCCTCCCTCCTTTTAAGTGGAAAGATTGGTGGAGACAGATGTGCCCTGGCAGCCACTGCTCCCTGCTTGGTCTCAGCCGCTCCGCTGCCTCTGGGCTGCCTGTACTGGGGCTCAGCAAGGACAGTGGGAGCTGCCAGCTCCATGCCCTGTCCCTGCATTGCTGCCCTGGCAGGGTGCTAGGACAGTGAAAGCGCTTTCTCTGCTTGCCTTTGATCACCACCTGCACCACAGGGCACTGTGGTCCCGTGTGAGATGTTCCATCCCTGTCCTCATCCCCATCGGAACGCAGCTCCCTCGCCCCAGCCCCCAGGAGACACCTTCCCAAAGCAGATGGAGGAATGGGCTGAGAAGCTGGAAATAGCTTGGAAAAATAACTGTATATCTGGAAAAATAGGAGCTGGTGCTTATCAGGTAGGAGCTGGCAGAGCAAGCAGGGTGGCAGGATGGAGCTGCCCTTCCTCTCGCTGGGCTGAATGCTGCCTCACAGAGGGCTGCCTGTTATTATCATCTACTTATTTTTCCTGAAAAAAAAAATAATCCAAACAAACTGATTTTTCTAAGGGACACCTTTTTCCTCTTCCCTCCCAGTGACAGCATCACCACGAGAGGAAGTGGCCCAGCAGCACCTCCTTCCCTGGAGCCTCCTGGGTACCCCTCAGGGCAGGGTCCCAGGAGGACTTCTGCCCAGTGGGGCACTGATGCCTCTTTGCCTTGCATCAGCCCTGCTTCACCTCAAAAAACCTCTCTGCTTATGGGTGTTTCAGCCACACTGGCATTTCCCTAAAAACCCCGGGCCAAGCAACGGTTTGGGGGCAGGAGGGACCTGACAGAGCTGGTTCACCCACATTATCTGGCAGGGCTGGGAGCTTTTCCCTGCCCTTCATGCAAATGTTCCCAGAAGGAGGAGGCTCAGCCCCAGCAGTATGCTGGGAACCTCCTGCCAGTCTCTACCTCGAGGCAGAGAATCCAGACGCCCATCATGTGCTTCATATCTGATTTTTGGGTTGTGAGTTGGGTGCAAACCAATGAGTGAGCACCATGTGCAATCAGAAGTAGGTGCTGGTTAGCAGAGAGGGCACCCAGCTGGTTCCTGCACCCCAGCTCTGCTGCAAGAAACTTGCTGCCACTGCAGGACCCATCCTTAGATTCACCCTCCAGTGCCTGGTGACCTTGGCTGGAGAAGAGGGTGCTCAGTCCTCCAGGAAGCACTTCTCATCCTTTACCCTACAATATTAAAAGCACCACTGACGTGGAGACCTGCTGACTGTGCATTAAATATTCACCTACATGATACTTCCTTTGAAGAATTTTCCTTTTAACTGTTCTATTTTCATCACTGTCCTCATCTCTCTGTAACACTCCATCTTCTCCTCAAGTGTCATCTTCAGATTTTGTTCCCAATTAATATTTCTATGGCAACTGCATTTAATTTTGAAGTGGCAGCACTCACTCTGCATGGGGACCGGAGCCTCCTCCACACTTCACAGCTCTGTGCCCGTGGTGGACATCTGTGTTGTGTTTATTTTCAAAAACCACCATCCTCTGGAGCAGCTTCTCCCACTTACACAGCCCTGGTGCCCCTGCCTTGCCCTCTCCATGCCAGCCTGGACACAGCCAGCAGGTTGGTCCAGACAAGGCCAAGTTTAAGCCCATCCATCATCTCATGATCCCTAAGGAGTGAAATCCTTTATTGGCTGCAGCTCGGGGTAAAGTACAAATGCTTGGGAAATGCTTCTGTGGTCACCAGGCACTCCCCAGTGATGAGGGAGGCACCCACTTGTGTTCCTGTGTGGGTTTCCACCCTGTTCAAGAGGCAGAAGCAATGTGTGAAGGTGACCAGCAGCAGTGGGATGGGGACATCCCACCAGCTCAATACCACTGAGTGCAAGCCAGGGCCCTCCCGTGGGGCTCTGCACTGGTAGGAGGATAAAAATGGTCACCGAGTGGTTAAAATAAGCCTGGGTTATGGCCTGGAATGAGAAATATTTGTGTGTGCTGGTTTCCCTGACATGGCTGCCTTTTGGTCTGCCCTGAAACCTTGCAGGCACCTCTGGAATGACAGAAATGCTGAGCCTCCTGTTAGCAGGGTTCTGCATGCGTCAGCGCAGCCCGGCTTGTTTGTGGGGAGGAACCTGTCCGGGATCTGGCCCTGGAGGGCTTGGCAGCCTGACAGATATGAAGCTGGGCTGTTGCATGTATAATACAAGAGTTCAGAGATTAAGCTGTATAAATCCACCTTCACAATCATTTTGTTCTCAACCAACACCCCTCTCGTCATGGAGTCCCCCCCAGGCACTGTGAAACACGTCCCCTTCATGTGTGAGGACAACACATGCACAGAGGCCTTTCTGTCACTGAGCTGCTCCTTCCACAAAGCCCTTGTGCAGGACAGGATGACCAGAGAGATGCTCTGGAACCTGGGGACAGTAAGTGCACATCCCTGCTGGTGCGTGAGCTCCAACACTTGCCCAAGGAGCTTATCTGGCACCTTTTGGTGTCCCACCCCAAAATGGCCACCACTGGTGTGGACCAGGACTTTCAAACAATGAGCAGAGAGAACAGGAAGTTGAAGGGATTGTTGTTGCTCAAGTTCTGCCTATGCTGGGCAAGGAACATGATGGTTCCCTTGTCCCTTTGCTGGGTGTGGGCTGTTTTCTGCTGCAGCTCAGGACATCTCCCCTGCTGACACAGGCTTTTCTGTTTCCCTTCTGCCCAAACCAGGGGACATTCTAGGGGGTTCTTGGGTTTTGGCCCTGAATGCAAAATTGCCATCCAGCTTTCTGATCCCAGACTACAAGAAGCTGAATTCCTGCTTTCACCCAGAGCCTCATATGCAGCCAGGACACCCTCCTGCCTGCTGTCCCTATCGTGCCACAGAGGGCCACCAAAGTGCCACCAACAGCACAAGTGCACCCGTTGTAAGTTGGCTTTTACCAGTGCCTCCCAAGCAGCCTCTGCTCACAATATCCACATTATTCCACATTCAAATGAGGGCAGCACAGAAAAATGTAGTTTTGGAAGCTGAGTAACTTAACTCCCCGCAGCTGTGGCTTGGGCTGGGCTCCAGCTGCTCAGCCGCCCCAGGGCTCCTCTGCGCTCACACCAGCACCAGATTCCTCCCACAACTCCTTCCCAGGATGGGCACTTACTGTGAATGAAATCTGGGACGTGGATTTCTTTCCTCAGCCAGTTGGGCCACCCCGCGGTGGTGGCATGAACAGGGTTTATAATCGAGCTCACAACTGGAAGGCAATGTTCCCAGCAGCTGCCCTTCCCCAGAGATGCTCTTACCCAAACAAAACAAATAAGATGCAAACGCTGAAGAGGAACAGATTCCCCATCCATGCTGGCTGAGCAGTTTTTTTCCCCACCCAGCCCTGCACTGCCAGGCACAGAGATGCCTTGTAAAGCCTACGCCAAGATGTTGGCTATGGATTTACAGAATCACAGAATTATCACTGTTGGAGAAGACCTTTAAGATTACTAATTCCAACCATCAAACCAACCTCTCCCCTCCTGCAAAACAGTTGTTCCTATCGCAACAACCCACTGACATCCTTCTTCAAATCAGCATCCCCCATTGCTCCATGAGGGAGCTACACTGACACAGCCTGGGACGGGGTGACAGGCAAGGGACAGCTCTTGGGGGCTGCAGGGTGGGGTCACACCTCCCTGACACAAGCCCCCCTCTCCTCCCTCTAAAGCTGCAGTGAATCTGGGAGCTCAGCTCAGCACTCACTGCCCTTCTCATCACATTACTGGGCTGGGTGGTGAGGGGCTGCTGCCCTGCTCAGCTTGGGGAAGGTTACTGAAGCTGTTCTCCTGCTGCCAGGCTCCTGGGCAGGCTGGTGGCAGCACACGTCCCCCAGACAGGGTGCCACAGCCCAGCACGTCCTCTGTCAGGAGCGGGCGCGTGGCAGGCGGCGTGCCGCAGCGTCCCCTCCCTGTCACCTCTCATTAACTTGAGGCAGTGATTCACACGGTGCTGTCGGGACCCAATGTCACCCCTAAAATATAATCACTCTTCTCCCCAGGGCTCCTCGTCAGGATGTCTCTCCGGATGCATGGGGAGGTGAGTGCTGGATAAAACCCACCTAACAACCAAGGCACCTCCAAACATCAGCCTGAGCTCTGTGGGTCTGTCCAGCCAGTTGAAGGGCTCCTCATGGTGAGGACCTGGGGGGGTTCACTCATGAGCAAGCTCAGAAAACCCAGCTTGTGCTCCAAAAACTTGTTCTACACCCTCACTGGCATTGAAATGCAGCACTGAGAGTAACGGCACCAGCTTTCTTTTTAACCTGAGACCCTTAAAAGTGATCAGCAAATTTGAGAGGCCAATTAAGGTAAATCAGCACTTTGTTAGCTTCCTGAAACGCAGCCACCGCTGGAATGAGAGACAGCAGAGCTCAGCACAGTGCTCACCCGCTGCAGGATGCAGAGGAGAAAAATGCTTCATCCACTCTGAACTACAGAGAGAGAAATCATGGATCCTGACCGAGCTGCCTCTCCATGGGACTGGGAGTGTCACGAGTCAGGAGTCCCTTGCTCAGTGGACATGGTGTCCCCAGAGCCCTGCCAGCTCCCATGCTGTAGACCAGTGCCAAGGGGAAGAAAATATCCCCCAGAAAATTACAAAAAAGGCACGGCTTGTTTAATGGCATAAAATGCTTCCCCACCACTTGTGCAGGCTGGCGCCTTTCCATTGGGTGAGCTCATTCTCCATCCCACTTCCAAACTGCTGTGCTGTGGCCCCAGTGCTGGGAGCTGGCAGAACTCTGGTGCCACCAGCATAAATTAATTCCAGCCTAGTGCCCAGCTCCGGCCATGGGGAAGTCCATCTTCCCCACAGATGAAAGGGAAAACCCCAAGGTTTAGACTTGGCAGCAAAGTGAGATGCCTCTCCCTCCCCTGCATCCTTTCCCTGGGTTACAGTAGTGCTTTGTTTTTAAGACAGCCTTGCAGAAATGGAATGGAAATTTAATCGCCCCAGCACAAAATCTAATAGCTGCTCTTCACATGCACTTCACCACTATTTCTTCTTCTGCTAAAGGCTTCAAACTCAGCACTGCTTACAACAGTTCAGCTGTCTCTGAGGAAAAGCAGCACCCAACCACCCCCCAGCTGTACCCCAGCCATCCCAGGACCTTTGGAGAAAATGTGACCAAGCAGCTTCAGGACCACCCAGGATGGTTTACACCACTGTGAATATTTCTGTGAGCACAGTGAGGGGCTGAGAGAGAGCTCAGCATCTCTGTGGGCCCAGACAGCCCCAGGATGGTGGCATTTCCCGAGCAGGAGTCCCTCCTGCAAGGCCCCACGGATCACTCCCAGCCTGCCAGGAGCTGCAGGAGAGAAACCCTTAATTGGAAACCAAACGTGCATGGTGAGATGCCCAGTGCTACAGGTGATGGGCTTTGGCCCTTTAACCTTCTCCTGGACTCATGGCAAGCCATGGTATTTATCCTGAGAATACCCCTCGGTTAAAACCAGAGCCCCTGATACTGTTACCAATTTGGTAACGAATTAATGACATTTTCCTGTGGTAAAGAAATTGTGAAAGCCTCCCGGGAGCTTCTGATTTGACCCAAACAATCTGTCAAGTCAAGCTGACTGCAGTCTGCCCGCTCGGCATCTCGTGCGGGCTCTGAGCTCATCACCAGCCTAATGAGCAAGAAATAAGAACCCAGGGGGATGGCAGCAGATTCCAGGGATGAGCTGGGGGTCTTGGGCTCCATTGATAGCTCTCACCCCAAGGAGTGGAGATGCAGGCTTGCAGAAGCTCAGTGTGGTGGGTGATGGGTTTCTTTAAAATATGAGTAAAGCCCACAGTAAGGGTAGAGGTGCTGCAGACCTTCAAAACCTGGACTGGCACCTCCAAGCTCGGCCCCACACTGTGAGCTGCTCCACCTTAGCACAGACATCCCTGGCCACAATCAACACCAATATCAAGAAAGAAAAGATGCTTAAAGGGACTAATAGCTGGGGCTAAAGGAGAGATTACCATTATCCAAATTGCCTGCTCCTCAGACAGAGCTGGGCAGACTTCCAGGGATGCAGTGGATCCTGTTTCCCTGGGCAGCTGGAGGATGCTGTGTGCTACCCCAAGCAAGATGGCCCTGTGGTGGCACCAGGGTGAGGTGCTGAGGTCTCCCACAAAGTAACACCCCATGGGACCTTGGCAAAGCAGGAGCCACCCTGGGAGAAGCTTTCTGGACACAGAAGAGGGATATGGCTCATGGCAATTCCTCAGCAGCATCGTGTGTGCATTAGGATGGAGTAAGAGCTCAAGGGTGCTGTGAAGCTGAATACCCAGCTTGTAAACAGGGAGATTAATGCTTATTTCTTGAGAAGATCTGCTATGGTGTCAGTCCCCACGTCCTGAGTCCCCTGATTTACAGTTATAAAATTTGCATTGACTGTGCTCAGAATCATTAAGCTACAAACTATATACTAATTGTGGTGCCCTAGGCAAGAACGTTAATCCAAAGAGCATAAAACTATAATGACTTTCTTGGCATAATTAGACCAAACAAGATAAACAGTCCAAATAGCAACTGCAGCTTTGGCACATTTATGCTCCCAGCTCAATCCACTGTTGGGCTGCAGGATGGTGGTGGGAAGCAGTGGGAGCAGGGACATCCTGCAGGCGGGGTGGACACCAAGCATCACCCACTGACCCCACGGTGCCCATTCAAGATTGTGCTGAGCCCTGCGTGGAGGCATTGCAGGGCAGCTTGGGTGTTCCAGACTCTCACATCAAGCAGAGCTACCCCAAGGTCTGGCTTTTCCCCAGCTACCACAGGGACCAAACCCAAGCCACAGGCGGGAATGCGAGGCTGGGGCAGCCACCACCACACTGTGCATCCCTTTGGCTGAGCCACTGCTCATCTGCAGGGACAGCACGCCCCAGCATGCAAACCAGACCAAAGCTCCCAGCACATCAAGGCTGGCAGGGCTGGCCTTGTCTGCTCAGTTCCAAAGGAGCCACTCAGCCTCTTACCATCCCTGTGCCAAGGGGCCAGTGGCCGAGCCCTGGGAATTGACCTCAGGCTGGGCAGGAGGAGCCGTTTCCAAAAGCACAGCTTAAGCATAATGCTCATTTTATCTGCCTCTTTCTATATTTATTGCTGACTGGGAAGTGCAACACAAAAGCTAATTATTTGATAAAAGCTTTGGGCAGGGTATTAATGAGCCAGACTTCTAAGCAGATTTCTAAACCTCTTTTCTGTCTCTGGCTGCAGAGCAGAGGTCGTGATGTCGGGGTGGCACGGGGCCCCTTCACACACAGCTGCAGCACGGGGTGGCAGTGCATGGGGACAGGCACACTGAGCCTCTGCTGCAGTGAAAAAAGGCTGTTACCCTTTTTTTTTTTTTTTTCCTCCCTCCTGGAGGACTGCCAGTTATTTCTCCTGCCAGGCTCTGAAAGCAGAGGGTGGGCAGGCGATGGGCATGTGGTCCAGCAGCTGAGCCACCAAAGAGCAGCACCTCACTGGGATGCAACAGGTCCCCTCAGGACAGAGCCCACCAGGCCATGTACATTGAGCAGGGCCATATATATTTAGCAAGACCATACATACTTAGCAGGAGTGAAGATGACTAGAGGGAAGCTGCCACACTGAGGAGGTGCAGGGCTCTGTGAGCATCACCCTGCACTAGGACCCAACAGAGGCAGAGGGAGCACCAGCACCCCCTGGCCAGGCCCCATTAGGAAGGTTAAAGCTGTTCACAGCCTCTCAGCAAGCTATGCCTTTGGACTCATCATATCTCTGTTTCCTGAAAGCCATTATTTTGCCAGACTACCTAGAAAACCAAAAGAGCTGGCTGTGTGCTGGCCTCCTCTCTGGTGTGCCCAAACTGCTGCCCTCAATTACAAGGAGAAGGTCAAAGCCACTGCAGTGAGGGCAGGGTGCATGTGAGTTGCTGGAGCTGCTTGCTGGGCTAGAAACCCCCACTTTGGCATCTGGACTGACCTCCCCTGTGGCCAGGCCAGTGGGGTTTTCCTCTCCTCCTTCCCTGCCTCCCTCTGTCCCCATTGCCAACAGGCTTTACAGGCACCAGGCAGAGCCATTCCCCTAGAACCTGCTGTCAAATCCAGCTGTAAATCCCAATTCCCAGCTCAATTCTGCCACACCAGGCAACATTCTCGAGACGAAATGTTGCTCATATTTGTGGCCACACTCAGAAAAAAGGTCAGACCAAAAGCATGTGGCTGAAAGCCCTGACAAGGGGATTCCACACCTCCTCCTTGGGCTCTCCTTGGGTGTTTTCAGCCCACAGCTGACTGTTAAAACCCACCAGCAAGCCTTAGGTCTATTTTGGGGGGAAAAATGAAATAAATGTATTTATTATTTCTACTGCTTCATCTCCACATGGGGATGGGGAAGCCAGCCCTTGTGGCAAACCCACCTCCCATCCATTCAGGGCAATGAAACCACTCAAACATTTTAAAAAGAGCACATTAGCTGATGAATTCTGTAGTACCAATATAATAGAGACCATCCCCAGGCAGGTGTGAGATTAGGAAGACAAGAAAGATCTGTAAAGGGCATTTTAGCCCCAAGCAGGTCTATTTAAAATGCAAATGGGGAATTTTTTAGATCTGCAGGTGATGGGGCTGACCACAGGCAGGGATTGACCCCTGAGGTTTTGTAGGGGAAATTGTCCATCCCTCCTGGGATGCTGGGGAGGTCTGAATGCCAAAAATTACTCTTACACTGGAATCCTTACTGGCTGTATAATCTGAATTTCCTGTTAACCGAAATGAATTTGTTAAAATTTCATGTGCCTTGAACCAGCAACAATTTCAGATCAGGAGGAAACAACTGCACCTACGCTGAACCCCAAGTATTGCCTGAGAACAATGTGCATCTCCTAGGTGGGGAAATTCAAACCTCTCAGCTCCCTTGGCAATTAAATCACCACCAACCATAAAGTCTGTGTGCACACGTGCTCTCCCTCGTGCTTACAAAGCTCCCCACAGGGACACCCACCCAGCAGCTTCCAGAAGTCACCACTTCACTTGTTTTTAATAAAACCTCAGGGTTCTTTAAGATGTGACACACGGCAGAGGAGCAACAACAAAGGGGGTGAGAGAGGGAAATCCAATTCCAGATCCTGTGTGAGGAGAATTAATTGCTCATAAAATAAAATTTAAAAAAATCCAATCAAAAACTTTTCCTTTCTTCCTTTCTTTAAAAAGAAAAAAACAACAAAAAAAAACCCAACAAGGGCAGCGTGTGATGTGTATAGTCTCAAAAGGAGATTTAGGAGACACCACTGTGACTGAGGCAAGATGTAATTAGAAGAGGGGAGGAACATTTATCATTTGCCAGAGTGAATTAAGTATTTCAACTTCTCAGAAGAATTGAATGCAGAAGGTGAATTTTTTCCAATTTCTCTCACATCTCCAGTATTATTAAGTTCAGCTAGAAAACACTCGAGACAAATTGACTCATCTGAGCCCATCTCTTTATAATTGTTATACATTTTAAATTGGCTTAGTTAAATGAGCACTTTGCATGGTGGCTGACAGGCTCCCTTGTTTGGGTGCAGTATTAAAAATATCAAAACACTAGAGCTGGAGCAGAGCTCAGGGATATTGCTTTCCCGAGCACTGGATATTGCTTTAGTTTAAATTCAGAACAGAAGGAGGTTTCAGACATAGATGAAGAGGTATTATTCCTTTCCTATTAGCAGAAAGGCTTTTTTTCTCTCTTTTCTTCCTGCTTAGCAAGAAGTTTATAAACTCACACTCTCAACGATGGGGCATGACATGGATATGTACACAGAAATCATCCCTGCAATGCACATTCACCATGCAAACACAGAGAGAGCAAGGCCTTCCCATTGGCATCCACTGCTCCTTCCCAATTTTTAATGAATCTGCCAAGTGGAGCCCGGGGAGAGCCAGTGCTGGGGGCTGCAGGGCAGAGCTGGAGATGCTCAGCATCTCCCCAGTAAATTCTTCCCTCCAGCCCATTTCCCTGGTGGCAGTGTGAGTGTGAGATGTTTCAGGGCTCCCATCCAAAGGGCACTGAAAGATTCAAAGAGAAGGGGAGGATTTGGGTCTGTGCTTTGCCAGCGTGATCTCAGACTGCGCTTGCAAGACTCAAGAGCTTTGTGAAAACCGAAGCCAGGCAAAATAATTGCTGATACAGAAACATTTGAGCAGCTCAGGCATGCATGAGATAAGGGATCTTGTTTCTTCTCACCCTCCCCTTGGCTTGCGTGCTTCCTTTCCACATTGTTTTATCACGAACAGAAAATAACCAGAGAGAGACAGAAAGGGAGAGCCTGCCAAATGTGTGATTTATGTTGACTTCAGGGTTGAAACCCTCGATAAAGCATCCAAAGCCTGGGATGAGTAGGAGCAGGGGCTGCAGCACAGCTGGGATCCAGTCTGCTCTCTTGTTGCCCAGGGAGTCAGCAGGGCAGGAGAGAACAAGGGCAGAAACAACCTGGTTGTCTTGGGTTTCTGCCAGAAACACACCAATGTTTAGGCTCTCCCAACTTTGAGGTCCCTTCCTGCACCCACATCCACCTCTGTCTGAGCCCACCCACCCATCCCTGCCCTTGCAAAAGACACAGAGAACTGCTGCAGAAAAAGGAAAGGTGGATGCAGCACCATGCACCAGGGATGTGAGGCTGCAGGCTGATGGTGCCAGGAAACACCACTTGGCTGTTCAATGTCTTGCTAGGAAATTGCCCCAGAGATGGAAATGGAGACCATGTGTCTATAGTGGGACAGAGGGGTGGAAAGATGTTTCTTTGCAGAGATTTGTCTATGGTGGGATGGAGGCTTTGTGATTTCACAGCCCAGTTTGCTGTGCAATTGTGCAGATAACTGTTGGTGATTTTTTCCCCAGGACCAGGAGGGAAAGAAATGGGTTACCAGAGCCCAACATGTATTTATTCATTCCTGTCCCAGCAGAGAGATTTCTCCCTTATTTAAACAGTGTCTCCAAGGGCCTTACCCTTACTCAGTTAATAAATAAGCATGTCAACACCAGTTCTGCATGGCAAAATGAAGGGCATTCAGCAATTCCCCCATGGGACAATTATATAAAGACAGAAGAAAACAAAGGATCAGCACTGCACAAGTGAAGACCTCTCATCTCGGGCATCACAGTGGGGCCAGGGGGAGCAGGATGTGTCCCACCTCCATGGGGCATGTCAGGCCAGTGCTGCCCTGCCCTGCCATGCTGAAGGGCTTTAAACACATGGAAAATATCTCTGGGGTGAGGTTCCAGGCAGGATGGATGGAGGGGTCTCCATCACCAGGCTGCCTGGCACTCAGAGAGCAGACGTGTCCTGAGACATTCTCACCATCAGGAGATGTGGTGCTCATCACAAGGGAAGGGGAGGGAAAGTCTCCTTTAAAGTGCCTCAAAATGAACTTAATTTAGAATGGATTTCACATTTGTGTTTGATGAATTAAAACCAGTGTGGTTTAACAACTATGTAATGGGTTATATATATGATCTGTTAAACAGGTGTTTGAGGTTTAGCAATTATCTAATAAGAGACTCATACATATTACAGCAGATAAACTTCAATAAATATGTTCTTAATCAACCAGAGAGCACTCAACATACAATTACCATCCCTGCCACATCTTGCTGAAATGAGCAGCTGATTCAGTTTACAACAGGGTTTGATGTGCTGCTTAAAAAAATCCCTCATGTCTCTTTTTTGTGCTTCTGGGACAGGGGTTGCCACTTGGGGGCAGGGGCATCTCTGCACTTTCCACCCCAGAGGTGGGTAGGAATCTCAGCAGCTGAGATATCCATGGGGAGCAGCACCCACTCCTGCCCTCCTCTCCCCACCCCACTGTGTTCATTCACCAAGAGCCCTGGAAAAGGACACAGGCTGGAAAGTTTCATGCCAACAGATGGATTCGCCCTAGGAGGCAACAAAAGGAGAGCAATAGGCTTAACACACACCCCAATGCCTCAAGGTTTTCCCAGTGCCTGGCCCTGCTGGTGATCTGGGCTGAGCTCACACCTCCTGGATTGCTCTGGGGAGCGAGGCAGAAACCATCCCCAGTGCAGGGTTAACACTGTGATGCTCTGGATAATTTGCCACTTTCCTACCTTGGGTGTTAAATCTAATTAGCACGTTAGTGCTGGATTTCCCAGCTGTAAAACAGCAGGGGGAATCCCTACAAACTGCCAGAGAAAAAGGCAGGAGATTCTTTGGCAGCTTCTCCCATCCCTGTGCCCCAGAAAGCCAAGTTTCACCCCAGAAAACCAGGTTTCACCCCAGACCAGAGCACATGCAGACAAAGGCACTGATGGCCTTGACCTCCCACTGCCAGGAAAATAAACGTGGGCTGTCGGGTCCCCTGGGAAAGGGCTCAGAAAGCACCATGGAGCAAGCATTTTACTTTGCTCACAGATCTCATGCAAAAGTCCACAGTGGGCTTTGAATCACTGCTGGGTGGGACAGAGCAAAATCCAACCCCAGGGGCTAGGAAGTTTTTACTTTTAATGACAAAGATATTTGCACAAAGAGGCCTCTGAGAATCCCAGTGGAGGAGAGGCAGGGTCCCCATGCAGCTGCTCCAGGCTTTACCCTTCACAGCTTCTAATCCTCACAAAAAGTCAAGAAACCATCAAGCAATGGGGCAGCCCAAAGGGCCTCCTCTGTTTATTGCAAGCACCCACAACAACACTGAGCCCACCTCCAAAATCACATCCACCACTCCACATTCTCCTGGTATCTCCAACCAGTCCTCCTCACCCCACCTTACAGCCAGGTAAGCATCTCCTGTGCTGAATTAACCTCCCCCTCCCTGCAGTGCCAGCAGATTTACTCTCTGCAGCCCTTGCTGATGAACTCAGGGAGGTTTGGGCCATGGACAAGCTGCAGGACCCTCTCTTTTCCCAACACCCAGGATCAGCAGGCAGGGGGGGATGCTGCCAGCAACAGGCATGCTGAGGCAGGGAGGGTAGTGATCCCTTTACCTGGGGAATTTTACTTTCTCTCCCCTCGGCTGCACAAGATGAGCACATTTTTAAATATAGCACTAGTGCTGTCTAACAGCCAGGTTGGAAACCTGAGTCCCTCTCATCGATTTCCCAGCAGCTAAATGCACAGATCCCAGGTGTGCCCATGGGACATGAAGCTCCTCAGGCACAGCCTGCCCTGATTTCCAGGCATGTGGAGCATGCCCTGGCTGTACAAAGGCCAGCACAGCTTTATATCCTTCTGCTGGTATGCTCTTTTTTTTCTTTTTTCCACCATTACTGATGCAATGTAATCAATGGCTGCATTGCTGGATATTTAATTATTCCCTTTTCATCCCTTCAAGCAGATGAGATATAAAAGCAAAGGCCATTAGTGACTCAGGACCAATGTGCAGGGGCATTAGCCTGGAGGGCAGAACAAATCCCAGCCTGGATCATGCCCCCACCTCAGAACTGGACAACCACATGGGAAGAGCTATGCTGGAGAAATGTTTTCAGTCAATGTCAAACGGGGCAAGCAAGGAGGAAAGTGCCAGAGGTGCCCCAGTGCCCATTTCCACCCCCCTCAGGAGCACCCCAGACAGCACCCCCTGGCACCCATTGCAAAAAGCAGCCAAGGATTGAGCATCCTTGGTGGGTTTTTCCTGCTGAGCCCATATTCACAAGACCCAAGCCCCTCTGGTTCTGCACCAGGGACAGTCCCACAAGGCTGTCATCACCCCCATCACTCTCAGGGCCACTTGTTGTGGTCCCACTGAGTTTCAGCTGATGGGCTCAGGTGGAGAGAAAGCAAAAGACATTTTCATCTTTTTTTAGACCCGAATGGAGAAGTTGTACAATTTCAGCTTATAAATAATTGAAGGGCTAATGTGATCTCAAACTGAGCACTTATTAAATGGAAACGTTCCTGTTGACAGATGAATTCCTGTAAATTTTCTTTGGTTGAGCTCAGATGCCCGTTTTCTGCTTTGAAGCAGATGAGGTCAGCCTGGTTGGACAGCACACGCTGTGCCTGGCAGGGATTTGGGCCCACGGAAAGAAAAAAACTGATAACAGCAGGAGCAGTGATAAAGGACTGAGGTTTAAAGGCTTCAGGACCGTGTATACAGGAGCTCTGCTGACACATCCGCTCACCCGCTTTTTTCCAAAGAGCCAAGGAGGAGCCCTGGGGATGGCCCCAAGCAGTTGGAGACATCCCTGGCAAATTTGCCACGCATCAGCCCAGGGACCATGGTCCTGGCAGCACAGAGGGATGGGGGGAAAGGAAGGTTGGGAGCCCTCAAGGACGGGCAGTGCAGAGCCACGGCCACCCCAGCGCGCCACCGCCTCCACCCGCGCTGCCGCTGTGTTTACGTTCTGTCTTCCTTCAATTATAATTAATAGCAGCTCATTATCAGGAGGGGACCGTTTATAAGATTCAATTAGAAGCCATTTATTTTAATGCTTTTGAACACAAAATGAGTTTGATCTCAGGAAACATTTCATTAGCATAATCTTCCCATAACAAGATCATCTTCTGAGCTTGACGTATTTACAAGCCGGCACCAGGAGGAGGAACCGTGTCCAAGCAGCCGTGGCCCTTCAGATGCTGACACTAAAGGTGGGGAGTGGGACCTGCCTGCACTCTGCCAGCTTTTCCCACTGTTTGGGCATCCTCAGCCAAGGGTTTGACTGCTTTGGGGGAATTCAGCTCCCACCTTGCACCCTTTCCCCGTCACCGGTGCCAAATCCTGGCTCGCCGCGGCAGGCACCAGTTGTGTCACCAAGAACCCTTTGCCTTTGGACAAACCCAAACCAGGGGCTGCTGGCAGCACCCCCACTGCCCTCCCCAGCTCCAAACCAACCTCCTCCAGCTCTGTGCAGAGCAAGAAACTCTCCTCAAAGCTGCGCCAGGGCACAGAGGAGGAGTGAGATCATTTTATTTGACTGTTCAGCTTAGGAAATTTAGTCATAAAACAGGAATGAAAACTTGCATCTACTCCAAGTCAAAATACTCACTACAGCATGGCCATTTTTTTTTCCCTGAGGATAATCATCTCTGATTTGTTGCCCATATGGAAGATGTATTGGTTTTCCATACACCAGATGAGTTATACATTTCATAAGCTAAGCTGTCCATATATTTAAACTAATATGAAATCATTCACTTACACTTAAGCTGTATAGTGCACCGTGTATTTTGGGTATAAAATTATGCCATGAACATATTTTTAAATGCTTGGTCTTTATCAGAGACCTGTCTGAATCTATTGATTTTCAGAGAATGATGCTCATCATGCTCTGCCAAATCCACTGCAAAACAGAAGCTAAAACCCCCTGACCCTCTGAGCAGGCATCAAGTCCAGGCAGACCCTGTCGTGGTAGGGGCAGTTTTCCTCCAGGGCACATGGATATGGGGCTGCAGAGTGCAGCAAAGCTGTGGCCTGGTTGTTGGATGGAGAAGGAGCCCCCCTTTGCCCAGGGTTCCCTTGAGCCCCTCTCCAGGCTGGGCTGTCCCTGAGCTCAGAAGTGCCTGGTGCTACCTCCCTGTCTAATCCAGCGCTGGACAGGTTGCAAATAGGCAGGGTTTTAAACCCCCAAATCGTTGCAAATGGAGAGAGGAAAAAATAATACCAAAAAAATCTTACTGAGCAGGGTTTTAGACCCCCAAATTGTTGCAAATTGAGAGAGAAATGAACAATACAAAAAATTCTTATTGTTAGAGCAGTGGGAGCTGGCACAGACAGTGCCAGCACTGCCAGCCCATCATCTGCCCAGTGTGTCCCCACACTGCCAGGCTCAAGCATGGGGCACAAAGCCAATTGCTCCCTTCCTGGGTCTGCATTTCCCAGGATCACGTTTTAAAGCCACCTCAACCACAGGGAAACAAATTCTCCTCCAGAGAAATCTCCACCGCTCCAGATTATCTGCCAGTACAAGAGGCAGTTCTCAAATATTTTAAATGTATGGGCCATACGTTCTGGGAAACATAACATATACAGTGAAAAAAAAAATCTTGCTTCCCCATATGGGCTTTGGAGAAGCTGCGGATTACAGCGCACGGAGCCAGATGGCCAATAACTCAAGGCAGCTGAACAAAAATCTCCAGGCCAAATTCATCCCCACCTCAACCACACCAAGCCTGAGAGGCTTATGCCACAGTTCCACTTAGCTCCTCACATATGACTCCTGCAAGTTGTGAGTTACTGCTTGTAGAAATCAGTTTCTGATGGGGTGCTGGAATCCTCTTCCTGCGGTTGTTCCTCCCCCTCCTGCACAGGTCTGGCCCTCCTCCCCGGGAAGTGGGAGCAGATGGACCCCCCAGGCTCCCTCATTCCTGGGCTGGGAATGGGGCAGTTCTGGGGGAAACATACAACAGGTTTGGTGCCTTATTGCACCAGAGTGTTTCATATCCACACTACAGGCTCTCCCTCCTTCAGGCTTTGGGTGTCCTTGGTTTGGGACTGACCATACCCGTGCAGCCACCTCCTTTGGGGCTGTCCCTGACCCTGTGCCACTGAACACTCATACCTGTGACTTGTGGCTTTTCTTCAACATTTTGGCCAAAAGCAATTAACAGAAAACCCTATTTTCCTGCTCCATTTGCTGCATAGCTTGAGCAGTGAATAATCCCTGGGCAGCCCCTGTAAACACTCTCGATGCCCACACCACAACCAGCCAGCACCTGGGCTGTGGTGGGACTTTGGCAGCACCAGCATGCCCAGGTCACCAAAACCATGACCCCAACAGTCCTGGCACCCCCAGAGACCCCAGGAGCAGAGGGATTCCCACAGCCATGGGGGGCAACAGGCGCCCAGTGCTGACTGCACGTAGGGACTGAAAACCAAGATATTTCGTAAAAGCTGATTAAAACGCCCCTTGGTGCCACACAAGATTTGTTACACCAATAAATAACTGGCTCAGGAAGGAGCAAAGGCTGGAGGGAGCTCCCTGGTCCCCTCAGGGCAGGCTGAACCTCCTGCTGCCTTCCTCCTGCCACTGTTTTGTCCCTGTGCAGCCGCTTGCCGTGACTCACCCTGCCCATGGAGGCACCAATCCTGCACCTCTCCCTCCGCTCCCTCTGTGTTACCATCTTTATGAATCATTAGTCTGAAATAAGGACACCAGATGCAGGCAAAGATGAGTCATTTGAAGGAGGTGAAAGGAAAACCAGACCAGCCACATATTAAAACTCACTGGGACAGGAAAAGGAGCGTGGATGTAAATCAGTTCCTTCTGACTAAGCCGACAAGGCTTTTCTGCAAACACACTGACTCGTGGAGAAAATGCTGAGCCCAGCCATGAATCTGCTCCCCAGCCAAGGACAGTGCCCAGAAGGCCACCAAACCCGGTGGCTTTGCTTCATATAAGGGGTGAAGGTGGGATGTTGGGGGTCACAGACCCCGTGAGACCTTGGATCAGCCAGCATGGTGCTGCTGGGATGGACTCTGATGCTTTAAAATGGAGGTGGAGCAGCTCTCTGTGTGCATTTGGTACATGTGAACACAACCCAGACCCTTGGGCAACACCCTCACTTCAGCAAAGAAATTTAATGCAGCTCAAGAAGGGAACAAATCCCTTGGTGCAGCATTGGGGTGCCCAGGTACCATCTACATGGTACACAGGAGCCTGGATGCTGTGGCAAAAATCAGGTCCCTGGGCTTGGGGACACCCATCAAAAATCCAGCTGAACAAACAGCTCAAGAGCCCTGCAGGTAGCTGCTGCTGGAGCAAAGTCTGCCCACCAAAGAGAAGAGAGGAGCTGCAATTGCAGGATTAAAGTCAATTTACTTTGCAACAGGGATTTGGATTACTGCCTGGTGATGGTGCAATTAGATGGGCTCAACGTCACCCCAGAGGGGATGGGGAGGGAAGAAGGGGAAATGCTGCAAAAGAACTTGATCATGTATTTAATGAAGAAAAAGCACAGCTTCCCTCGTCAGCACAGCTCTGTGTTGGGGGTTTTATGGGGATTTTTTGGAGTATTGTTCACATTTGCACCCCGGGCTCCCCCGCAATCCTGGAAGAGAGGGGAAGAGCAGAAAGGAATCCTGGCCGTGCCAGCCAGCACCAAGGTACCAAAAACCTCATCCCAAATTGTTCACATTCCTCCCCTAATCTCCAGGTTACCCACGCTGCTCCTCTCTGCAACTCAGAAAAACTGAGGGCTGTTTTCTGCCCTGCCCTCCCCAGCTCTGCTGAAGGAGATTTTGCCCCAGCCTGAGCGAAAGCAGAAGATGGGATGGAGAGAGATTTGGGACTCCAAAGTGACATGAGCAAACATGCCCCTTGCTAAAAAATATCCTTCCTCCAGCTAAGGGAAATGCTGTGAGGAGAAAGGCACTGCCAGCCAGCAAGATGCCAGGATTTGTGCTTACCCAGTCTCTTACATGGGTAGGACAGAAAGGAAGATGATTCCAAGCTGCAGACAGACATACAGAGAGCTCTCTGCAATCCCTCTGGCTTCACTTTGCCAAGGTCTGTGTTTACCAAGCCAGCTCCCTTCCTGCCAAATGCAAACATGATCCTTAGGGGAGTAACGAAAGAATTGGATGAAGAAGCTTTAAGGAAAAAAAAAAAAAGAAGACATCCAACAGATACTTCAGGGAACAACTGAAGCAGAGATTTCCAAAAATTCAGAAGCGGAAGGGGATGCTCTGAGTGGGAAGCCAGACACGTGTTCCCTGGAGCTGCTGTCTCAGCCCTGCCCTGGTATTCCTGCTGGGATACCCCTCCCTTCCCAACAACCTGCCATGCCAGCAAGGTTGACTTTATTTCTGACAGTGCCCAGTGGTTACCCACCAACAGAAACAACATCAGGGCATCCTCAGCAGCTTTATATAAAAAAGTGAAAAGCAAACCCAATTCTTGCAGTCTTCATCTTGGGGGAAGCCTGAGGCTTCCACCCCATCCTGCTCTTCAGGCCAAGCAAACCACCATGAAACCCCACATGCTTTCTGTGGGGCAGAGCACTGCTCAGCTTCCCAGAGACCGTGAGCCCCTGGGACTGGGGATCAGCCAGATGTAATTACCTCTCTATCTTCCTCTTTTAATTGTCTCTCCCTCTGGTCCTCTGTTTCTAGACCACAGCCACTGCTCATCCTCTGTGGCAGCAGGATGTGGTGGTGCCCTCCCCAGTGGCCCCATATATAGGATGTTCTGTCCACTCAGCACTTGGGGGGCTTTCAACCATCAACACCCCCCCTCAACGCTCATTCTCTATCCTCCCAGCTCCCACCAGCTGACAGTGCCAGAGGGGATTCCTGCCCTTGCTTTAATTTGCCTAGCAGCAGGCTCAGACCTGGGATTTGGGGCATTAAGTCCACATCAGTCCCAGCTCTGCCTCCCCCAGTGTCACCCTTGGTCCTCTGGCACTGCAGCATCCTCCTGCAACACGGGAGCCCCCCAAAGAGCCCTTAAAACCCATTGTTTACACACATTTAAGTAAATTATGCTGCTGCAATATTGATTTAACTGCGTGGTCCTCTGAATGCTACATTGCTGTCCTCTTAAAAGAGGAGGAAAGGCCTCTCCTCCCCTTGGCTGGGATGGAGAAGCTGAGGAGCAGCTCATCAGCCGTTGTGGCTGCTCCCCTTGGCAGGGCTGACCATAGCTCTCAGGAGAATTGGAAAGGAAGTTTGTTTTCAAGTCCTCACAGTCCAGGTTTCTGGGTTTTCCAGATGGCTTGGCCGTCTGGGGATGCCTCTTGATGCCTTTCACAGAACAAGCCCTCCCTAGAATATGGGAAATGGGAACTAACGTTGAAGTCCAAAGACAGATTGCAGGGATATTTTCTTCTTTTCAAAGCAGGAGGCTAAAAATACAGACGTGTCAAGAAATCGAAGGGCAGCTTTCCCCCTTCCTCTCTAGAGCTGTAGGATTCTTTTTATAGCTAGAATATTGATGTAAAGTGAGCCTTCCCCAAGATGTCTAAGGTTAAGAGCCTGTTTCTGCAGAGGAAATTGCTATTTTGATGCAGGATAGACCTGTGTGCATGGGAAAAAGGAGGCTGGAGGAAAACCAGGGGATTCCTGGGGAGGGCATCCCTGGATGAACCATGGCCTCTGAGGAGATGAACAATATTGCAGATGGACTAGATGATTGCTGTAGGTCCCTCCCACCCCAATGATCTTCTAGTTGTGCTGGTGACCATCTCTGAAGTAGCAGGAGCACCTCCAGATGCCCACGCTGCACATGGGCAAGCCTGGAATAAGCTCACTCTAGTGACAGCATCTCCCTGCAGGCACCCCAGGAAGCACCCAAGCTGCTGCCCTGTTTCAGCTGTCACCCCTGGAGCCAGAAATCCTCACAGGGACCTTATTTTGCAACAGGAACCCTTGGAAAAATTGTGTTTCCCTCTACTGCTTTCAGGGAGAATATCTGCAGCTCCAGCACCAGCCCCAGGCAGAGGAGAAGGCATGCTCACTGCCTGCTTCCAGCAAGAAAATCCATACATGGTAGAAGAGTTTTTAAAAGGCACAATCATTTCCATCTCAGATAGAGCCAGCAGGCAATGGAAAGAATTTTGCAATTGGCAGGGCAGGAGAATCAATTTAAGGTGTTTACACAATGCAAAGCTCCCAGTGTATAATTATCATTTTATAGTCAATCAATTGTAATTCTGATCCAGGAGCACAGCACGGGAAAATTAGCATTCAGGAACACCTTTGGTAAATTAGTGAGGATTATAGAGTCTGTGTTTGGAGAGATTTTGGTCTGGCACTGGGGGAGGATTTAAAAATGGCAAAGTTTTTGCCTCTGCAGCTGAATACACCAGGGGCTAAAGAATTTAAAGCCGTTTAGTGATGGCAGAGAAGTAGGATTAAAGCTATGGAGAGGGCAGGGATATATTCTGTATTTGATTAGGAGTTTTATGATGCAAAGAAGCTTTAGAGAACGCTTCAGTTCTCCGTGCACAGGATTATACACATCACTGTATTAATTATTAGTATTAGAATAACACCTAGAAACCCCAGCAGCCTGCAGAGCCCTCCTGTTCAAGGCACTGAGTATTTTGGGTTTGATCCAAATCCTGCTGAAGTGACCCAGGATATGAGCTCTGTCATCACCCCAAAGTCTGGGAAAGACTCCTGGAAGGGATGGATGGACCCACTGAAGGTCTCAGGAGTTTCCCAAGGACCTCTCACTGCTGCAGATCAGGGTGAACCCAAACCAGGCACAACAAGAAGCTGCTTTCCTAGGGACAGTCAAAGAATGACGAAACTACCCCAAACCACCTGAATAAGGGATCTTTCCCAAGAAAAATTTCAGCTAATGAGGTTTTTAAAAAAAAAAGACTTTGCCCAACATACCTCCCTGCAACAGGTCCCTGTCACCATCCCCAAGAGCTGGATGTAGCATTTCTCCCCACCAAACACCATTTTGCAAGGGCCCTTTGCAGCCCTGGGGAGCAGTGCTGAGGCCAGGGGACTGGGGGTGCCTGGAGCACATTTCCCATGGAGGATTTGTTTTATCCTGGGTATCCAACTCAGATGAAAACGTGACACTTGGCTCCTTGCAGCAATCTCATGGCCTTTTGGCAAGCCCCAGGCACAGCTGGGCTTACTTCAAACGTGATGCAGACCAGAAACTCAGCCCTTTCTTTTCAAAAAGCAAAAGCATCCTCAGCAGGAATGAAAAGCCAAACCCTCAAAAGCTTCAGTGGGCCCCAAATCAGTCAGCACGGGGTGTCAGGAAAGGTGAGACAGACTGATTGCAGACCAACAGCTGCTCCTGGGAAACCCCATTGCACTGCCTGCACACCTCACTGGCTTTCAGGACCCCAGAGCTGAAAGCACTCCCAGAAACCAGCAGAAAACTGATCCAGTAAAAAGAGACAGTAAAAAAAGAGATCCTTCTCTGCCAGGTGAATGACCTACACGAGCTCACAGGCTCTGCACATGGAAAAACAGATTCCAAAAAGATGCTGAACTGAGAAGATAAGGGTCAGGATGGCTCCAGGCAGGAGTGGGGCTGGAAGGAGACATTTGGGGCTGGGCAGTAACCTGCACACCAGCTCCCCATCCACCTGTCCCTCCAAGCCTTTTCCTTTGGGAAAAGGAGGACTGTGGAAACCCCCAGCAGCCAGGCAGCCACCAGGCACTCCCTAAGGTGTCTTTTAGCACCACAATTAATAGACAAAACGGGATGGAGGGGGGGGAGGGAAACCAATAATAATAAAAAGAACCCCAAGCAGCAGCTGGGTACAGGAACTGTGTGACTGATGTTCTCTCCTCAGCCCAGTCCTTGGGGAAGTCACCACCACCGGGTTCTTTGCTGCAGGGAGAGGAAACTGCTCTGTATGCACAGCCCACCCCTCATCTGGACCGGCTTTATCATGGTAATACCGGGAGCCCAGTCTGGTGGCAATAATCTCCTCATTCTCTGCCATTTCCTCAAGGGGGTAAAGATCATGGAGCATTAACACAACGGATGTGCACTCTGAACCAGAAGCTGTTCCCTGGGCTATAAATCAGAGCCTGCCAGAGCAGCACAATGGCCCTGAAATTAATTACCCCATTGCTTTGCCAAAGAGAAAGTGCCTGGTGCTGCTGAGGATGCAGGCACCCCTGGGCACAAAGGGACAGCCCTGGGGATGTGCCATGGGGTGGCCAGAGCCACCAAAGGTACCCCCCCAGCTCCACCAAATCCTTGTTGCCAGCCCAGAGGTTTTTTTGAGCACACGTCTCCTTTGAAACTTCTTTGGCTCCTAGGAAAGCTTTCTCCTCCTCCCATGTCATCCCCAAGATGCTGCTGCAACTCTAGGAGAGCAATAAAAAAAACCCCACGTTGGCCCATGGAGGTCAGTCATTCATCCTGGGGTAAAACCCCACTGGTTTGGTCCCTGTGCTGGTGCAATTTGATCACCCACAGACCAGAGAATCTTCCTTTCTCTGGGCTTGAAGACAGCAGGCAGCCCAGGCTCACAGGACTGGCAGACTTCAAGACCAAGCTGATAGCAAAAATAGGCAGGAAAGAAGAGGGTTTGTTTTTTTTTTCATTAAATCCTACAAAACACAAGACAAAACCAGTCTGAAATAAGTGTTGTCTGCTCTTTTTACACCCTTCTTTTCTCAGAGGCAGAGAGGAAGGAAATAGGGAAGAGGTAGTTCCTCACACCAGGTGTCCTGCATTTTTTTTCTGGACAGACCCCAATAACAGGACCCCACCAGTGGTCACCCCATTGCCAGAAAGGGTTTGTTGCTCCAATTTGCCTCTTGCACATTCACCAGAGTCTCTCCCCACCTGCTGCCACATCCCCACAAATATGTTTTTTTCACCTAAAGCCTTTTTGGCTGAAGCTTTCTGCCAGCAGATACCCCCAAAGGGACACAGCAACCCTCTCAGCAGCCATCCCTTGCCAAATTTCATGCCCAGGAAGAGAAAGTGTTGCAGTGGGTGTGCCAGCATTGCCAGATGGGAGCACTGTCTGGCAGGACTCAGTGGCAGGGCTGGCTGTGAATGGGGTTACCCTTGGGCTGCTCTGGGAGATGCTTTCTCTCTGCACCTCCTGCTGTCATACAAGATTGTGATCTAGAAGAAATACAAACCTGTTTTCCCTTCCCCACAGCCAAAAAGGTCATATCAAATAAGCTGGGAGATTTCCAGCTCGAGCAGACTGTTTGGGGGTTGTTTGCAGTAATTTTGGGGGGTTGGTGTTTTTTGTTTTTGTTGGTTTTTTTTTAATATCTCAAGAACTGGAGCAGCAGAGAGCATACACAATGTTTAGTCCTTGTCTCACATGAAAGGGAAGTAAAAAAAAAAACCCCAAAACAATTAAGTTGGTGCCTAGTTCACCTAGAGCATCTCCTGCCTGACTTCCAGATCCTCTTTCCACCCACTGCAAACTCTCACCTCAGTTCTTCCCATCTTGCTCTCAGTGCTGGGGCTGGTAGTGCTGTCTGTCAGTCTGCACATCCCAGCAGGATGACTGCTCCTCTGAGATGTGCCAATAGCAGCTGAGATGGGAAGCCAAAAGCATCACTGCCTTTGGGGAGCCAGCAGAGCAAAACTGATGTGAAAACAGGCCCTAAAAACACGGGTGCTAATGGAAGGGGGAGGTTGTTGTATAGCATGAATGAAACTATGATCCAAGTGATGCAAAGGGAAATGGCAGCATCCATCAGTTCTGGGCTGTTTGCTTGCAAGGTGGAGGCTCTGGCTCTCAGTTTCACACTGGTCACAAAAGGGAAAGGGGAAATCACCATGCCTGGCTCTCTATTCTGTGCAACTCATCCCTCTCTGTACTAAAAGGCATAAAAGAGTAAAGAAAGATGAACCAAGGAACCAAAACATAGGCCACAATAAAGCAAGTCCATTTATTTAAGGGACATTTACATTTAAGGACAGCAAACTAAATCTGTCCCTGAACTATGGTCAGTTTTTAGCTGCTGCTTCTCTCTCCATCCCCACAGCAGTCCAGCACCAGCAGCTCAGTAAATATCACACTGTATCATCCCTTTTTCACTTAGCATGAAACCTTCAGCTAAGCTCTGTTGGTCCATGGCACAGTGCTTGCCATAAAAAAAAAAAAAACCACCACCAAACAAACAACTTTTCTTGGAAAATTAAGATAGAAAAGATGGAAAAGCCAGCAAGGCAGCACCTCATGCCTGTGCCCACCAGGAGCAGCAGCACTGGGGAGCACAGCTCTGAATTTACCACAGCAAAATCTGCTGGGATGTGCCAGCACTGACACCTCCATGGAGGAGCCATAGCAAGAAGTTCTGGGAAGTTAAGGAGCTGTGGCCAAAGCAAGGTCCAGGGACACCTCTCCTCTTGTCCTGGCCTAGGGCAGCATCAAGAGGGAACCCCAGTGTGGACCAGCACCTACAGGGCACCCATCCTGTTTGCAGTTGCTCTTGGCCAGGGCTGTATTCAGTGTCCAGGAGGTGCCTGGAGGGACAGGTTTTCATTGCTTATTGTTCTTCAGTTAAGAGCCACAAGGCTGGGATGAGGGACCCCCCAGTGCTGCAGCCTCCCTCCCCCTGCAGGGTATGTACCACCCGTGTAGCTGCCTTTGAGATGAAAACTCAACAGTGTCAGGGGCTGCAGGCTCTGCACCCAGAAATACAAGGCAACTGGCAACTATATTTTCAGGGCAATTCCCCTGGAAAAACCTCTTTGCTTGACATTCATGACTGCACCATTCACCCTTTCCCTTCTGCCATTCTATAACTGGGACAGAAACCAAAGCATTTTGTACCTTGACTCTTGCAGAAGAATTTCTAACAGCCATCTGCAGGTGAGGTGATAGAGCCAGCAGAAAAATCCCTGTGCTCAGCAAGGTGAGGAGCATCTCACCTCGACATTGCCATCTTTAGCTCTCTGAACAGACCCCAGTGCTCCGTGGCAGAGCCCAGGGAAGGGCCTGCTTAGAGGACAGAAAGCCACAGCCCTACCTGGCTGCAGGGACACTGCACCTGGGCTGTGACAAACAGCAGAGAGCAGCTTCTAGGAAGAGACATTTCATTTAAATTACGCCTCGTTTTCTGCTCCGTCATGATCGTGCATCCCTTGGCAACCTGAGCTGATGTGACCACTTTATAAATTATGTTTTTCTTCTGAGTGTAACTTAGACCCAAAAAGAAATAATGCCCAGAGAAGGCTGCTGCTGCCTGTCCCATGTCCTTGCTGCATTCGACTCAATGGTCCTTATCCAACTCGAGATATTTTAGGATGCTGTGAGAGTTTATACTGCTGGTTTTCTGGGACCAGAGGAGCTGTGACTGCCCCCAGCCCTCCCTCCCTCCTTTCTTCCCTCCTTTCTTCCCTCTCCTGGCACATCCAGGCCTTGCTACCCCCCCAGACACCCTGTGATGCACCCCCAGCACTGCTGTGCCTTGAAATAACCTCCCAAGGGACAGAGTAAGCAAAAATGCATTTTTAATTAAGTGCCTTCTGCTGAAGTTTTTATAACCAAAAGGCCCCAGAACAAGAACAAAAGCTTCCTTTCAGGCAAAATAAACGTTTGATGAGGAACTTAATCAAAACCAGCACAACTCTGAGCAGGGAGAAAGGGATTGTGCCAAGATGGTTTACCTGCATTTGGGAGGACATTAAGGTCCCCCAGCTCAGGCCACCCAGGGCAAGGCTGCTCTCCCCTCAGGACAGCATCTCCCCAGCTGTCCTCTGCTTCCCACCCTGCCACTCCGATTTTCCAAGAGACAAGTGACCAAACTCTGGGCTTTCCTCAGAAGCCCACAGGGAACTGGGGCTAGTCCCTTCTTGGGGACACAGAGATGGTCCCACAAGGCTGCTCAGCCCACCAGCTCCTCATCTTCCCAAACAAAGGCTTCAAAGCTCCAGTTCAAAAGGTGAAAATGAGGATCTGACCCTCCTCACAGGAACCCCACAGCTCTTTGTCCACTGGAGGGGATGTTTCAGGCCTCTTGTGCTCTTCAGCAGGTGACCCACACAAGCATCATCCCATTCTGCTGTAGAGAACAGCCCTCCAAAAACTCTGTATCAAAGACCTGCCTTGAATATAAATATTACTTCTTTCTTTTTCCTTCTAATAATAAAACATTTAGTTCTAGGTCACTAAGCAGAGGAGATAGAAGAGCAGAGTGAGAGCTGCTCTGATCTCTTTTGCAGCTTTTTATAGAGAAATGCTTAAAAAAAAAAAAAAAAAAAAAAAAAAAAAGACTGTCCATGGTATAAATGGGGAATGGCCATCAGCCAAGGCTGCCTGGCTTAAACCTGCCAGTGTTATCAGCTCTGGGGTCTTGCTGGTAAGCAAAGGTAAGTAGTCATTTAAAGAAGTGGTGTAAAAGCTTATTTTCCCTGCCTGGAAGAGCCAGACATACACAGGAGAGCTGAACAGCTATAACCAGCCCCCAAAACATCCATTTGCAGCAGATATTGGGCAAAGAGATGAGGAGAAAGGACCCCAGGCCAGCTCCAGCTGGGGGGAACAAGGCATCACCTGGACCAGGATTCTCTGAACCCAAAGCTCCATAGACAAAAGAGACCCAGCTCAGCCCCATCCCTTCCCCAGTGCTCCATTCCTGTCCAGGGAACCCTCACAGCTCTCCCATATCCATCACCATCCTCTCTCCTCCCCACATAGATCCTTGTTAATCATTCCCCACCAGTCAGTCACACTCTCCACCACTTCACTGGTTTTTATTCTCCTTGTCTATATTTCCTGTAATCTGTTGGATGTTCCTGGTGTGAAGGAACAACTCAGGGGTGGCTTCTGCACCACTCTGAGCTCTGGCACGTGGTGGGAGCCTGAGCAGGGGGTGAAGCATCATTAAAGCAGATGGGGAAGAGGCCGACATGGGATTTGGGCAGCAGTAGGGGATATGAAGTGCCAGACATGCAGACTCAGACCCCAAAAAACCCACCAGGGACCACGACATGACCACAGCCATGTGCAACCTGCTGCTGGGACCCCAGGGAGCTCAGCCAGCTCTGCAGCCCAGAAATCCTCCTCTGAGAGCCCTGCTGCAGAGAGGGATCTGGGTTTAGTCCTGTGACTCGTGCTCATGTGCTAGGAAAAACTGCAAGAAATCACCTTGCTTTGCCACCAGTCACAGCATTATTGCAGGAAAAACTCCAGAGAAATAAAGGGAAGGGGAGCATGGAGCAAGAGCTGGGATTTGGCTGGATTAACCTACTGAAAGTTCATCTGTAGCAATATCCTATCAAGCTTTATGCATATTGATTTAAAAAAAACAGTTTGCTTATTTTTTATTCCACATTATGAACCAATAAGTGAGAGAAACCCAAGTCATTACTGGAGAACAGGCACTCACGTCAGCCTTACAGAAAATGTCTGTCTCATGGCTTGATAGCCATAACAAAAATGATTAATAATCTTCTGCAGACACTTATAATTGCGAGAGCTTCCTCTTGTGAATTTAAATAGCTTTCTTGAATTACTGCCTTTGACATAATCAATAAAGCTGAGTTATTGCTTTATCAGGCAGTTCTGTACAACAAGGGGGGAGAAGCAGAAACCTGGGGAGCCAAAATGCCCCCCAAAATTCCAAGCCAGGGGCTTGTCCCCATCAGGGCTGGGCCACCACAGCCACAGAGCCCCTCCAGGATTATGTATATCCCTTTAAACAGACTTGACAGCAAGCTAGAGACAGAATGGGAACCCATCACAGCCCAGCAACAAATATTTAATGACTACTTGTAAACCCAAGCAATATGTTTAACTTTTCCCATTCCCTGTAAAAGGACTCTTATTTAGCCCAAGAAGGATCTGAAGTTAAATATAGGGCATTACAGCATGCCAGGGGCTCAGGGGGACACAGGGAATGTTTCTCAGCCAGGATTTCCATCCTCTCAGCATGGAACACGACACGAGTTTGGCCTCAGGGTAACCCACACCAGTGGCAAGGGGCAGCAATGCTCCCCATCCCCAAATGAGACTTTTCACCACAACCAGCAGCAAGAAGAAATATTTTATTTTCTGGTTGCAGATTAAGCCCAGGAATTTACAGATTCCCCTCTCCCCTCCTCTGAAGAAAACAGCAATATTTCTTTCTGATAAGGAGAAAAAAAGCAAGAACTCACTTTGAGCTTTCTGGAAGGTTTTCTGATTTGGCAAACCTCTGCTCTAATTCAATAACCTTTCACACAGACTTCATAAATTCAAGGAAAATGCTCCAAAATAATCAACTAAACAACTTCAAGGCCAAAGCAAAAAGTCCCCAAGAGATGCTGCCCCAGGCACCATTCCTCTTGGCTCCCCACAGCGACCTTCACAGTATCTGCTTCTCCTCCTGGCCCAGAGGAGCTGGGCCAGGGTGTGTTCCAGCAACACCAAGCAGCTCAGGGATGCTTTGGGGACAAATCTTGCTTTCTGTCCCTGTACCACTCTGGTGGGAAGAAGCCTAGAAATGAGGTCATCTAAAAATAATCTCCCTGGGGTCAGCAGCATCTTGGGGAGCAAGTGGTCCCACAGAAGAGAGAGGTTTCCACTTTTTACATCAAATTAAATGTTGACTTTTTATTAGTCTGAGATTTTTTTTTTAAAGCTAGATATCTCATTCCCTGCGTGGGGATGGAAACAACCACCCTAGTGAGAGCTCAGTTTCAAACCTGGTTACCCACTGCAAACAGACAAGATTTTCTGGTCAGATAAAGTCATGTACTTTTTTGTTTCTAAATTCACACCTTTGATAGATTCTCTGAAGTGCAAAATATTTCCTTTTAGCAAATGCTGCAGTACAGTAAAATCAAGCTATTTGTTTCCCTGAAAAAATTTCCACTAGATCTCCCCAGTGAGCAAAGGCACACCCAAAATTAGGAGGGGAAAAAAAAAATAATAAAATTCTCTGGAGGTTAACAAGGACTTCCCATCACTCACTCTGGCTCTCTGCCCTAATAGAGATGGATGAGTCACAGGTGGGGCCACTCAGAGAAAACCACATTTTTCATCTTGATAGCACCTTTTAACAGGAGCTCTCAAAGTGCTTGAAAAACCTCCTGTGCTTCTTCCCAGGTGTGGGTAAGGGGGGGAAATTCCCCTTCAGGGAGAGGACCAAGGCAACTCTGCTTGTTGGTTTTGCTCCTCCTCTGCTCAGTACAGCCCAAACCCAGCCCTGTGTAGCAAAAATCTCATGGATGAAGCACAAGAGCTTGCACTGTACCTGAAGTCAGTGTCCTGGACCAGAATTTCCCTGAAGACAGATGAAGACATCCCCAAGCTTTCCTGGGATCAAAAAAAAAAAAAAAGTTTTAAAAACCTGTACCATATTGTTCCATCTGTGCTCTCAGTACTCTAGGGAGACAGCACACCAAATATTTTCCACAGGATCGTTTCTTTTAAACAGATAAATGAGCAAAATCTTCTTAAGTTGAAGACTAGAGACAAGTATAAAGTGGGATTTTCCTGTCTGGGAAGGAAATATTCCTTTTTCTTGACTAACCAAACTGTGCAGCATCTTCTCTCATTGCTTTAATTCCCCAGTTGTTCACCCCATGAGTTGGGTAAAGCCTTAGGCAGCAGGAGAGAACCTACCATGCTCCTTTAACATCTCCTCTGGAAGGAGAAAAGGGATTAACAGTCATAATTGAATCCCAGGTTTAGCAGAAACCTTTCTTTAATTCAATCAGCATCACAGATATCACACTGGTGATGTGTCAGGCTAACGTGCAGGGATGCCACTGCAAAAGAACTGAAATGATTGAAAACCTGAGGAAACACCAGGGCTGGGGGATGGCTCAAGGAGATGCTCAGCATCTGTCTAGGGGTTCACCCAGCCTTGAGCCCAGGTGGTAAGTCCCATAAATGTTAGCTGTACAAATTTAGGATCATTTGAGGGAGAAGCCAGCTATTTCTCTCCCTTGGGAGTTAAGCAGTAGTACAAAGCTGGGGCATGAAACAGTCACCAGATGCCAGCACAGTGCCCTCAGCAACACATCCATGGGGGGTTTGGGTCCCACCAGAGGAGATAACCAGACCTCAAAGCTGCCAACTGAACCACCCCAAACACGTCCTTCATTTGGTGGACAGAACTGTCCATGTCTCAAAGCGGCTCCCCTATTCCTAGCTAAGCCTGAGGAAATTAAGAAATAAAAAAGCCAATTGCAGCAGTGACGGCCACCGAGGAGGCTCTGAGGGAACAGCAAGTGCTGGCAAGCAGAAGGCAATGTTCCTGCATTAGTGCTGGAGAGGTGACATCTTCTTCAAGGACACAAATGAAGATAAAGCTCCTGTCCCCAGGCAAAATGATAAACGGCGGCCAGGGAAGGCACAGATTTGTGAGGAAAGGGAAAAGAAAACACCTGAAAACCCCTGGAAATGGGAGCACTGCTCAGAACCACTGCTCAGGGTCACACTGAGCCAGATCCTGCCCCACATTGGGTCACCCTGGCTGTGAGCACTGCTCCTCACCCCTCTTCATCCTGGTTTGTGTTCTCCCCCAGGAGGGCTTGTCCCTCGCTGGGGCCTCTTGGAACTGGCACCAGCAGCATCCCTCTCTTCCTCCCCCCAGGCTATACCTTGAGGGACTGTGAATTTTTAAGTCATTTCCATAATAAAATGATCTAAAAAGCAGAGGGGGCCAGCTCTTGCTCTCATCTGCACAGAGGAAATTCCTATCCATCTCCCAGGGGCTTTGCCTCATCTCTGCATCCGTGCTGGAGTTGGTCCCACCACTGCCTTTCCATCAGTTTTTAACTCCTGCTTCCCCCAGCTCCTTGTTCAGCTGCCCCAATCACCAAATTTCATTAACTCCTGAGAGCAGAGAATTTAAAATAAAATTAAAAAATTTTAAAAATTTAAAAATAAAATTCCATAAATAAACTGCTGAAAATAAACCTATTTAAATGGCTGCAAATACGGGTCTGAGTGACATGGAACAGCAGAAGAAGATCCAGCAGAGCTCTTGCCCCAGAAAAAGCTTTCCACATCCTTGGGCAGAGTGGCTGAAAATTGTAGCCAAGGCATTTAGGAAGTGCTGGGATGTCCATGATGTGGCTGCAGAAGGAGCCAGGCAGGGCTGGAGCAGGGACAATGGAGCTCTGCCCTCCCAGCCCTGGTCTGACTGGCTGCTCTGGGATGGAACCTGCAGTGATGCCAAAGCAGAGACCATGGACCACTTGAGAATTGCCAGGGCTAGTTTAAGTGGCCCCAGCTTAGCTTTTAGCAGAAGGGTTTACAAAGAGGGTAATTAGTTCTATGGGGGAGTTTTTGGTCTGAATTCCGAAGAAAAACAGCTGCCTTGGCATCCCCCCACCAGACAAGGGTGTCAATAGCCCCAAATTAATACCAGAGCATCTCAGGAGACCATGGGGTACATCCCCCCAGGGTGGAAAGCTTGCTCTGAGTAAGGGAAAATCTTACAATAAGGAAAAGAATTAGTTTTTAGACACAGATACAGAAAAGGCACAGTAAGATGCAACACAAAGTACAAGCCCTCCAGCCTCCCCCTCTGCCTTTTCCAAACTGAGGGGGGAAAAAAGGCAGTGAGAAAGCCTGAGCACTGGATTTAGGAGGATAACTCTTGACCTTGTGCTTTCCCCAAATGAGGGCACCAGTTGTGGATGAGGGAGGAAGGCAGGGGCTGAATTCAGGCCTTGGGGATGGTTATGGAAACATCACCTCCCTACAATTAATAAAGCCTGGAAAAGCCCCAGCCATGGCTCTTCATGGAAAGCCTGGAGGCTGCCACATGAGGTGTGTGCCTTCTGCAGCATCACCATCAGCTCTGGAACTTTCCTGCCTCTCAAGCTGTAACACACACATGTGCCAAGCAGGAATATTTTAAGCAACCTTGGCACTCAGGTACGACCGTACGTGGGATTAGGGATAGAGGAAATGTGTGGAAATGATGATATGCAGAGCACTCAGCAGAGCTTGGTGCCAAAACATTTAAAGGAGTTATAAGCTGGCTGTAGGAACACTTTCTGTAGTGGAAGAGTTATCCTGGAAAGGACAGGCAGGGACCTGGCAGATCATGCAGCACTCCCTGGTCAGCCTCCTCCCAGGGCACCCAGCTGAGTTTGGAAGAGCAGCCACATACCAATCCCATCTCCATTTATTATAAATATATTTATAAATATATTATATATGTATTGTATATATTATTCATATTATATAAATAAATAAACATTTTTGTGCTGAAGTCTTAACAGCAAAAATGCAAACAGAGCCTGAAGCTAGGCAGGGTCTAACCTCCAGCCTCATGAGATGGCTGCAAGGTTTTTTAGGGGGGATGTTCTGGGGTTTTTTTTAAACCTCCAATGATCAAGAACTTTTCCAAAGCTTAGCCCTGTGACACAAACCCTGGGGCTGGGGAAACACCCAGACAGCACTTGCAGCCCATGGAGAGCCCAGAGAAGCATCCAAAGTTCTCAAGAGCTCTCCCTGGTCAGCCAGGCGCCCTGCCCTGTCTTCCCAGGGCACAGAAAATGAACAAAGGACAAGCAGCATCTGCCTGGTGACTGCTATCTCCCACAAACACATCTGCAGTGGGCACAGTTCCCTCAGCAAACACCCACAGAGCTCAGGCTGTGTATTTAAAGGAATAGATTTAAAGGCAACATCTCATAAAAGTAAGTTGTTCTTGACAATAACCAGTTTCTGTTTCTTGGCTCTTGCCCTAAGCTTGTGGGGAGGTTGAAGATATCACCTGCTATATTAAGCATGATATGCAGTTTAATGGCCAAAAAATGCAGCTCTGGCCTTCTGCCTCCTCTCCCACCCATGCTCCTAGCTCTTAAATAATTCGCTCCCTTTAATGTTTTTATGTGAACAGGTTTTCAGGCATGGCAGAAATCCACTGTCAGCAGTTATGGAAAGAAAAGTAATATGAGATAGAGAGCCACAGACAAGTTCTCTAAACCCAGGAAAACCTTGTTTGTAATTCAATATAAACAGGCACCCCATAAATATAAAGTAGGGAGATGTATCCCCCTCTCCCTGCAGCTTTGGTACCTACACTGCTCCAGGGGCAGACCCAAGGCCAGCTCCTGACATCCCAAACCCACTCCAATATTTGAGAAGCACATTAGCCCTCAGACCTCTGCAGAAATGCAGCCCCTACCCTGATACCTCAGAAATGGTGTGCCCCAAAATCTAGGCATGACAAGCCATTTGACTGCTGTAGAAAAGCAGGATCCAGAGTGAGGAGGAGCCTCTACCACAGCCTCCCATGGGCCAGTCCCATCCCAGGAGGATGGGGAAGCAGCCCCTGCTAGGACTTGTACCATTAACAAGGTAGTTGAAATACAAATTGCTTAAGCAGCAGCCAGGAGGTGCTGGGGGACTTCTGTCCATCTCCCCCCTACACCCTGGTGGGCTTCAGGCTGACAAGAGCTGAATTGCAGCTGGAGGAAGAGAGGAGCTTTCCCCCCTCAGAGCTGAGCTGCACATCCCTGGAGGCAGCCTCCCTGGTGAGCACATTGGTTCTTTAATAACCTGCTGGAGATAGCCACATTCCCAGGCCCGTGCAACACCACCTCTTCACTAAGGGAAGGGAAAGCAGCAGCAGCAGAGCTCACCCCAAAGCCCTTCCCCAGGCAACACATTCTGCTCACCCAGGGCTTGGCTGCGTCTCCACTTCTCATCTCTTGGCAGGGGTGGTTTTGGCAGGCAATGAGCCAAGAGCATCAGTGCCACGTCCCATCAGCCATTCAGCTACACGGGGTCATCCTCCCAGCCTGGCACAACCCTGCTCTTCTCACCCATCCCCACCACCTTCACAGGAAAGGAGGGGAAGTCCAAGGAATGAATCCGTGCGAGATGAATTAGGGATTCAACAAGGGAAAGGAAAGGACTGCAGACAAAGCTCGAGGGTATAAATGCATCCTATAATTAACAGTTAACATGCAGGGAAGGTAACCCTTAGATGCAGTCATGGCTAGCAAGGAGAAATGTGATCATTTATATTCCATGGGAGCCCAGGAGCAGGCGAGGAAGCTCCCACACACACAGCATGGGTAAATAACCCCTCCTTCCAGTGAGGGAAAGGACACACAGCAAACAAAAGTTTGTGTGCTTGCTCAAATATCTTATGTTTAAATAATGTGAGCTAAGTGATGTGTTTCTGCTCAGGCCCTAATCACTGCCAGGGGCCTGTAGCACCATTAGGCAAATTGCCATCTTCAGTCATTTAGGACCATCTATGGCTTCTTGGGACCCAGAGCTGTTCATCATCAGCCTCTGTGCTCTTACTCACACTGAGGGTTTGGGGGGAAAAAAAGAAAAAAAGGTCAGAAGTGGGGATTTAATAGCTCATATATGACTTACAATCAGTTTGACAGCTCAGGGAGGCTCTCAGCACCCCCCTGCCATGATGCCCAGAGAGAGGAGATGCTGTCCCCCATCTTCTGCCCGTGTGACATGTCTCATCTAAGGGTGGAACACAGCCCTGAAACTCAGCATGCTGAGGAACACCACGGTGACCTGGCACTGCAGGTGGAGAGGGTGCCCTGAGGAGAAATAAAGCCCAGAGCAGCTGAAAGCAATTTCTAGGAAGGGCAGCAAGTGTCTTCTCCTTTGCAAGCACATGCAGGGCTCTCACTGCCAACCTAAACATTATTCTGACTGTGAAACCGAGACCATAATACGTGTCACAGCTGGAGACTCACAGGTTTTTATAACCAAATCTGGAAAACAAAAGTCACACACTTATTTTTAAGTTATCACAGCTTTTTCCTAAGCAGTTAAGAGGGGAATATCCTTCCCCAGGGGCCCTGTAAGCTGCTTGGAGGTGGCAGATCCCAAAGCAAACCAGCTGAAGGGAGGACACACAACCCACAAGCTGCTATTAAGGTTCTTGTACTTTTCCAACCACTAAAATTGCAAGTAGGCATTAAATATCTTATTGAGACTATCAGCACATACAATTTGTGGTCATTAAATGCATTTCCTTTATGTTTCCCTGAGGCTAGAACAAACCTTATTTTCAGATCATTTGCAAGAAAAGTCTCCAAAGACTATAATTTACCTGCTGCCAACATCATAAATCGTTAAAATTAGTCAGTTGACTGTTTTCTAATGACCAGAAATGTGTTCACTAATACAGCTGCTTTTTAATTAGCTCACAAGAAGAGATTTGAGGGGAGAGGAACACTCAGATTTTTTAAGGGAAGCCAGCATTACCCCAACAGAACTGGGACAGCACAGGTTAAAGCTTGCAGCCTCCTTCCCCCTCCAAGGGCAGCGACTTGGGGGAAATAACCTTGTTGAGCCTCAGAGAGCCTGATCCTGGCTTGTTTCACAGTCCAGGGCTGGCAGTGCACACTGGTGTGTTGGAGCAGTAAATAACCCAATGAATTATGGAAAATGTGACCTATTTCCACTCTCAGGAGAGAGGTGGGAATGCTAACAGTGGCTTGGTCCAGCAGTGCCCGGGCACCAGCAGGACACATCAAGAGATGAAGGGTTTTCCTGAGTCCCCCAGTGTCCCTCCTCTACTCCACAAACCCAACAGCTTCAGAACCAGCTCTGTATGGTTTCACTCACCTCCCACATGGGGCAGAAGTTCTGCCTGAATTCCCACATTTATTCTTAATTACTTTGTGAAGAAGTCAGATATATTGACCACCGCCTGTTCGATACATAACTCATGTGCTGGGAGAGGCAATTTCCAAAAGTTCACCTTGTTGGATCCTTCCAGGGGAAGGGAAAGGTTTTTGGGTTGTTTTTTTTTTTTTTCTGGGCACCAGCAGTCACATGCTGTTAGCAGAGATGGATCCCTGCACACTCTACAGGGGCAGCAGATTTCCAATCGAGATCACAAAACAGGAGGGCTGCAAATATTGGTGCTCTGAGGCATTTTGCAAGGCAGACATTTTAATTTAAATCGATGAGTTATTGATTCATTTTTCATGCTGGAAGGAGAGCTCACAGTGTGTATTTCTGCCACTCGATCTGTACTTCTGATGACCTCAGGCATACAGTATAAACCTGATGTAAAATATTTCCTTTCCTAATAGGGGAGCTTTTATGGCCTTGGACCTGAGTGAGCAGAAAGTCATCTGGGAGAGGATGCCTGAATAGGAAACCGTGGCAAGGAAGGTAATTAATGTTCAGTGCATACTCTCAAATTAGCCTATCCCTGAATAGGAAGGAAATGAATCACAAGTTGAACTTTTATATAGCCTCAGGGTCTTCTCAGGCACTTACAAAATTTCCTGGTGCACGAGAGCTGATAAAGGGTTTCACTCCTCACTCCTACAGGCTTGGGGAAGAGCAGCAAAGCCAAGCCAGGGGGAAACGACCATTTGCCTCTCAGGAAGCCACCCCGTGCTTGTGGCTTGCTTTTGAAAATCAGGAAGCTGGTGGGGATTTTTTAGGGGAGTGCCTTCGCTAGCAAGCTCAAGAGCCACAGAGCGAAGTGGCACTGGGGCCATGACTCTTGGCAGCACATCCTTCTGCAATCAAAAAAAGCCCACCCCAAAACATCCCTGAGCCTGCATGCTTGCTGATGGGAACCAGCCCTTCACCCAGGACAAGCAGCACCCACGCTTCAGGCAGGGTCCTGACTGTGTTCAGCTGTAGAGGCAGGGAAGGGAGCTGGGGCCTTTCCTCAGGAACAGCACTGCCTCCCAAAGAGCCGGAGATTTGGGAAGCGTGTGAAGGATCAGCCTGGCATGGATGTCAGCTGGATGGAGGAGGTGCCAAACCACTCCCAGGATGCCCAGTTAGGAAGTCCCTGCCCTTCATCCCCTCTTCCCTGAGATGGGACCAGGTCTGTGTGCAAGATCCTTAAGGAACACCCAGGAACCTCATGAGGGAGAGGACACAGGGCAAGATGGAGAGCCAAGGAGGCACAGCCATGCCCAGCACTGCCCACAGAAAGCACAATGCCCAACTCTGACAGCAAAAACCATCCCTTCCCAGCCATTTTGCACTTTCCTGAGATGATTCTCCAGCAGTGGCTCCTTTTTCTCCTGCAAATTAATCCTTGCTGACCCTAAAGACATCATCCCACATTGGTAACACTGCAGTGACTTCCACAGGCACTCTGCCACCTCACAAGGGATGAGGACGTCCAGGCAAGAAAGGCAACAATGATCACAGCCACCAAAGAGCTCGTTTGATTGCACTCTTGCCCAGCAATCAGAAATTTCAATCAAAATAACACAAGTGCAGCCTAGCTGTGGAACAGGCTAGGGGTTTTCCACTGGTTTCCATGAGATACCAGCAGGTCTTTGCCCAGCCTGTGTAATTGTGTCCTTTGAAGTCTGGCTCATAAAACAGCAATAACAAAAAAATGACTTTCATGTCTCTAATAAAGCAGAACTATAAAACCATGAGCCAGGTTCCAAGAAAAGCTGTCCTGGGTGAGACAGGGTGCCAGCCAGGGTTTGAACTGATTGCAGGGCTGCAGCCCAGGAGGAGCTGGAGAAAGCAGCAGCAGATGAGACAAGTGTGAGCAGAAGGCATCTCCCATCCCTGTGAGGGGAGATGGGGACCATCAGGATCAGCCCCATCCTCTGCACTGAAGGGGCTTGGACCAGGACAGAGGTTCAAAGTCCTTTCTGCCTCCTTTTTTCCCAGGGATGTCCCATCCCTGTGCCAAACATTGGGAATAGGTTTGCTTTCCCCATGGGTGCCGTGCAACGTCTCAGCTCTCATCTGAAAGAGCAAGTTCTCACCACCAGGATGAGAAATGCAGAAGAGCTCTGTCCCCAAGGGCACAGCACCCCAATACCAGCCCCCCCCTGGACCATCCTGGCATCTTATTCACCCCCAAATCCTTCCTCCCGAGAGAGGAACAAAGACTGGGGGAGTATTTCCTGATGGGAGATGCCAATGGGAAGGTGTAGTCCCCCAAAAGTCCCTAATGCAACATCTGCAAGAGGGTGGGGGTAAGAGGGTGCTGCATCAAGGCTTTTTGGTGAAAGGGACATCACATCAAGGGCAGTTTTTCTCCCCAGCACAGCACCAGGCAGACACCGAGAGATCTTTGCAGGTGAAGGGAAGCTCCTAACCCAATCTGGATAATCATGTCGGGGATGTCTGGAGAAGAAACCCTTCTGGTAATATTAAATGATAAATTATGTGCCAATAACTTCCCCAGCACCGATCAGAAGACATTTCAGAGACGAGCAGGAGATGGGGCTGGTCCTGACAGTGACAAATTGGCGGTGCCGGCAGACACACCGCCCTTCCCAGCCAGACGGGGAGGAAATGCCATGTGTCAGCATTTACAAATTAAACCTGCAAGCGGCTGCTGCAGCCCGCCAGACACAGCCACCCGCTTTGCAAAACAAATTCCTCTGAGTCACTCTGGTTCAGAGGCGTCTCTCGCCCGAATTAGGCTGACTCGGGGCTTGTCTGCAAGGAGGCAATGCAAAAAAAAAAACAAAACAAAAAAACCCCACACATTTGTCTTGTACCGGTGTCCCCAGCTGGCGAGAGGGCTCTGCTTTTTACCCCTCGCTTTCCTCTCCGTGTCCCTGAGGTGTCAGAAATGGTGTGCCCCAAAATCTAGGCGTGAAAAGCCATCTGACTGCTGTAGAAAAGCAGGATTCAGGCTCCAGCAGCAAGGAGGAGCCTCTACCACAGCCACCCATGGGCCAGTCCCATCTCAGGAGGATGGGGAAGCAGCCCCTGCTGGGACTTTTACCAATTAACAGGTAGTTACAACACAAATGGCTTAAGCAGCAGCCAGGAGCTTCCCCAGGGACACACTTTGGGAATTGTGTTTTGACTATGAGAAAGGGTTTGATGCTGAAGGACATCAAGAGATTTAATGCTAGGAGAAACATCCAGACTTCAAGCCCAAAGCTCAGAATGTTGCTCCCCTGAAAAGGGAGCCAAGGGCACCCTGTCCCCGTCAAGAGATGGGGACATTTCTCAGGGTAGGCTCACTGGGGGAAACCTCAGGATCATGATTAGACAAGGAAAAACACGAATATCCAAGCAGTGCCTCTGTCAGGGACAAAGGCTGCTCCCAATGCACCTGCCAGCAGAGCAGAAGGACCCTTGGCAAACTCGGAGTGCTCCAGAAGCAGAGCTACCTCGCCAGAACACGGATTCCAGAGCAAACAATAGCTCTTTGTATTGCTAAAATCCACCAGATGGCTGTCGGTTGGAGGATCCAAGTTGAAGAGATGCACTAAGCTGCTGGAGAGGAGGAACAGAACAGAGCAACCTCGGGCTCAGCCAGTGCTCGGGGTGCAGAGCCATAAGGACAAAGGACTGCAGAGAAAACATGGTGTAAAATTCATCCCTGGCTCACTGAGCACGCTTGCAGGCAAACTCCTGCTCTGCCAAGACCTACAAATGTGTTCAAAGGTGGTGAATGTGGTCTACAAAGAGACCCAGGGAAGGAGCAGAGCCTGAAGGAGAGATGATTTGCCAGGCTCGGTATGAAAGCAGAGGGTAGATGTAGAAGTAAATATCAAAGAAAAAAAAAAAAAAAAAAAAAAAAGGGAAACAGAAAATAGAAAAAAAAACTAGAAAAGCTAGCAGAGGCTCATCCCTAGTGTGCTACAAACTTCTGCCAGAGAAGTGCCCTGCATGTGCTACCCCCTGCAACGCTTACAGCCAGAGGACATTATGCCAGAATTAGCAGACTGAGGGGTTGAAAAAGCACCAAACATCGAGTCAGAGGCAGAAAATTTGCCTATAGATGGTAGAAAAGTGGCCTGGGCATGAGATGTAAAAGAGGCAGTTTCGGGGTTGGGAGCAACCACCAGATGAGGCGACACACCAAGAGGTACAAGAAGTCAGGAAATGCCAGCTGGAAAGCAGGAGAAGCATGGGAGCTGGCCAAACCCCTCTGCATTCTGCAAGGCAAGGCAGTAAAACTACACCAGCCCAGCCAAAAAACTTGCATTCTGCAGTGCTGCTGTCATTGTCCCAGCAGGCACCATAAACTGCAGAACAGCAGAGGAAAGATAGAGGTGGATGTTTGGAGCAGTGGAAAACCAACAGTAACATGAGGTATAACCAACTGAATTCATTAATCAATGAGCCCAAAGCTGAGGTGAGTGGTTCCTACAAAGGAAAAAATTCATACATACATACAGAGAAAAAAAAAAAAAAAAAAAAAATCATGCCCAGAGCTGCTGCAACTCAGGGAGATCTGCTCCAGGGTTAACAGGGCATGGCTGGAAGGGATGGAACACCTGAGCACAAGAAACAGTTTGTGTTGTGAAGTGGGAAAGCCTGGCATCAGCTCTGAAGGATGCAAGGCTTGTACACACCAGCCCCTGGGACTGAAAGGGACAGTTTGCAGACGTGAGGATGGGACAGGCAGACCCAGACCATCCCCACCACAGCAATGGAATAAAAACACAACATTTTCAACCCCAAAAACACAAGGAGAGGCACACACAGGCTGGTGCCCAGCTTGGGGCAGGGGTTGCTCAGGGTCGTGGCTGCTGCAGTGCTCAGGAATGGTGGGTACAGGAGTTGCAGTGTCCACTGCCAAGACAGGAATGTCCCCTGGCAGCAGGGGTGGAGGGCAGCCAGCCTGAGCCTGTTTCCACTCTCTCATACCTGGCACGGGGCTGAGCTCACCCAGAGCAGACTGCAAAGAGTTGAATGTTTCCTTCAGCCTCTGACAGCCTCAAGCAGGTCTGCACCCTTGGCTGCCATGGGTGACCCAAGACCCATCCGTCCCCCAGGACAATTGTGTCCCCACTACTCAGTAATAAAACCCAACCTGTTCTAAGCAACAAAAGAATGGTTTCCTGTTCATTTGGCTCTCTTGTCCTGGCAGCCTGGCTGTGCTCCTTGCCCATGCTGCAGGCTGGCAGCACCAAGGCTGCCACAGTGCCAGACATCACCGGGGTCACCGTAGGGTGACAAAATAAATCTCCTGCAAACCCAGTTGTCTGCCTGGGCCTCACTTTCCACCCCCAAATGAGACACTCCCCAATTTTGCCAAGCAGAGGGGGAAAAAAACTTGTGGTGATTTATTTCTCAACCCCAAGCTATCCCTTTCAGAGGAGGTCTCCCATGCCAAACCCTAGCTTCAAAAAAAATTAAAAAAAAACCCCAACACATTCATTAGTCAGCTGGCTTGGCTGGATCTGTAATAAGAATGTAATAAACTTTCCATATGTCTCTGATAAACTAGACAGCCTAAGTTATGAGCAGAAAAAGGCATCAATGTTTAAAATGTCAAAATTTGCCATCTAACTTGGGCCAAGCACTTGTTCTTAACAAGACAGTGGAAGGAATCAGATCCAAGCTGAGAGCTGAAGGAGCCAGAGGAGGACATGCCAGCCCAACCCCTGCAGCTCCTTTTAAAGCTCATGTTTTCCCCAGCACTGCCCGGGGGAAGCACACTGCTCTGGTGCTGATGGCTGGCTGGCCCTGCTCCATCCCACCACAGCCAGGAGGTGCTGCTGACCCCAGTGGAGCACCCACCAGCACAGCCCCAGGAGCCCCGGGGTGCCTGCAGGCAGGAGGGTCCCCCCAGCCCCTGAGCACCACGGATGGTCCCCAGGGATGGAGCAGAGATCAGGTGCAGACTCAGTCCCTGTGAGCTCTGCCAAACAGTCTGTCCAGGATACAGACATCAGTCCTTGGTCCCCATCTGAGCTGGGGGATGGTGGGAGCAGGATGAGAGTGGGCTAGAAGAGTGTCTTCAGGGATTGTGCAACTTGCCCTCCTTGCAGCCAGGCACAAAGCTGGAGCTCTCCCAGGGGGTGAATCGGAGCACCATCAGCCTCCAAGAGTGATGGTCTTTCAGCACTTTAATTACAAAGCAGTAGGAGAGAACAGCCTGCCTGATGTTCAGCAGGAAATTGAACTGCACAAGCACGGCAGACATATTCCTGCACAGCTCCCCTAGCAACTCTGGGAAAGTTTCCAAATTCCTGCACTATTAACATTTAAGGAATTGTCTCTGAACTCTGGTAGTTAAACAGTTGAGGAGAAACAAGACACTGTAAATGGATTTGTTCAGTGTAGGTCAGTTACTGAAGAGGCTGTTTAAATCAGAGCTCTCTGTTCTGCACTGACAGCAAAGGTCTGGCTCAAAGCACTTCATCATTTTAAGTTTTCCATCTTTTTTTTTTTCCCTCTACCACTCTCAAGCAATGGCAATACCTTCCAGTCCTCCTGCAGCACACCATAAAGGTGAGGAGACACAGAGCCTTTCAGCTGGGGGCTCCTCTTCACATCCAGCCTGAGGCCACGGGGATGGGCAGTCCAGCAGCCAAGCTGTCCCCCTGCAGCCAGCATGTCCCAGTCCCCTGAACTGCTGGCTGTGCCACTCAGCACCACTGGGATGGGGCTGTGACTGGCTGTGCCCAGCATGGGTGGCACACAGGAACCCTTGCTCACAGCACCCAGTGTGCATCTGCAGTCACAGCCCTCCTCTGCACCCCAGATGACACCTTGATGCTCTGGGCAGGGGGAAAAAAAAAGGAAAAAAGGAAAAAAGGAAAAAAGGAAAAAAGGAAAAAAGAAAAAAAGAAAAAAAGAAAAAAAGAAAAAAAGAAAAAAAAAAAAAAAAAAAAGCTGTGATTTATTTCCCCACACTCATCAGCTTGACACCTTTACAAGAAGGGACCTCAGGGCAGAAAAAGGACTGCACACACAGACCAGGACAAGCAATTGCACTTCACTGGTGCCCAGCATGGGGTGCTCCAGCGTCTCAGGATGCCCTTGAACATCCCTCACTGAGAGGGAAGCATTTCCTGGCTGCCAGGATAACAGCGTGGGCAGGAATTGTTTCTGAATAGCCTGGCAGCTACAGACCAAGGATTTCTTTGGGGATTTTTCTTGAGCACCCATCTTAACTTCGAGCTTGGCTCAAGTGCCCACTCTTGGCGAGTAAGTGGAAATTGTCTCTTTCTAAAGCTGGAGCTGTGTGCTCTCAGACTGTGACACCAGCCCAGAAGATCCACACTCTCTTCCCTCTCCTTTTTTAGTTAACCTGCCTGATAATACATAAGAGTGTGATTATTTTTACAGGCACTGACTCAGTGTCCTGAAACCCAGCTGGAGAACCAGTTCTGTCTCCACTTGCCACTTGCAAAGGCACCAAGCCCAGGGATTTAGGCATCTAATTCTAGATATCTCATTTGATTTATTTTTTTAAGCCACACATGCACCTGTATAGGGTGCCAGCAGGTTCTCAGCCAGCTCTGTGCTGCATTTTGGGATTCCACAGGACAGTAGGAGTTGTGCTCCTGTATCAGGCAAGCAAAGGAGGCACCAGCACCCTTCCAGCTCCCAATCCACAGGTCCCATAGCCATGGCACACACACACCTTTTGCTTTTCCAGCCTGGCTGCCAAGCTCAGCTCAGGTGATCCAACACACAGCTGGGAGTTATTGTGAAGACAGCAGCTCCCTCCTGCTCTGCAGGGAGAACAAGACCACCCAGAGTTTCAAAAGACAGAGTCAGTGCCCAAAAGTCCATGTGGACCCCAAACCTTACCCTGCATCCAAACTGCTGACAGCATCTCACTGCAATGCACTGCCAGGAAGGATTAAGAGCCCAGGGAGAGGAGTCAAGGTAACAGAGCAAATCACTCATCCAGACACTGTCACCATGGGGCTCAGCCCCATTTGGATCTGTCAGCCCCATGCAGTGCTAGGGGACAATTTAAGAGTAACTCTATGTAATGAAATCAGCTCCAATTATTTCATCCAGGACCACCCTGTTCCTAAAATACAGTCAGTTATGCTCCAGCCTAATCCCCCCCACACCTCTCCTGCAAAATCAAGCAGCTGAGGGGAGCATATGGCAGAGGGGACAGTCCCCCAGAGGGACTGGGGGCTCACAGGCTTGTGCCAAGAGGCAGCTCCTGTGTGCAAGGGACCAGCAATGGCTTCAGAAAAACGAATGTGCCATTTGGAGAGGGTACACAGCACTTGTGTGTTCCTCTGCAGCCCAAATGTTTGCTAGATGTGTAATTCCCTCCACTAACAAATCCAGGAGGGGGAGAAAAAAAAAAAAAGTAATTCTGGAAGGTCTTTTATACACCCTCCTGGGACTTTGCTTCAAGTCTAATTGGCATTTACACATCTTTAATTGCAGGTGTTGACCTTGCAACTTCTCCTAATGCAAACTGAGAGCAGACTGCAGAGGCTGCTGCTCTCCCCAGCCCCAGAGGCAGCAGTGATTGCAGTCAATGTCCCATCAGACAGCAGCAGGTTCCACAGCCTCCTGCCCATCTGCAGTGCCAGGGAAGGGGCTGAGGCTGCCCCAGGCTCTGCCAAAGGAGCTGGATCCACAGACATTCACCTTGGCTGGGTTGTAGGTATTTCTACTCAGCAGTGCTTTGAAAATTGCACACAGCCAGCAAGCTGCTCAGCCCTCTGCCAGGACATTGCCCAAGTCCCACCAGAAGAATGGCCAGCCTCAGTGTTCAGACAGGGGCCTGAAAAATCCTCCAAAGCAATGTGAAATCAGGCTGGGGATGGAAGCAGGCTGGGAATAGTCCTGGATGGTTAATGAATGAGCAACCCTCTAGCTGTCAAGACAGGCACAGCCTCAAGTGGCACCATAGCTGGCCAGAACCAGCACTCTCACAGCACTATACACCTTTAGAATAATAAAAAAAAAATAATCACACTCAGTGGCACCCCCCATGTGATCCAGCACTCCTCAATTTACCTTTATGTAATTCAAGGAGTAAAAATTCACCTGGTCAATAATGCTGCAACAAGAGCCCATCACTCAGCAGCACCTGTGGCTCAGAGGCACAATGATGCATTGGCACCAATCACTGGGCACAGGAGAAATAAAAGCACTGGAATATCCTTGTCTCAGGATTAATGCTTCTTGCTGTGAAAACAAACATCCCAGCCTTGCCTCAACGTTCATTTTTGATAAATGATTTGACTTCGCCTTGACACTCCTGTAGCAGCAGGAGACCATTATCCTGAGACAATGTTTTATTCTATTGACATTATCTCTTAATTATAATGTGAGTGATATCAAAGAGAGAGAGAGCCCACCAATCCCTCAGGCAGAGTTCCTGCAGTTTCCCCTGTCAGGGTATCTGGGAGAGGTTTCACTGCAGCAGTTTAATGATCTGCTGCACTCCACCATGTAAAGGGCCCATGGAGCAGGGGCAGGATCCTTACCTGAGCCATCTCCATCCCAGCCTGGGGAGCTGCTCCACTTCATGCAAACTCAGGGACTATATATAATTTTATCCAATAGAAAGTGGTTTGTGTTTCTTTTTTTATTTACTTTATTTAAAAAAAAAAAACAAAACTGGAAGCAGGGAGGTTTTTTAGACAGGGAGAAAGGTCATTTGCATATTTTAAAATGAGATTTTTAGCAAGATTCAAAAGGGATTTGGCATTTACTACACCTCAGAATATAGTTAACATTCAGATAAAGTTTTTGGAAAGTGTCACAAACTTCATGCTTAAGGGATTATGCCAGTTGCTATCTACTGGCAGGAGGCTGAGGAGGTGAGTTACTCACTCACCTTTGCTATTTTGGGGTTAGTTTCCCTCCCTGGCAGCACCCCGAAGTAGGCAGAGCCCAGATGCTGTCATGCACAGCTCAGTCCATTCTCCAAGCAGCCAGGGTTGGGCTGTCAGCACATCTGATTGGCATTAATTGTTTGCAAGATTTTGTTCTGCAAAACCATTTTGCACGCACTGAATAAACAAGAAGACAGGGAACCAAAGTGCTGTCTCATCCTTAAATCCCTGAAACAGAGAAAGTGTGCCTGCTCCCATCTGAGAGCACTGCAGAGTGGCACATCACTGCTCTGGGAGGAAGAAAATATCAAAGAAAAGCATTTTTAAATATTTAAACCAAGCCAACTTAATTAACTTGCAAGAAAAAATGGCAGAGCAGTTTGAGCTTTCTCTACAGCAGACAAGGAAAGGCCAAGTCTGGCCTTCAGCCCCAGGATCCCATCAACATCTCCCTCCCAGAGGGGCTGTGCATGGGCAGGAGAGCTGGACCAGGACAATTCAGCCAAGCAGGATCAGAGGGAGATGAAGGGGCTCATCATAACATCTTCATTCCCACCCTGCAGCCTTAAGCCAAGGCATCTTTGCTGGTGACAGGCAGCAAGTCCCCCACGTGCTGTGGGGAGCAGAGCAATTAGCAGTGCCCTGAAAACACAGGCAGGGTCAGGCATCCCACAGCCACACGTTATGGGGGAGCATGCTGGCAGGTAAGGAGACTTTTCAAAAAAACTAGGAGCTCCCTCACTGACAGGCTGGTGGAGACCAAGCTCTGGCTTATCCTGGCAGCACTTAACTGCTTCTTGTGTTCAAGCCATACCCAGTTCTCCATCAGTGGTTTGGAACCAGAGTGTGAAGCTCTCCATAGGGACCATGTGTTGATTTGTTTCACAATTTCCATTAATTACCAGGTAAATGAGATCCCTGCACACTCCTTGGGCACCTTGCCTCATCTGTTCAGGCTTTTGACAGCTGCTGGAGCAGTAAGTATGTTTTCATCACATGACTCTTGGCAGGGCATTCTCTCCCTCATTCTGACCTCCAGGATCATCTGCTTTATTTCAGCATCCCTCCCTTGGAATTTGTCCTCATCAGCTAAAATCCATCTTGGTGCAGAGAGAGAGGAGCTCAGAGTTCTTCAGACTTCAATTAGCTGGGGAAAGGCACCTTGGAGCCTCCAGGCTGGCCGTGGCTCTTGGGTGAATGCCACCCTGTACTCTGAATTTAGGAGCTGGCAAAGGGCTCACGTCAGGCTGAGCACACGAGGCACCACGCGAATCAATCCCTGATCTGTCAGACTTTCTCTGCTGAAACTTTTCCTGGAAAGCCAATTAACAGCACCCAGGGCCTGCTCTGGCTGCTCTTGTTTTGTAATTAGAGTCAGGCCAGAGCTGAGCAACAGCACCCTTTGGGAGGAGGAGATGGGGAAGAGGAGAATAACCTTTGATTTATTGCAAGGGAGGGAGCTGCTAGCCTGGCTGCACATGGGACTGGGGGAGTCACACAAACTCAGGGACTTAAAACCTGGGGGGCAGGCAGGGCTGCTGCACAGGGCAGGGCTGCTTCTCTGTCCCAGGAGACTTTCAGTGGTGGAAAGTAAACCCAGAAGGGCAAGAGGTGCAGAAGATGCACGTGGCCACGACTGCTCTTAGCCACAGGGCAGGCTCAGTTCATGGATGATTGAGGGAAATCCCTCCCAGCAATGAACTGGGAACACCCAGACCAAGGCACATGCAAGCACCTGGAAGACACCAAAACCATCCCCAAATTATATCCCTAGCCAGGGGGTCCCTGAGGTGAGCCCACTGCTTGAGTCCTGCATGGAAACCCATCACTTGGGCCAGGATGCTCCCACCCCAGCACCTGTAACAATCCCAGCCCAGAAAACTGCATTTCTAATTTAACAAGGGTTGTTTCTCTCTGGAGCAGGGGACAGGTTTCAGATCAGATTAAGGGTGGGACACACTCCCTTACCCACTCATTTACAGCATGTGACATGCCCCAGTGATTTACAGGCACGCAGAGGGCCTGCAACACACTGAGGCTTTCAAGGATTACTTAACACAGGATGAAGTAGATCAAATGCAAATGGGTGGATGGTATGTGAAGTACTCCAGCCAGCCAGGGCTGCTAAACCCTCTGGTTTCTTTCAGAAGGCTTTGAAATGGGGAAATGTAGCTTCAGATAATTTATTTGCTAGGGGCACTGGGGAGGGAAGAGGAGTATTTCTGAGCCAAAGAAAATCCACAAGGTATGTCTGTGGGGATGCACCCACCAGGGCACCAAGGGTTGTTTGAGGGGGGGAATGGGATCCCTGCCCTCAGCCCTGGCTGCCAGGGAGATGAGTTGCCTCCTTGGGAGCCAAGCCGGAGTTCTCCCACTATCTCTACCAGAGCATGGAAGTTGGTGCTGTGCACAAAGCATCTTCTAGAGCAGGAGGAAGGGCAAACACGGGGCTGCTTGGCAGCTCTCTGCAGACAGACAGTGACTGCCCCTTGGTCTCTGCCTCCCGTGGGGTCAGACAAGCTGGTTGGGTGTCAGGGCTTCAGGTGAGATGGATCCCACAAGGAATCTCCCCTACTCTCTTCCAGGATACTCAGCACACCCAGACAGAGCAGCCCTGCCAGAGTCCCAGACGTGAAGAGATTGAGTTACCAACACCAGGAACTGTTACTTACTAAAATAGTGCTCAAAAAAAAACCCCACCCTAATCACCATTTATTTTTCTTGGCGCTGGAGGTGGTTTCACTGCTCCTCGTGACATCCAGCACACTGGAAACGTGGTGCTCACAAGGGAGATAGCTCAGAGGGAGTGGCTCAGTGTCTTAATTGGGGGCACTTGATGCAGATAAGAGCCATGCACTGTGAACCGGACCAGCACCGACCTCCAGCCCCCAACATTCCCATGGATCTGTCCCACTCTGGTTTCTACATACATGGCCCCAAGCCAGAGACTTACTTGGAAAAGCAGAGGAAGTCTGCAGCGTGGGGGGAGAGGGTAATTCCTTGAAATGCTGTCTTTGGGGATGGGATCTGCAGTTGCTGGAAATTCCTTCCCTGGAAGCTCAGTTGCAAAGCTCAGCTCTCTTTCCCCCCCCACCATGGTTCTCAATCCCACCCAATGCCTCATGCTTGGCACCACAGGCAGAGGGACAGCACCACTCGTGGCCCCACAGTTTATGGGCACAAGGTGAAGGCCCCTGTGTGTGGAACTGGTGGCTCAGCTGGCAATCTCCTATAAGAACGGGTCCAAAAACCAGTTCAGATGGAAAAGGAAGGAAGCAGCTGGGTCACATAGGGACGTGGAGTTTTTAACAGAGCAGTACAGCCACAAGCAATATTAAGTCTGGAAATTCAGCTCGATACCCCCAGAAAAAAACCTTCGTCACAAGGGTAGAGAGCAGAGACAGGAAGAATCACCAGGCTGGGAACCAGGCTGGCAGCCCCCACCATGGCTATTGCCTGCTGAGGATTGCTTCTACCTGGCAACAACCACCATGTGGGGTGGCAAACCCCCCCCCCAGTCTGATACCAGCTACAGCCTGTGCCATCAGCATCAAAATCTGAAGTGAACTTGCATCTGGGAAAATCATGAACTTATAAAAAGAGAAAATAATAAACTTTTTTCTAAAAGTAATCCCTCTAAAATAGCATTGTGTGCCTGTGTCCTAACCCCCAGGAACCACGGGCTGAGAGATCAAACCATATTCCTCAAGGGACTGTTATCACCATTTGGTATCAATTTTCCATCTGAATGCTTCTTTTTAGGAATTCTTTTCTCTTGCTTCAGAAAATGAGTGCTCCCAGAGAGCCACCAAGCACAGGGAGGCCTGGCCCCATGCTGCCTGCATGTCACCACCCCACAGCCCCAGATTGCAGCAGGACCCCCAAGGATGCACCTGAAATGGGAGGGGGAAACGGGACCATGGTCTGGTTCACCCCAACAGAGCCTGAGTTCAGCTGTGAGCCAGCATGGGAGGGTGACAGCAGGGTGACTCAGGGAGCCCCATGCCCACACCAGCAAGGATGGAACATCCCAAAAAGAACATTTCTGAGGCTGTGGCTCTCATTGCCGGGACACAGCAGCACCTGATAAAAGGGACTGCTCAAAGCAGGGAGTACATTGTGGTTTTTTTCCTTCCTTTTTTGAAGGGCAGGAGAGTTTCTGGTGACCCTGGGTGGAGGAGCTTGTGCACACACAGGCTTTGTCCCAGAAACGGTCCAGCCCTGACTCTGAGGACTGGCAAGGTGGTGAAGTTAAGCTCCTGTGTACTCACGAGCAGGAGGTAGAAGGACACTTAGAACACTCTTTAAACGAGGCATTGAACATCATAAAATTTAAAGCTGACATCCAACAGACATTTGGGAGCAGAGACTTCACTGCCAAAGCCCAGCAGCCCTTATTTGCTTTCTGCAACAACAATAACACACTGGGTGCAGATCTCAACACAGGGAGGGTGTGCACACAGCATGGATGACTCTGGGGACAACACCAGGGTCACCCAGCACTGCTTCTCTGCCACGCTGGGAGGCCAGGGATGAGGGCAGGGGTGTGGGCAGGGATCTCTGCAGCACAGGGCATCTCTCAGGCAGGCTGGGCAGCAGCCAAGGCAGCAGACGGCTGCGCAGAGCCCTGTGCTGGCCAAACACAGAGGGCAGATGAGGGCCAGGGCTGGCGGGCACTGCTGATGCCAGCACTGCAGCACAGAGCACAAAAACACTGCTCAGTGTCAGCCTGGGAAAGGACACATCCCCACAGACACCCTAAGGAGAGGGGTCCAGGAGCTGAGCCCCCAGCTTGCACATCGTAGAGGTTCTTGGTTTAGGCTTCATGGATCCAGTCAGGATCCAAACCTTGCACCACAATGTGACAGAGATCCCCAACCAAGACAGGATTAAACCCAACCAGCACAGGAAGAGCACAGGCAAACCCTGCAGTGCCCAAGTGCAGGTAAACCACAGAAGCTCTCCTCCAAAATTACATGAGCTTTTTGTCCTCCCTCCAGTTAGTTCCTCCCGGAGACATTCCTTGTGGACAACTACACAAGAAACCAGTTGCCACAACTCACACCATCTCCTGGCACCTCTCAGATGGGCTAAGCCTGCAGTCCCACACAGCCAAGTTGCATGCACATAACAACTCAGTCCCCTGTGTCTATCAGGCAGAAAAACACTTCCTCATCCCACATCATTGTGCCAATCCCTTAACTGCAAAAGAATCAGCTACGCATTGCTTTGTTTGCTGTTTCATGTGTTTTGTTCTGGATATTTTAAAGCAGTAGGAACCACACCTCTTCCCCAGGAGACACACTTGCCCACAACCTCTGCAGCAACAGTCTTACTCACCATGATTCATTGCTGGAGGATTTTGTCACTGCTGCAAGAGTCTTGCATGTAGGTGACTGGAGCCGCAGCCTGTGTGTGCTCAGGAACAAATCTGGATGCAGTGAAGAGGAGAGGAGCATCCACACATCACAGCAGAACAGAGCAAAGACTTGCTGGGTCTCAAACCAAATGTTCAAACCAGAGCTCCTCCTGCCTGCTGGGGTTTTAACCCAGCACAACCATTAACAGGCACCTGGGAGCACTGGGACACAGGTGAAGGGGGATAGCAGAAAGGCTGGTCCAGGTGCAGGGGGTCTGAGGTTCTCCCCTAGCCCTGCAGCCCCAGAGGATGGCTGGGTTGGGGGTGTTTCAGGGAAGGTGTGATATGGCTGGAGAAAGGACATGGGAACAGCTACTGTGCTGCATTCATAGCACATTTGTAAAAGAATCCTACCCCCAAGGGCAAATGGGGAGGCCTGCATCATCTCTGGTCTGTTTTCCAGAGGAGCCAATGGAGGTTCCACCACACAGTGAAGGAAAGTAAAGTGAGCACCAAGACCCCATCTCCTCTGTTCCCCCCCCCTGCACCGCTGCCGGGGCCAAAAGGCAACTGCTCTCAGCTGGAGAAGCATAGAATCTTTGGGAAAAGGCCCTCGGGATCATGGAGTCCAACCATCACCTCTACTCTCCAAAGTTCTTCTCCAAACCATATCCCCCAACACCACATCTAAATGATCCTTAAAAGCACAATCTCAGCAGTGAAGCCCCTTGTGGATGGAGATGATGCATTCAACTCCCCTGGCCATGCCAACCTGAGTGGAAGGAGTCGCCCAAGGCTCTGCACAGTAGAATGAGATTGTTGTGATAATTGTTGAGCCTGTGGAGGCCAATTAAAATCCTTGGGAGAAAGTAAATTACTTTAATCCGTCTTGGCTCAGAGGAGCTGTGCTGGGCCCTGTGCAACGAGAGGGATGCTGCGGTGTCACAGCCCTGAACACTGTGTACAAAAGCAGAGGGAATTGGCAAGGGAGAATGAGTCAAGGCCAGGAAAGGACTTGGGGGGCTATGGGAAGTATTTTTAAATTAATTGGAAGCTTCACAAAGAGCCCACAAGGTGACTGAAGCGCGGGAGGAATCTACTTGGAGTGCTTCGAGATGAATAACGGTACCGCAGCCACGGACAGATGGCGGGGGCTGGAAGGGACCTCTGGAGATCATCTTTAGTCCAACTCCTCTGCTAGAGCAGGATTACCTCGAACAGCTCACAGAGGAACACGGGAGAGGGGGACAAACCCCCAGGAGCTCTGGGGTCAGGCGGTGGTGAAGCCGGTGGGCAGGGGCTGCTGAGGGGGGAAAATGGCTGAACAGCCTGAGGGGGCTCCTGTGCCCCTCAGCGGGGCGGGCACCGGGGGCTCTTCATCCCTGCCTCAGTTCCCCCACCTTCATGGCGGGGTTTGCAAAGTACCCTGAGCTTCACGCGTGGATGCTGTGTGTGTGCCACTCGTGTCTGTTTCACTCGTGTTTATGCCACTCGTGTCTGTGCCACTCGTGTTCGTGCTGAGGACGCTCCCGTTCCCCCTCAGCCCCCCCGGGCCCGGCGGCTCCGCGGCCCCACAGCGCCTCCCGGCGGCCACACGGCAGNGGCAGCGCCGCAGCCCCCACCCCGGGAGCGGAGCACCCCCCAGGGCACCCCCCGACCAAAAAACCTATTGCGACCTGCAGATCCGGATTTAAAAAAAAAAAATTAAAACACTCTTGCAACATATCTTTTTCTGCAAAGAAAAGTGTATTTTTATAATATAAAAGATATTTATATTTTTGTTTAAGGGTTGGACTTGGTGATCTCAGAGGTCCTTTCCAACCCAGATGATGCTGTGATTCCAGTGGTTTCCAGGCCATAACACTATCCATGTCATACGCCGTGTAACTAGTCCTCTGCTCCAAGAGAGACCAGAGACTCCCCACTTGCCACATTTTAGCCCTGCCAGAGGCACCAGCACTGGTCCCTTTGGCTACCCAGGCTCCCAGCTGGAAGCAGGGAAGGCAGGTGTGGCAGGCAACTACTGATAGTAGTTATCCAAGAATAACCATGGGCTTTTGCCTTCTTTCCCACTGAAAAGTGACCCCAGCCCACTCACCCAAAATTAACATCCAGCCCTAGATGCCCCCAGACCTTCTTTCAGAAATCTGCAATACTTTCACCAACGCCTCCTAAGGACATCACTACTTTCAGATTGCACACAGCTTCCTCCATCTCAAGGGCCCAAATATCTTCATTGAGGCTCAAGAAGAGGGTCAAGCTCCTGCCTGGTTCCTCCTCACATGCAGGCAGCATGGGCAGAGCAATGTGATGGTCTACAGCATGGCCAGAAGAGCTGCCCCTGGGTGTCTGAACAGGCAGCAAGGACAACTGTCTGTCAGGAATTTAGTGGCAGATGTACCACCACGGTTTTTGGCAAGGCTCATCCCAGTCACCCAAAGCAAGGAGAGAGCCAGCAGGCTAAGCAAAAGGGCTCTGGGCTGGAATGACTGGAGTGCAAGGTCATGGCACAGAATTAGGGCTTTAAAAGTCACCACTGAACTCTCCAACACATGCCAAGGCTGGAGCAATCCTGGGAATCCTCCAGGTACCCTGGGAAGAGACATCACTGCAGTGAGAGCACCCAGCATTGATTGTGGTGAATTTCAGTCACATCAAGTAGCAATAAAACCGTAAGTGACTCCAGGACAGCAAGCCCCATGTGTGTGAGCTGAATGGTGGGTTTTCAAAAGATCACTAAACCTCATCAGTGCTATGTACACAAACCTCATTTATTTTAAACGCTCTGGTTAAAACGCCTTTTATTCCTAGCAGCAGGCAGTTTCAAATTGCAAAATAACTTCTCAAATCAGTCAGTGACCATCTTCATTCCCACTGGCCCATGAGGAGAAAGGGGCTGTGGCAAACACGGTCCCCCTGGGGACAAGGGTTCTTGAACACTGTTTTGGGTGTTTGGATGAGGTCTTCTGTGCCCCGGTGCAAGCGTGCCGGTGCAGTGCTGGCCCGTGGCTTTGCCGTGGCATGCAGGGTCTCCACTGAATTGCCCAGGGCAACTTTACCTTCCAGAGACCCCTGTGGGCATCCCAAGCAGGGCTCGTCCTCAGCACGGACGTGTCCTGGTGGGAAGTGTGCCAGGGCCAGCAGCTCAGGCGTCGGCATCGTCCTGGCTCAGCACGCCGGCGTCCTGGAGCAGCGGCGTTGTCTCGGAGGAGGGGGATGGTTTGCTCTGTGTGGTGGAGTGGCCTGGGCTCTTCTGGGTGGTGGTTCTCTGAAGAGAAGAAGACAGTGGTTACAGCCATGCCCTTAGTGCTGGCACTGCACTCAGACTTTAGCGTGCACAGGTGTCACCTCACGCCCACTTGGGACACACGTCCCTCAAACCTCTTGGGACTTTCATGTGGCCAAGAACCCTTTTCTGAGGACTTCTTACTTGATGATCTCAGAGGTCCTCTCCAACCTGGATGATTCTGTTATTCTATGAAGGTTTTTTGCACCTCCTCCCCTAATAAAATGAAGCCATTTGCGTTCCTGCCCACCAACACTTGTAACACCCCCAAACACCCAGCCTGAAGAGCTGTGTCACCAAGTGGAGGGGGTACAGGACAAAGTCAGCAGAATGCACAGCATCTGAGATGAAAGGCAGAGGGATGGGATCTACTCAGGGACACAACAGCCTGAAGACCCCTAGACCCCAGCTGCAGCAGAGACTCAGACAGCACCCATCCCTACTACAGCAGTAAGTGCAGCCTCTGGAGAAGGTGACAGATGGAAGTTGGTGCCTTCTGGCACCAGGACAAAGACTTTACCCACCTAAAGGTTTACCATTACAAAAGAGATTCACCACCCTCATAACTGAAGTGGAGTCAAATACATTTTCAAGTAGACCACGTGGGCTTCCTGACCCTCAATCATGCAAGACCCTCCAGGAGGAAGCAGCAAGTGACAGTAGGGGGTCGGTCCCTGCTGTTGAGCATCCCTGCATCTGACCTGTCATCTAGAGACATTTGCTGCTTGCTGGGGACCTGGATTCAGGGTGTTGTGGAAGAACTGCAAGGTTTATCTAACCCTTTGACTATTAGCCACTGCTGCTTCTGTGTGAGCACCCTTTACACTACCAGGGCCATCTAGAAAGTACCAAAAGTGACTACAGAGCTCAGGTGGGGAGAGTTGAAGCAAAAAAAGATTATTGATATTCAAGGATCACCTCCACCAAGCTCAAGAGTGGTCCATCCCAACAAGCATCCCAAGTCAGGCAAAAACACCAGCAGGCAGTGTGGATCAGCAAGGAGCTCCTGGCCAAACTCAGATGCAGAAAGGAAGCACACAGAGGGTGGAAGCAGGGGCAGATAACCTGGCAGAAATATGAAAACACTCTCCCAGAATGAAGAGATGAAGCAGAACAGCCAAAGACCAGCTGGAATGGAATCTGGCCAGGGATGTCAGATACAACAAGAAGAGATTCTGCAAGTACAGAGGTGACAGAAGGAAGATCAGAGGTCATGGGGGGCTGTTGTGTGAAGCAGGGGACCCCAGAGGCCAGGGGAAAGTCTGGAGCAAAGAAAAACATACCCTTGGGGGAAGAGGATGAGGTCAGAGTATTTAAGCAACCCAGACAGACGTGAATCCATGGGCCCTGATGCTAAGGGAGCTGGCTAACACCACAGCAAGGAACACCCCATCATCTTGGAATAACCCTGGCAACTGGGAGAGGTACCCAAAGACTGGAGGAAAGCGAGTGTCACTCCTATCTTGAAGAAGTTAGAAGGAAGCCAGTCAGCCTCTCCCTTCACCTTCAGCTAATCTGAGGAACCATTTCCAGACACATGCAGGACAAGAAAGTCATCAGGAGCAGTCAGCATGGCTTCACTAAGGGGAAACCATGCTTAACCAAGCTGATAAACTTCTACGATGAAACAACCAACTTGGCAGGTGAGGGGAGAGCAGTGGATATGGTCTATGGGGACTTCAGTAAGACTTTTGTCACTGTCTCCCATAAGAACCTTGTAGAGAAGCTATGAAGTATTGGCTGCTTGAGCAGTGAGGTGGATTGCAAACTGACAGACCAGCCAGGTCCAGAGGGTCAGGAGAAGTGCCATGAAGTCTGGTTGGAGGCCAGCAACTAGCAGTGTAACCCAGGGGTCAGTATTGGGTCCAATCCTGTTTAACATCTTTATTAATGATCTGCAAGGTCGCTGATGACACAAAACTGTGAGGAGGTCAATCCACCAGAGGGTCTCACTGCTCTCCAGTGGAACATCAAGAGGCTGGACAAAGGGCTTGGTGAGGACCTCATGAAGTTCAACAAGAGGCTCTACAAAGTCTTTCACCAGGGGAATAACAACCCCCTGCATCAGTAGATGTCACCCAAATTATAAGCAGCTTGGCAGAAAAGAACCCAGGGGGCTTCGTGGACACCAAGGTGACAATGAATGAGCAGGGTCACAACAGCAGCCAGCTGTATCCTGTGCTGCAGTTGGAGTGTGGACCAGCAGGTCAAGAAAGATGATCCTTCCCCTCTACTCAACACTGGTGAGGCCACACCTTGGAGTATCCTGCACAGTTCAGGGCTTCCCATAACTAGCAAGATGGAGCTACTGGAACAAGTCCAGCAAAAGGCCACTAAAATGATTAAGGGACGGGACCATCTCTTATATAAGCAAAGGCCACAAGAGCTGGGACTGTTTAACCTGAGAAGAAAAGGCTCAGAGGGATCTGGCACTGTGTACAAGTGTCTGAAGGGAGGGTATAAATGCAGAGCCAGGCTCCTCTCAGTGGTGTCCAGGGACAGGACAAGTGCCAGCAGGCACACTCTTAAACTCAGAAGGTTCCATCTGCACGTTAGAAAACACTTTTTTTTTTTTTTTTTTTTTACTGCAAAAACTGTAAAAATTGGAACAGCTTTCTCCAGAGAGGTTGGGGAATCTCCATCCTTGGAGATATTAAGAGTCATCTGAACATGGTCCTGGGTAAGCAGCATTAGGTATCCCTGCTGGGCAGGGGGGATGGGCTTTATAATCTCCAGAGGTCTCTTCCAACCTCAACGATTCAGTAGTTTTGTGATCCTGTAATACAAACCCAGATATTTTATACATGAGAAATACCCTCTTGAAAGCCTTTCTTGTCCGGGCTCCTGCATGCAGGAGAGGAGTGACACCCAACAGCTGACTACTTCTGTGATCCTCAGGAGTTTTTACCCATTCAAAAACTTACCTTTGACTTTCAAACACTTGGATGAGGGGGGGAAATAGGCAAGAAAAGTGTTGCCTCACACCAGTCCTACTTTTCACCCTTATCCCTGCTGATATTATCAAGGCTGCAGCTCAGGTCCACAGGGAGAAACAATAAGACTGTGTACACACAGCCTGGTTAAGTGTGAGTATTAAGACATCTAAATTGTCCTGAATAAAGCCATGAGACAACATCATTACATCAAAGCTTGCCAGGAGGGCATGTCTGGGAAACGTGGACTGTAAACATTTCCATTTGATTGGTTTTAAGCAAAGTTTAATCAAATCAGGATGAGGGAAAGTGTGTTACCTTGACTGGGTACCCACCTACAGTCTGGCTTCCTGCAACACCGTCCCCTTAACTGGAGGCAGGTTTTTGGCAGAGGTGGCCTGGTTGGCCTTATTACTGTTTGAGTTCTTTTTATTGCTACTCCAAAATAAAGAGCGTTTTTCCTAGAAGACAATCAGGCTGGTTTATGGTGGACTGGGACATGAATTCCACGAGGGTAACAAATTTTAGGAGATTTTAAAAAAATCACCGTTGAACTAGAATCTAGTTATTAACAAAGATTTCAAAATTTAGGTTAAACTAAGTCCTAGTTAAGATTTCAGTCAGTGTCAAGCCAGTTTTAAAATGGTCTGTTTGCCTTTTATGCACATCACCACGCAGGCTGGAGGCCATGTTAGCAGAGGAGAGCTACAATGCTGCCTCTGGGCATGTTTTGAGCCTGTCCAGATTTACACGTTTTTTAACTGCAGATCCAACAGATGCATTTCAAACTGGCTCCACTCTCCACTAGGCTAAGATTTAAGTATTTCACAGGACCTCATCTGGACTAGGTTTTGAGCACACTCCTCCCTCCAGGAAGCAGAGGCACACAAGATACTCCAGGAAGGAGTTGGGATCAGGGAGACCTTCACGCTGGCAGGCACGTGAAGGTGGGGACACTGCCCCCACTCAGCATCCCCTCTGACATCACCTGGGACTTCAAGAGGGAGGACTGTGCATGATTGAGCAATCAATACTAGATCACCAGCACTCCAATCAAAAGAGGAACATACCTTGGCTGCAAATTGCTGTCTTCCAGCTTACAAGCTCTTACCTATTCATCTGGCAGAGACTTTGGTGTGCTGTTGCATACCTTCCTTAGGGATGTATTAGGTCATTAAGACTGTTTAAATCACTTTCTAGGTAGTCAGGCACTTCCTGCAGTTGATTTTTAGTTCTAACACTTCATGACACTTCTGGCTGAGCACCCAAATAAAGCTGGCTTAGGCCTGGGCTTGGGATATTTCACAAGGAGATATTCAGTTGACTCGAGCAAATTTTAAATCCAGCTTTTCTTCTTTTCTTTCCTTTTCTTGCATAATTAAGGCTCTTTGATACCAGGGATTAAGGTTAGGACAAAGCAGGGTGAGGAAATGCTCTCAAAAACAGCTGCTCAGCAAATACTGAGACATTTCAGGTACGCTGGTGCTGCGCAGGGGAGTGAAACCCATTTGCAGGTGAAGCAGAGAAGTTCAGGGCACCACACCTGACCACCTCAGGAGCATGGGATGGGTTCAACAATGAGGTCTTGGCCCCTAGCATCACTCCTGCCCTGCAGGGAAGTGCATGGAGGGACAAGAGGATTTGGGATCATGTGTTCTAAGTCAATTAAGCACCGGTAGGCTTGGTCAAAATCCAGTTACATGATACTCTGGTGCTGTTTAAAGTGGGTTTGCATTAGGGGTTCAGTGAAGGCAGTTAGAGGAGGTTGAGCAGCAGCAGCCCTTCACACATGCCCTTGCTGTACCCTGTTCTCATCCTAGGTACTCTTCAGCCTCTTCAGTTCTGCAGCTTCTGAGCCCACTCAAGTCATTTGTAGTGCAAATCTAAAGAAGCTTGCTTAGATACAGATTAAGGTAGGGAGCTAGATCTCTACTTCAAGAGCTAAAACTTTTAGAGAACTTAGTGCTATAAGATGAGTGTTTTGGAGCTGGAGCCACAGATCTCCAAGTGTTTTATGTTCTACCCTTACAGCTCCAACCAGACCTCTGTGTCAGCCAGGCAACCACCTACGCTAGCCCACGGCAGGCCAACTGCTACCTGCTTCTCAGAGATAATTGCTCTCAGGTGCACAAAACCCCAGGTCTCCCTTCCAGAGCTATTTGCAGCAGTGTGCAGGGAAACAAGTGAGTTTCAGGGAAAAAGACAGCCCAGTCTGGGATGAGAAGCAGCCACAGTGCCTGTGTCCCTGCTGCAAGAACACAGTGACTGCACTTCATTTGTGAACAAGCTGCACTCTGGCAGCTGCATCTCAACAAAGCTCTGTTTAGATTAGAAAACTGTTGGGACTCTGCAGAGATACACAGATTTGTGCAATGGCACAGACCTGCTGCTTTCCGTGGAGGCTGAGCTGATGAGCTGGGCTTGCTCTTTCATCAGCTGGGTGAGCTGAGAAATGCCTCCTCCTCCAGGCACCCACTTCCATCGCTGGTGTGTGCTGAGAGGGACAAAAGTGCCTTTGGTGTTATTTATTTGCAGCCCAATTTCCAGACAGCCAAGGAAGTCCTGCTGCTACGTGCTGGCAGCATTAGGGTATGGTTTGTGGCATCAGCCAGTGTTGTCTCAGGAGTGTTAGATTGTCAGCCCAATCTACATCATCTGATTTCACGTTAGGTCTGATTTGACTTGCAGTGTTTCCCATTAGACCACTGCAAGTTCTTACCTGTCTCCTTAGCACGAGCACAGCTGCTGTGATAAATAAGGGGATGCTCAGCCCAAGGAAGATATACTGCAGGTAATCCAGGAGGGATGGGATCAGCACCAGGTTGGTGTAAAACTGCTTTAGGACTGAGCCTTCAATGGATCCGCTCTGCTCAAAAAAGCAGAGCTGTCAGTGGTGTTTCCCCCCACCCAGAGCCAAGACAGATCAGCTGCACAACTCCCCTCCCACCACCTCCCAGCACAGGTTAGGGAATTTATGCAAGATTTGGTTGGGCTAGAAGCTTTTCCTCAATAGCTGGAGCCAACTGAACATGGAGACAGCTGGAGACTGCACTCCCTGACCCACATTGGCACAGGGATGCTGCTGGCAGCTCCATTCTGGGGCCTATTTAACCCCACATCTAGGGCAGAGCCAGAGGTTTACCAAGTATAGGGCAGGGTTTGTTCAGTTCAGAGGGATTAACAACACAGCCAAGTATTGTAAAGCCTTCTGGTGGTGCTTAATTAGTCTGGCTTAAGGATTTATTCAGAGTGGAGTCTCCCTAGCCCTGGGCAATGGGGAAGCAGTTTCCCCCCTCCCACCAGAGGGGCTCTGCAGAATCAGGTCAAGGCAGGCAGCTCACCTCTTCAAACCACAGCAATGGCAGGACCACTGGCTTAATCTTCCCTGTTTGTCTGGGAGAGAAAAAAAAAAAGAAAGAGACACACGTTCAGATTTTCGGCTGGTCACACCACAACCAGTATCAAAATTCTTCCTAAAAGGATGGCTCTGGCAGACTGAGAGGGGCCAGGGAACCATGGTAAGGAGGCAGCAATTCCTGCTGCTTCTTTCAGCTGCTTCCTCTTTGTGGGCTCAGGTCCAACTGGGGCCTTTCACATAAAAGCAGAGCTTACAGAGCTTCTATTCATGCCAAAGCAGCAAGGGCTTAATTTCATCCTTAGGGGCATTAACATCTGGCACCATATAGCTTTGTTAAAGCCCTTCCAATTGTTCCCACAGACCTGAAGATGTCTTTTTTGGAACCAGGCTTCAACTGTCAGTCCTGTAGGCTTGGTATGTTTTGCCTTTCACTCTGAGTGCAACGTCTCCTGAGCAGGCAAACTGCTCCTGTGCCTCACCAGAAGGGACAGTCCCTTCCTTGGCTGTCTGGTCTGGTGCAGGAACACTGCAGGAGCTGAGCAGACAGGCTGCACTGCTAAAGGATGGCAGGGGATAGCAGTTGGAGGCCACTGGAATAGCTGACATTTCACCATATGAGCCAGTTGGCTCCTGCAGCTGTGACAGCTGGTGACCCCAGCCCCAGCAGCACTCCCCACAGGAGAAAGGGACATGGTCATTCCTAAGAGGTGATTACTCACTTTATACCAGACACCTCCTTCATGTACAGGTTCAGCTGGAGCTTGATGGAGCAATCCATGGGGATGCCAGTCATCTGCAGAGGAAGAGACCAACCAGCACATCAGTAGAGCCAGCATTTGTTTGAGAACTTTGCAGAAGAGCAGCCCCTTTACTTTCCATCACAGCTGCTCTGGATAGCACCTTCCAGAGTGATGGACTCAATCATCCAGAGAGCCACTGCAGTCACCACACACAAGACCAGGACCATGGCTGGGGTTTCCACCAAAAGCATTAGTGTTTTCTTAGTAACTTCAGAGGGTTTTGAAGCCTGTGAGCCTCTTCCATTTTTCAGCCTACCAGCAGCAGCAGGATGGAAATGCATCCGTGCAAAGAGTTTCATGCACACAGCAAAGGACAAAACATTTCTCATAACCAGGAACAAACTGCCACTGTCCACCAACACCAAGACCATGAAAACAACACACTTCAAAGCTGCCTGTTAACACCAGTTAAGACACTGGTTTCTCATGACACTGCAGTTTTGCAACACATTTAGGGCATTTGGATTGCCCCTGTTTGTACTCAGCAGGCTGCAGCTAGATAAGAATACAGTTAACTGTACTGTTATCAGTATATGTTTGATACTGTAATAAATTTAATTAGATTTCCATAACTGTGATAAGAAAAGCAGACTGAACCCAACACCTTGATTAGAAGCACACTTTACCTTCCCTCCAGGGAGGCGTTGGTTTCTTGCTCAAGGAACCACCACTGAATGTTTGGAAGGTCTGACCAAATGCAACACAGGCCATGAGTGAAAGATCCCAGAGTCCCCTTCCCACTGGAGAGGGACACTGATGGCTCAAGGACACCCCAACTCCTCACCACTGGAGTGGGGCTTTTCCCCTTAGCTACACATCAGCACAAAGTCTCATATACTGACAGTCCAGTGCAGCCCCAGCCAGCCAGGCAAGCTGAGAGAGTAGAATCCAGCCCCAAAATGATGGCAATAGATTAATCTACAGCATATTCTTCAGACTTTGCCAGTCACAGCAGGACATATTTGCAGATTTGGGGCGTAACTGGGCCGCTGCTGCTAGATACACCTCCTGGTGTTATGGACCTGAGTCAGTGGAAAGAACTTGATCGTGCTTGTCAAAACAATTATGCTTATAATTAGTTCTGCAATTCTCTAGAAGCTAGGCTAATTATCCAATTATTTTATGGCTTTGACATTTTTATCTGCACATGTCCTTGCCAGTCTTTGCACTATGGAACCTGCTCAAATCACGGCCACGAGAACAGAGTGAGGCAACCATGCAGCTGGTGGCAGGGTCTCCCACCTCAGCCCAAGTTTAGACCCCCAGGGCAGGGCAAGATCTCCCCTGCCCATGGGGTGAGGGCCCCCCCACCCAAGGTTCACCCACCGGGTGCACGTCGAGGAAGAGTGCGTGCTGCTCCTTGCTGGGGTGGAGGCCTTCAACAGTGTCCAGCAGGGCTGGGTCAGCATTGTAGAAGTGAGGATGGGAAATGAACATCGGTGCATCTGGATGAGAAGAAGGACACCCTCAGCTCATCCACTTGAGGTTTTTAAGCCCTTGCACCACTGGTTCTGAACAGACTTTGAAAGACTTTTCCTCCTTCCAACCAGAAAGGTCCTGCCCTCCCCTGCAGCTTAGTCCATTGATCTGGGAGGATTAAGACCCAGGGCTGGCAACCCTCTCCTCTCCATGCTCCAGGCAATGCTATGGTAACTCACTGTACCCAGCAGCTAGGACACCCAGTCTGAATTCCCATTCTGGTGTGGCCTGCACTCAGTGTCCAAAGTTCACATTCAATTTGGCACTTATGTGGCTGTCTCTTCCCACCCTGCTCCCTCTCCAGGCCAGAGGACATCCTGCTCCCATCATAGCCTTGGCCATTCCCACAAACACCAGGATCTCGCAGGGCCATGGATCGAGGGGACTTGGCTCACAAGGATTATTCCTCTTTCCTTCCTTGCTGGGATGCCTGCAGAAGTGCAAGAACTCCATGTACAAACACCCCAGAGGTACCTTTCAGCACCCTGGCTGAGAGCCGAGACAATTTTCTGAACAGCCAAGCTTGTCTGACATCCCTACAGTTAGCATTGACATGGCAGCAAGAGCCTGGGGAGGAAAGGACTTACTCATCCTACAGGTACTGACGTTCTGGATCCCAGACTGCATGCAGGGGCAGAAGCCTTCGTTGGGTGGATAATCTGTGCCATTGGCAAAAAGAGTTTTTGGAGCTACAAAGCGATAGGTGGGCACACCCTTGAAGTGTCCAGACTTCTCGTACACCAGTGTCATGGATCTGGAAAGGTTTCAGTGAAGAAGGATCAGGATTAGCCAATAGGTTCCCAGAACCAGGCTCTTATCTTTGCTGGATAAGATGCGGTTGACATGTAACTTAGACTTTGAGATCAAGATAAACACTCAGAGAAGTGCCTTGGATGGGGAATGAGTATTTAAGCCACTTGCTTTCCATGTTTTAAGCACAGATAAAGGGGTAGTCAGGACTAGCTATGGGAAAAAAACCACAGGCTTACATTCTGTTGGCAGTATCCAGATGAGAATTGTATAAAGGCATGTAGTAATCCCCAGGGCTGCTCTCCAAGAGCTAATACCCTCTTTGTGCAAGCCTTGGCTCCAAGGCAGGACTGTTCTGTCACTGGAGATGGATACCAGTTAAACCCTCTTTTGCAGCACAGCTCCAGGACACAGGCTGTTCAGCAGCTGTGTACATGCCTCTTGGCTGTGCTCACCTCCCTGCTGGGATATCCAGGTAGTGGCATCTCAGCATCAGCTGCACTTCATTTGCAAACAGCAAAGGAGGTGAACCAGCCCATTCCCTTCCCTGCCCAAGGCAGATATGCTTGTAGTCTATCAACTGATCTTTGTTCTCCCCAGGTCTCTATCTTTGCTTCTCTGCTTGCCCAGCTGTCTAGAAAGTAGTCACAGACACGGAAGAGGCTGAGCCATTTTCTCCACAGCACTGTTCTGTAGGAACCACCCATGCTAACAAGAAACCAAGCTCGGTTTCCTCCAGCTGACTTTAAGCCCTACCTGGAAACATGCTCTGTTCCCTAGATGATTTCTCTAGTTTTACTGAAACAGGTATGTGCATTTAAACTTTGATTAGTGATAAACTTCCCTGCATGTCCTTGGCTCAGGGTCATTTTGGTATTTGCTGATGTCCCCTGTGTAGAGGAATTCCTGCACCAATACTTGGCTCAGCTGACTTTGCTGGAGAGGTCATTGCTCTCCGTTCATCATGAGCACTTGCTTGTTTTGCAGCACTATCTACAAAGCCTGAATTAACATTATCTTCTCTAAGCTGAGGACAAGGTTTTGTGCCACCACCTGCACCAAGGCCTTGTCTCCTTCCAGCCCCAGGGAGTTTCCAAGCAGGCAGGCGCTGCAGGGTACTTTAAAGGGTACTTTAACCTCAAGGTGTCTTACACAGGAGACACACACAAAAAAAGCAGCTGCCTGGGACTGGTGGCACACATGCCCTCATCCCCCATCACTTCTCCAGGCACTTAGTCAGCTGAAGTAGTTCCCCAAATGGTTACAGCTACATTTCCTTGTGACAACTCTTACTTCTCCTTTCACCTCCCACATCTTATCTTGGCTGCTTATTTTCTACAGGCTCAATGTGGGCAACTTAGACTTCTCCAGCGACCTGGAAGGTATTTATGAATACCACAAGACGCTGCTAATTAGACAACCACACCACCTGCAAAGCTCAGATACTGCAACACTAAAGTGCAGCTGAACTTTAACTCCAGAAACCACCCCCAAGCCCTCTGCGTCACCACACAGGTATTCCGAGTGCACGGGGCATCTCCTGCCACCTCTACAGGGAACAAGCTGGCAGCTCTGGCCTCACCTGCAGGCATCAGGGCTATAGAACTCCAGAGATGTTGGGGACACAAATGGTGGCCACATCTCCCCTGGGGTCCCATTGATCATGTTGCACTGATCGCTCCGCCAGTAGTTTACCTGTGGGACACATGGAGAGAGAAGAGCTCAGAAGAATGAGCTTGCTGGAGAGCTGGCTTCTGCCCCTGCATGGGACATCCAACACCTTAAACACAGGCCACAGAAACCTAGGATTTCAACCATTAGAAGCAACTGATGAGGACCTGAATTTAATGCTGCATGACAGTACAGAGCTGCCTCCTGGCAACTGGATAGAGCAGAAGTTGCAGCAGTTGAAGTCCCATAGAAACTTGCCCTCAAACCTAGGGCCCAGAGGTACAACAGCAAGATCTTTTGATCTTTAGAGGTTTGCTGCTGAATATTTACCTTCTTCAGCCCATTCCATGAGTCCACCATGTGAACATTACTGATGTTCTTCATGCCTGTGTTCACTGTGAACAGTCCTGAATTGGAGTCGTTCATCTGCAGAGAGAAGAAACAAAACACTGAACCCCTTACCCACAGCAAGGCTGCAATCTGCTCCTGGCTCTGCATGTTTTGTCAGCTCTAGAGGTGCTTCACACTGCAGGCTACTGAAACTTCACTCATTACAGATGCCAGAAACAGCTTCCAACACAAATTTCTCTGGTTGAGGGGAGAATGAAGGCAGCTTTACACAAACACCACCAGCTAGACATGGCTATTCCAAACAGTTTGTAAGGGAGGCAGCCCAGACACTCATCCCAAGCCCAATATTGCTGCAATTTTAATGTTCCAAAGCAACAGCTTACTTACCTGTAGAAATATGCCAAATTTCCCCTCAAAAGGCAGCAGGCCAGGAACAAATGAATTTAATGTGTTTATAAGAGGGTCATCATACCCCCACATGATCTCCCCCACTGTCCGGTTCATGAATGCCTGCTGTTTCAGGCCAGCCAGGGCTCCACTTATTAAAATTTTCAGGAAGTTTGGCAGGTGATCTATCATCACAGCAGCTCCCTAGGAGAGAAAACAAACCTGAGGTGAGAGCCCCATCATTACCAAAGAAGAAGCAATGCATCTTCAGTACTCAGCAAGGTCCTCCTGCTGTACCCATCTAAAGCCTTAGAGAAATCCTTTTGCCAAACTGAGGTTCACCATTGATTCCAAGTGTGGAAGAAAGTAGTTAAGGGCTCACCAGGCTTCATTTCCCCAGAGGACACTCAGATGAACTCAGTCTCTTCGCCAGCCTCTCTGCACATTCTGCTTTTAGAATGGAAAGAAGCCCAAACCCACAACCAACACCCAGAAAACTATTTTATAAGATTAATCACCTCATGGCTTGATCAGCCCTACTAGACGGTAAGCTTTGAGTCAGCACTGGGCAGCATCCCCATCCCTGCAGTTCAGAAGTTGGTACCCACTGAGGGAGCAAATTCTTACCATCATCAAAATGTTTGGCACAACAATGTACTCTTCTTCTCTGCCATTGGACATGTGTGGCTGGAAGAGGAATCTCCGGTACTCCAGGAAGGAGACTGTGTCGTTGTCATGAAATGTGATATTTGTTTTATACCTGAACTCTCTGCAAGGAGATGGGAGAGATCATAAGAACCACTCCACACAAAACCATTCCTGCAATGCTCGTGGAACGAGGATGGGATGCACAGGCCTGGGGTTGCTTCTGAGGAGAACAAAAAATTCAAACCCCAGCAAGAAGCCAAGAAACAGCAACATGCCAGGGAGCAGGCAGTGTACCCAGGGAGCAAGCAGTGTCAACCTCACCCCCTCCTCATGGGTTAGGATCTAGAAGAAAGAGATGGCAGCCTGGGAGTGAGGCATCCCTGAGATAAGATTCTGCAGCAATCACCAGCTGATGAGAAGTCTGAAGCAAAAGAATACATCACCTCTATCACTTCGCCTACAGCTGCTGGAAAGCCCAGCCCAGCCCTATCAGAGAGACGCCCAGATAAGCAGACCTGCACCAACCCACATGCCACAACAACTTGCAAAACAAGAGATGACCAAACAAGGTGGCACAAATCCCACCAATGAGCCCTCACTGATTTGCCCCAGAGCTCCCTGAGGGTGCCCAGATTGAGGGCAGCTCGACCCTCCATGCAGCATCGTGGCTTTCCTGCTCCTCAGGGCTTTGGGCCATCTCCTGCACCCTGCCCAGCACCACTCAGCTCCTTGCCACAGGGCTGGCAATGTCTCACAGGGGCTGCAATGCTCCAGAGCAGCACAGAGTTGTCCCCAACATTGCAAGCCTGTTGCAGCTCCTGAGGAAGCTGAGGCTCAACCCACCAGCAAAAACAAAGTCCTTTATTGTGGAGCCTCTGTTTCACTGCCCACATTAGGGAAGGGCATTAATCTTGCTCAGTGGGAAAATAAGAACACTAATAAGCTTTGCCCCTTTGTTTATTCTTATTTATGCTAAGTGAAGCCTTCTCCCCAAGCCAAGTGACTGATGTGGTCACAACATACAGAAATACAGAACCCACATGGTCTGTTGTGACCCAGCCAGCCCAGGGGAAACAAGGGCACATCCATACTGCCAGCTTTCCCCCAACACTCCTCAAACAGCTTCGGATTAAACCAATAATCTTCCCACATGAGCTTGCTTAGGCTGTTGACCTAGCTTTGCTTCCATCTGTAGACACTAATGTGTTGAATATGGCTATTTATGGGCAAGTTCACACACTCAACATCAACAAGCACTTCACATTTTAGGTCCAGAGAAACATCTGGGGCTTCAACCACCATCCTCAGCCATGGCAAACAGACCTAACCTCACTGTAGGACTCATGTTAGACAAGAGGTCTGAGGCCAATCCATGAAGTGTAACATTGAGGTGACTCCAGCTCTAGAGCTGGACTCTTAAAATGCATAGAGGAGATGAAACAAATCCACTCTGAAGATGAGGGTTGCCCACTAACATCCCTCAAGCCTATGTTTGGACCATATCAATACAAGTTTGGCTGTCCAACAAGTCCCAGCACAGGACTGAACTCCACAACTCTGTGAAGCACTGACCAGCCCTGCCACCCCGGTAACCAGAGGTCCTACTTGGGGTTGAGTGAGATCACAGCAATTGCAGCACATTTGGGTCACTTTCAAATCCTGTGCCCCTAGACTCACATCAAGTATGTTAATGCTATGTTCCCCTGCCAGAGGAGTCAGCCAGAAGCCTGACAGGTAAAACAGTGGCTCAGACCACCACAAATGGTACCTCACCTGTAAACGTAGGGGCCACGCTGGTTCAGCACCGGCTTCACTCCCTCGAGAACTTCCCTGGGGTTCATCACTTCAAAGAAGTACACTGACATGTAGAAAGGAACAGGAATGTCCTTCCACATGCTGAAGGAGATGCTGTTGGGGTCGATCCTCACATTCTGCAATTAAAAAAAAAAAGGTAAGGAGACACAACCCCCTTGGGATCAGTGGCTGCAGCTAAGCACACCCATCCTCAGCTCCACATCAGGCCCAGCCAAAGGCAGCAGTTGCAGCAGGGGCTCTCCAGAGGATCCAGACCTGTTATGCAGCCTGAAATTGAGCCAGATCTAAAAGAAGAACTCATGTATGAAGAAGCATCAGGTTCATGCCACAGGATGTCTGTAGGCTTATTTATTCAAGCTCAACTTCCCAGAACCTACGCACAGGATTTCGGAACTGTTTTGATGTGCTGGAGGCTTGCTCTGTGCTAGATAAGCCACCACTGAATTATTCACAGCTCTGCATGTTTGACTTGCCTGGCACAAACAACCCTGTCCCCAAGGCCTCCACTTGTCTGCCAGGTTTGGCAGCTCCACGAAGTCAGAAGAGGGCAAGGGCTAGGAGAGGTGGCACACCCATCCACACAACTGCTCTTGGGTACCAGGCAGGGAGGACCCACCAGATTTCCAAAAAGCAGATAGGGAACTGGGATGGTGACCCAGCTGTGTCCCAACAGCACCCAGCAGGACACCTTTGCCTCCTCTCAGCTGCCATCCTGCAGTGACTCACAGCTGGTCATAAGGCAGGTCAAAGGCAATGCACAATCGTGGCTTCCCTATCACTGGCTTTTTTTGCTGGGAATTGCCTGAAACTGCCTAACACAGCTTAAGCCCAGGACCTGACATCTGGGCACATCTGTCTCCACTCTTTCCCTGCCTCATGGACAAGTCTGTTTCTTCTTGAGCATTCATTCTGCATGTGTTCCACCACAATTTTGAGCAGACACCTTCACAGCAAGGTGTCAACACCTACCAAAGCCTTCCACCTCCACCTCACTCACCTACTGCCAGCTGAGAATGTCCCTCTTGCCAGCCTCAAGGATTTTGTGACAAAGCAGCATTTAGAGGAGATTTTATTTAGCCTGCTCAGAGAGTCTGAAGAACAACATCTGCTTTCCTTTACTTGCTTATTTTGTTTTGCACTCCCTGGGTCCCTCGTTGCATGTGCATTTATTTATGCAATATGCACACAGTCAGACAGAGCTGCACCCCAGCCCTCTGCCACCTTTCTCATTCCTCTCCCACCTGGGCACAGCAGCTCGAAGTGCTCCACAGATGCTGTTAACCAAGACCTACTTAACAGGGTGGCCTTAGAATTCAGCTATTTGTAGGTCACAAGGAACACGATCATATGCCTGAAATAAAAATAGAATATTTTTTCATTTAGATGGGTTAAAGTGTCACTGAGAGGTCTGACTGCCCTGACCACACTGATCTCTGCTGCTGAGGAACTGGCTACTGCTCATCTCCTCCAAGCAGCAGGAGCTCCAACAACAGTGCCCAAAGCTTGTTTCTCCAGGAAGGTTTCAGCCATCCTGCTCAGTGAAAATGAGAGTTGAGGTTTCTTCTTCACGCTGAGAAGAGCAGTTTTGCTGTGTGCAACCTCAGTGTCAGACCTCATCCTCCACATCCTCTCACCACCATCCTCACCACCCTGCCAAAACAGCAAGGACAGTGCTGTCAGTCTTCTGCTAACTTTCAGGTGGGACACCACAGGAGTCCCCAGGTAAGGATGAAATAGTGTGTGGCAGATGGACAAGCTGATGCAGCCTCTCTGTGCTAAAGCTCACATCTTAGGCAGGTCCGTGGCACTCCAAGTGCTTCCAGAAAAGCAAAATCTCCAGGTTTTACAGGGACAATGCCAGGACAGCAGCTGATGCAGATTCAGTATCTGCAAATGGGACAGGAGGTGGCCACCAAGTTCCTGGTTTCTGCTGTGCATCCCCCTGCAGATATCTCAAAGATATCCCCAGAAATACCACTTTTTTTGCAATCAAGTGCCTTTTCACCTGCATACACCATTTTCACCTTCCATTCAGATCTTGAGGAGCCAGGACTGGCAAGCCACACTTCACCAGCCCAACCCCTGCTACCAGCCCTTCAAGGCCCATCTCAGCTTCTTACCCACCACTGAAGACCAAGCCAAGAATTTCAGTAAGGCCCTGAATATTTGTCCCCACTGTAGGCATCAGCACTCAGGGTTGTTTTGGGGTTTTTTTTGACTCTTTCACATTAATCCCCATAAGAACTCAGGATCATTTCAGTCATGCTGCAGATGTGGAGACCAAGGGCTTGAGCTGAATTGAGACCTAAAGAGAAACCAGGGTTGGTCTTTTCCTCACCTTCTGTTCTCCATGCAAGTTATTAGGAATTAACTAGTGAGGTAGAAAGAATCAGGATTAGCAAAAAGTAAGAAGATAAAAAGGTTTTTGCACCAAAAATGTCACTCCTGTTTTACAGGGGCCCTTCAGCCTTTTCTTTGCAACTACCAGCTCCTGAGTTCACAAAACTGAACAAAGATTGATTTTTACTGCCTAAGCCACAGAACTGACGGGCTTTGCCCAGCCAGCAACACCTCCAGAAGACACATTTAAGTGGCAGTTTGTTTTTGGCAGAGACTTTGTGGCACATGTAACCACAGCTACAGGGCAATGGGGTGTTTATCCGCCTCTCATCAGAAGCACATTTCCAGGTGCTGACCTGTGTAGGTGCAAGCTTGGAGAAACGCCCAGGTGGGGTGCAGGGAGGAAAAGGTCTGGCTAGATGTAGGAATGAGCTAATTGGGCCATTACAGCAGGATAACTGGTGTCCCAAATGCAGGGACTTCAGCACTGGCTCCCAAGATTTTGTGGCATTATCTGAAGAGACCAACAGCTCCCTCCACAGCCCCTCATCTTAACTGCTGGGGACAAACAGTTCATCCTCCTTCATCCTCTGGACCTCTCCTGTGGATGAAAGAGGCTTCCAGAGAAACAACTCTGTGTTTTCAGTCTAGAAGGAGAAGATGACTTGGAGGTCACTCCATGCACAAGGCTCCTTCAGAGCACTTCTGCACATCACCTGTCCCATTTCTAGTTTGGGAACCATCTCACCAGAGTACATCTGAGCCTGGTAGTCTGAGCACCTATTTACAAAAACAACCAAAGGAACAATTACGACTGGAGGTAAAAGCAGGAGGGAGAGGAAGAAGGGCTGGTCCTCAGCCCAGCACCACCAGCACTGTCAGCCCCCCCTCAGCCATCCCTGACTAACCAGGGACACCATCTCTCTAACCAAGGCTGAACTGCCACAAGCCCCCAGTAAGAGTATGAGGCTGCTGGGAGTGAAGCAGAGCCCCTTCGGTGCTGAGCTGTCTCACCAGACAGGGAAAACATCACCACAGCAGCCCTGGCATCCCCCCCCGGCTTCAGCATCCCACAATCTGCACCCCCGCACCGGGTCCTGGCTGTACCCCAGCCCCATACCGAGCCCCAAGCACCCCAAACTCTGCACCATCATAACCCTCACATGCCACCCTACCCACAGCACAACCAACAATCGGGCTACGGGTTTGCATTTTANCCCCGGGCCCGGGGCACCGCTTTATGGTCCCGGGCCCGGCCCAGCGCGGCGGAGGGGGCGTGGCCACGGAGGGCAAGGGGCGTGGCCACTATTGGCCACACCCACTAGTGCGGTGAGGAAGGGGCGGGGGGGTGCAGGAGCCGGGGGGAGGGGGTGATACGGGGCCCTGTGGACGGGTGTAAAACCCCTTTAACAGCTAAATGTGCTGAAATAGACAAAATATATAGATACAGAAAGATTACATAAATATGTAAGGGGTGGGTGAGCTGCAGGAGGATGGAGCCAGGCTCTTCTCGGTTATGTCCAATGACAAGACAAGGGGCAACAGGTACAAGCTGGAGCATAGGAGGTTCCACGTAAATATAAGAAAATAAACATAAACATAATAATAAAGACATAAAATAATAAAATAATAAGGAAATAAACGTAAGATAATAAAAAAAATTTCACTGTGAGGATGACAGCACTGGCACAGGCTGCCCAAGGAGGTTGTGGATTCTCCTTCCCTGGAGACACTGAAACCCCAGCTGGATGTGTTCCTGTGTCACCTGCTGGAGGTGACCCTGCTCTGGCAGGGGGATTGGACTCAATGATCTTTCAAGGTCCCTTCCAATTCCTAACTTTCTGTGATTCTGTGATATAAATAGATAAAATAAAAAAAAAGGAGAATAATATATTAATAGATCAAAATATATGTATATGAAACTTTGTAGATAAAGATACAAAGGTAATAAATAGATAAAAATATATGGGCTGCATCAAAACCAGTGTGACCAGCAGGTGGAGGGAAGGGATTCTTCCCCTCCTCTCTGCTAAGACCCCCACCTTGTGAAATGCTGCACCCAGTTCTGGAGCCCCCAACACCAAAGGGACACAGAGCTGTTGGAGCGAGTCCAGAGGAGGCCATGGAGGTGATGAGAGACAGGCTGAGAGAGTTGGGGTTCTTCAGCCTGGAGAAGGCTTCAGAGAGACTTAATAGCACCTTTGACATGATGTGTGGGCACCCCAGGAGACACAAGGCCATGGCTCCCACCCAGGATAAGGCCAGGACAGCAGAGGACCTGACTGCTAGCAAAGCCTTTGCCTTGGTGAGACACTTCTGTTTGTGTCTTTACATTTAATTGGGTTTTTCCATTCTAGACCTTTTCCTAATAGTTGAAGCAACTAGCACAACTCTGTTCAATCCCAGGCAGGTCCCCAAGGCAGAGGCAGCTCCTGGCCATGCCCTGCTTACCCACAGCAATGCTTTCAGACCCTGCACAAAGCAGGTGCTGGGTGTTTCTTTCCTTCAGAACATCTTGCTGGAAAAAAATATGCTGTGAAAGGCATTTTCTTTCCAAAGTCAACAAATCCAAGTAACATCCAGGAGATACCCCGAGGCACTGGGGGACAAGTGAACGCTGTGGTATCTGAAGCAGGGCAGCACGTACTTTCATGGTTAGTACAAAAGGCATCTCTCATGCTAATTAAATGCTTTACTGTTCCCATCAAACGTGGCAGTTCTCTGGCTTACCCTACCCAGGCTGTGGTCTCTGCTCAGGTGCTGTCCCCTGAAGCGTTTGCACCGCACCAGTAACAACCCCCTGAAGTTCATCAAACCCAGCAAAGAGCCCTGCAAAGGTAAGAGCTTTAACTTGGCTCCCAAGACCACGGCACAGGTTTCCTCTCCAACAAGCTTTGCCTGGATGCAGCACAGCCACTTGGATGGCACCCCAGGCCCACATGCATTTCCACAGCATTGCAGGTGTCTGAGGCATTTAAAATAAAAGAATTTTTTAAAGCAGCGCTACCCTCACGTAGGCTTTTGACATTCATTGAGTGTCCCCATGTCCTCCTGAAGCTCTGCTCCTCAGAAGCACTCCCAGTTATTTTTGTTTTTTGATCATCACGTTTCCAAAGGGAAGTTTCACAGGCGTGCAGAGAAAGTAGCAATGAAAACATAACCAGGCTGCACTTCCCTTTTTACGTAAGAGGAGCTCCCTTCATTCCAGAAACACCCACCCCTGAACTAGGTCAGCCACCCACAGGCAGAGAACTCCAACACAGCACACCCAAAACTGCTGCCCAGCTCCTCATCACTGCAGCAGCTCGGATGAGCCAAGAGGCCAGAGCCACCCAGTGCCAACCAACCTTTTGTTGTGTTTCTTGAGGATTCAGGCACAGGAGGTGAGAAGATCAACTGAGGAGGGTTCTCCATCCTCAGCTGAGGTCACTGTACCAGCACCACACTTGAAGGTCCCACCCCAACAGCATCGACCAGGTGGTGACACAGGGACAGGTGGGGGCAGGGGCAGATTATCCCCTCAGGGACACCAACTCTCACCTGGCTCAGCAACCTTCAAGAGCTTTCTCAGCACAGATCCTCATTATCCAAACTTGTTCCTCACAGGGCACTAATAGCAGCTTCCACCACTCTCTTAATTAACAAATTGGTATTATTGGAGGCAGATCCTGTTATCCCACCCTTCCCATCTGGACAATGCTGGATTGCTTCAGGTCCCACAGCTGACACCTCTGCTCCACCAGCTCACATCACTGCTGTCTGGGACATTTTGGGTTTTTTACTCTCCAGCCTCCCATCCCTCTCATTTCCTGATCCCCAGATCAAGGCAGTTATCTCCCATTTCACTGCAGACCTCTCTACAGCCTGGGGTTTTACAGCCCATGGCAACAGCTCCCTGACCTCTCCCTGTTACACTGCAAGGTCTCCACTTAGTGCAAAGCTGGAGTGAAAGCCCACGCCAAGAATTAAGGAAACTAAAACCTGGAATGATGAAATTTGCTTAATACTTCCCAGAAAATGAAGTTTACCCCATAGCTTGGTGACAACTCACAGGGGCCACAACACTCTAGCCCCAGGGTCAGCAGGATCAGCAGTGATGCCTTTACCACTGCTGGTGCAGGATTGTCCTTTTGCTGCTGTGAATGCAACAACACCAGGGCCAGGACCCAGGAATCAGGGAGCCCAGCAGCAGTATCAATGCCTCCCAGCTGAAAAACAATCAGAGTTTCACATTACAAATGCCTGCTTACACAACCCCAGCAGCTGTGCAACACCTGCAGGCTGGCACTGAACGGATTCCAGGGCTTCACCTAGTTACAACAACACTTATACAACCACAGGAACACCATGGCAGAGGGATTAGTTACACTTGTGCATGTGTGAGCCTTGCATAAGGCAGTTTTGCAAGCCCTTTGTATGTGGAAGCTGGCTAATTATAGTTTATTAGATAACTAGAGCTAGTTAATGGCATTACCAGTTGTTCACATAACTCAAGACACAAACTTCAGTGGATGCAACAGCTTTATTGGAATGAACAAGTGCAGAGGAACTTTCACTTCAAAGCAAACAACAACTGGCCAGTTCAGTTACCACCCCTCAGACGCAGCACGAGATGGAGGGTGGATTCCTTCTGGATGTTATAGTCGGACAGGGTGCGTCCATCTTCCAGCTGCTTGCCAGCAAAGATCAGCCTCTGCTGGTCAGGGGGAATGCCCTCCTTATCCTGGATCTTGGCCTTGACATTTTCGATGGTGTCACTGGGCTCAACCTCCAGGGTGATGGTCTTGCCTGTCAAGGTCTTCACAAAGATCTGCATGCCACCTCTCAAACGAAGCACCAAGTGCAGAGTGGATTCCTTCTGGATGTTGTAGTCAGACAGGGTGCGTCCATCTTCCAGCTGCTTGCCTGCAAAGATCAGCCTCTGCTGATCGGGGGGAATGCCCTCCTTATCCTGGATCTTGGCCTTGACATTTTCGATGGTATCACTGGGCTCAACTTCCAGAGTGATGGTCTTGCCTGTCAGGGTCTTCACGAAGATCTGCATTTTCGTCTGGAAGAAGGAAAGCCCCTTTAGTTACCAAGGCCCGGGCCTCCCATCGGGAGCCGCCGCCGCCGCTCCCCGGGGCAGCGCCGCGCACCGCCGGGATGCGCCTGCGGGAGAACGCGGTGACGTCACAGCGGAGGCACCGCCCACACCGCCGAGGGGCGGGGCCACCGCCCTCCGCACTTCCCGCCCGAGGCGCGCGCGCCCGCCACCATCTTGAAGGCTCCGTGCGCCTGCGCGGCCGCCATTTTCCCGGTGGTGACTCTCGCCCCGCTCTCCCGCCCACCTCCGCCTGCGGTGCTGCCGCTAACGAGGAGGGGAATGTCCCGGCCCACGCTCCACCCGCAGCCCGCCATCTCCTCAGCCGCATCCCCTTTCCGCAGCCTCCCTCATCCCCACATGCATGCATGTCCCGTCCGACCACCCAGCGTACTGAGCCCCTATCGCTGCCATGACAAGCGGCCCGGACCTCCGCTTTCCCCGCGGAGTTCCGGTGAAGCCGCGGCACGGCGCACTCACCGCGGGGCTTTCAGGCCAAGCCGATGGCGAGCGGTTCAGCAGCTCTCACGCACCTTCAACTACGACACCCATTCCCCTCCCGCCCCTTATATAACCTCCTCCGTCCCCGCCCCCGCGACTCGGATCACTCCGCGGGGGACTACTTTCCCGGCAGAGCGCGCGCCCTGGCTCTACTGTGAGGATGGAAGGAAATGAGATCCGGCGGCGGGGAGGGATCAGCCCTGGGCAGAGTGATGGGGCTCGGGCGGGCAGCGGCAGTGAGGGCGCGGGGGAAAACCCGGAGTGGAACCATTGGAGTGGAGTCTCGCCTGGGCGTGGGGGGGCTGCGGTGCCTCAGCGAGCTGGAGCTCTCTGGACGTTTGGAGACGCCCCTGTGCCTCAAACTTCTTGTTGGGGTTTCAGTCCCTACCGTTGAGTCTCTGCTTCAAAAGGATTTCCTCGATTTATCGCCTCGAGGGCAGCTCTGCCCACGGGCCTGGCCAGCGACAGGCTCTGAGGTGCCTGTGAGGAGAAGGGTGGTTGTTTTAGTCTGAAGGAAGACGAATATTTATCTTTAACAAGTCTCCAGTGTGCTTCAGCATGCTAGAGGGAGAAAAGTGGGGGGGAAGCATGTTCTTCCTCCTCCAGGACAGTGTGAGAGGGCACAGACCCTGAGGGACAGGTGAAGGCCGCAGGCAGGTTTGTGCCAGGCCCTCTGTGCTACTGTGATCTGTGGAGCAAGGCATGAGGAAAATAAGTGAGTGTCAAGCTGCTGTAAAGCTCCAGGGAAGCCCGATGGGGTCTAAGGCTGGAGCAGGCTGAAGGACAGAGGCTGAGGCTGGGCAAGACTCCTAAGGAATGGAGATCAGGCTGCCTGCAGAGGGGAGAGGTGGAGTAAGGGACAGAAAAGGCCTAATGGACAAAGAGATCCAAGTCCTGCAGCTGGTCTGTCTGCACAAGATGTAATCAGTGAGTATATATATATATATATATATAAGTTTGCATTAATAAAGTGGAGTATGCATCTGAGATACAAAGCAGTTTATAAGTCAGGACTGAGGCCACTGGGGTAAGATCAATCAGAAATAATAATGCCTGTTTCTTACTCTGTTCTCACAGAGTGTTTTCTGCTAGATCTCTGGTGGCTCCTGTGCCGTCCTAGTCAAAACTATACAGCAATTCAAGGCCATTTTGTGAACAAAATGAGCCTTTGTTTGCATGATTCATGAGATGCTGTTTGGTTCACTCCTGCAAAATCCTGTGTAAAAGCACTGCCTGCCAAACGGACACAGATAACACCCAGGGCTGCACACCAGTGAGAAAGGAGCAGAGTCCCAGCAACAGCTTTGTGATTGGTTTGAGGGAAACCAGCCTGTGTTTTCCTGACACATGGAGCTTTTACAGAAGGGGAATGCTCTGGGGAGCATTCTCAACCCTGGTGCCTTGAGTTTGTATTAAAACTCAGCATTGCAGGAAAAAAGAATTCCACAAAAGTCTTTTGCTTTCTTCTCTTTTCAGAATCATGGTCAGTGGCTTATATTGTGTGCATTTGGAGGTGTATAAACATATGTATGTTTGGAATATATATGATTGGAATAGTCTTTCAAATTCAAGTCTTTTCTCATCTGAAAGTGAATGAGAATTCTAAGCTTATTCTTTCAGTTACAGAGTGAGCACTCATGACCAGTCTGAAAATAGTTGAAAAGGCACATAGCTTTGTGTTTTGTGACAAGATGGAGTTTTCTAACAGGTAGAAATTCATATTGATACAGTGCTGGTCTTCATTTCATATAATTAGGGCAGGCAGCCAACCACTGAGCATCCTGAGTTGAGTTTGTAGCTGGTGTCTGAATCAGCTGGTGGAGCAGCACACCCTAAAGGTTCAGGTTTGTGTTATATCCGCGTTGCAAGGCAGATCTGAGGACATATTGCAACAGTGTCTCTAAAGACGTGTGGCTGGTTTGCAGAACTATGCTTTCCTGTGCAGGAAGGTGAACAGAAAAAACCAGAAAGCCCTTTTCTGTTTTTTTCTGACACTGTCTGAGTCCCCCTCGCTATGGTTGTAAGACAAGCCTGGGGAACAGTGGCCTGCTGGTGCTAAAGACCACAGCCTGGCAAATATACTGACAAATACTGATTTCCTGTGCCAGTCTGTCACTTTGAGCCTCTTACTACAAACTCTCTGGGGCAGGAACTGGTTTTTTCTTGTGTTTGTGAAGGATATTCCAAAAGTACAGCTGCCCAGAAAGATCCTGCCCAGGGAGCCACTTATAATGGGGATCTTCACACTTAACCAGTGCTGTAGCCAAAAGTGTGGCTCAAAATAACAAGTAACACCAGTAAATAAATAGCACAAGGAGCATTTTAACCACTCTGGCAGGAAATGGCATTTCATCATGTCGTCTGCCAGAGAGAGCTGGATATGCCACCAGTAACTGAACAGTGCAGATCAAACAGATGGTAGCTGTGTAGATAAAAGCTGCTTCAAGCTCTACATGGGCTTTGGTCTCTCTGTTCCATGCCTTTCAGCCCTCCTGGTTCTGTGGAGTTTTCTGAATGGGACAGAACCACGTGAGGCTGGCCAACCCAAGGAGATAAAAGAGGAAAAGAGTTTCCAGAGACTTCTTCCAGTGAACCCAGTCCCACTGCCTGCCAGCCTCCAGCTCAGGTGAGTGGGCACTGCAGAGCCAGCTCAAAGCTCCTGCACTGTTCCAGCCAGGGAGTGCAGGCACCTCCAGCATCCTGGCCAATTTCTGTGCTTTTCCCTTGGGCTACTGCTCTGGGAATGTGGTGCAGAGATCCTGTGCCAGCTCTAAGCCAACTGGAGGTTTGCACAGCTCCAGCTCTGCCAGGCTCTGGGGTGGAGAGGTGTCAGGCCAGCGTCCCCCTGCATTGCAGGGGTTGGTGATTCCTTATTCCCTTTAGGTGGCTCCACATCTGTGGGGCCTTAGGCCAGGGAATACCTGGAGACAGCAGAATCTCAAGAGTCTGCATAGTCCAGAGGAGAACCCAGAGAACAAAAAAAAAGCCATTTTATGCCAGCGGGGCGCCACGCTCATGGTGCGATTTTTCGTTCAAGCTTAGATAAAATCCACAGCAGAGAAAAAAAAAAAAAAAAAAAAAAAAAAAAAAAAAAAAAAAAAANCCTTGGCCAAAGTAGTGGCAAAACTCTCATTGATTTCAATAAGCCCAGGCTTCAAATGTGTCAATACAAAAACAAACAAACGAACAACAACAACAAAAAAAAAAAACACGAAGAAAAAGTATAAATTAGGGGCTAATCTGGAGATGCCGGGGATTGAACCCGGGACCTCATACATGCAAAGCATGCGCTCTACCGCTGAGCTACATCCCCCTGCCCCGGGTTCGATTTCCTGCCTGCCGCCCAGCTCCCTGCCCGCCCCGTCCTTCTCCCCCTGATCTGAGGGGACGGGAGAGCAGCGAGAGGCTGCGGGGGACCCCGCGGATCGGGGGTGCAGGGGCAGCCATGGGGCTCGGTGGGAGCGGTGCACAACGAGCGCTGCGCCTCAACCTCAGACAGCTCGGAAAAGCAATGGGGGCACTTTGGACTCGCGCGCAGAGAACTCTGCTTTTTTTTACTGATTCCGAAATCGGAATAAGTTCGTGTCGGAAAAAAAGAAAATTATTTTCAGGAAAAAAATGGTGTCAACCTCCCCGTCGGGGAATCGAACCCCGGTCTCCCGCGTGACAGGCGGGGATACTAACCACTATACTAACGAGGACAGGTTGGGAACAGGAGATTTTGGGCCGGCCCATCCCTGATACCGGCCGGAGGGAGGGGGCTCCCTAACCCCCAAAGGAAGCGGCTGCTTCCCCAGAATCTCTACCGGCAACAGCGCCTGCGGTAACGGCCGCAAACACCGCCCCGCACCCTGTGCAGGAACCGCAGCCCCGGGCCCCGCTCGGCGGCAAAAGGACCGGGACGATTGTTTCGGGGTGTAAGAAAAAACCGCTCTGCCGAAACCCGGGATCGAACCAGGGACCTTTAGATCTTCAGTCTAACGCTCTCCCAACTGAGCTATTTCGGCGGCAACGTACCCTCCCCTGGCCGCAGATAGGACCCCGCCCAGTGCACCCCTGAGTGCCGCTGCCCCCCGCAGCTCTGCCCTCCCCGCATGGGGTCAGCGACTGCTTCCTGGGGCACTCAGAGCCTCCCCTTCCTTCGCACCGCTTTCCGCGGGGCGGGGATGGGACCCCAGGCAGCCCCCAGATACCAGCAGCCCCCACGGGGTGCTCAGATGACACCCTGGGGAATGGCGGACCCCAATCCCCCACTCCTGGCATAAAAAAACAGCTCTGTCTGCTTTACCTCGCCTCCTCTCTCCACGATGCCCCAGCGGGGAGGGGGCCGCAGTTCAGCCCTCGCGTCACAGAGACGCCCCCGCGCAGGTACGCGAAAAACGACAAAAAGGGGCAAAAAGGTCTTGACCTCCCCGTCGGGGAATCGAACCCCGGTCTCCCGCGTGACAGGCGGGGATACTCACCACTATACTAACGAGGACGGACACATCCGGATCCCATCCCGCATTCCACCCGAGCCGTCCCGCTGCCTCCCGCCCCCCGGGCCAGCCCCGGGCGGAACCCCCGCTCTTCCCGGGACGCTCCGCCGGCACTACCGGCCCAAGGCAGCGCTGCGGGGAGCGGGCGGGCTGCAGCGGGGATCTTAATGCTGCACAGGAGCGGCCAAACAAGCAGGGGATGTAGCTCAGTGGTAGAGCGCATGCTTTGCATGTATGAGGCCCCGGGTTCAATCCCCGGCATCTCCACATTTTTCGTTGCTTTTTTTTTTTTTTTTTTCCTTCCTTCCCCGCCCAGTAGTTTCGTTTTCTCTTGCCTGCTTTCCCCCAACAGCCACAACGGGTACGTATGGTCAATATTTTCCTTTTTTTCTTCCCTGAAAATTTGCTTATTGCAGCACCCCACACAGAAAACATTTCTCCCAGCCAAACCAAGAGCTATACATATTTATTATAGTTCATATGACTAATATAGTCCAAAGCAAAACTTCAGGTAAAAAAAAAAAGAAATCAGTCTGGAAAATATAATGGATAAAATTATCCAAACATTAATATTACAAGATACCAGCAAACCAGCTTGTAGGTCTTCTGGGAACACAGAGGGTGTCCCAGAAAAGCAGAGTAACACCTAGTTTGCTTACAAAAAGGTATCACTAACAGTTAGCAAGACCATCCATGTCACTGGAGTTTCAAAGGAAACTCAAGCTCTCACTCAAAACATCTTGGAGAAAAGTATAGAGTCCATCAGTGAAGGTCAAGCATCTCACAGTGCTACTGGTGGCCACTTCTGGGCTAGCTCATCATGCATAGCTTCAGGGATCCACTGACGATAGGCTGCGAGCAAATCTGGAATGAAAGACAGGAGCCATTAGCTAGAGGAGCCAGGGACTGGAGTGGTTTTGCAGGAAAGATGAGGCCCTGTGGTGCCAGCTTGCTTGCAGGCTGAGAACAACAACCAGTTTTCCATTATTGGGACAGTTGTTGGAGTTTGGACCCCCGCATGCAGATAGGAAAGCATCAAGTGTGAGAGAATTACTGTGAAAGCCACCACTGCATCAATTTGCTGCTGCTTTGAGAAAGAACTGTTATAATCTGGTACCCTAATATTGAACAAAATCCATTTTACCTGGAAAAAACCCCCCTCCTGTATCCACTGACAGTACAATCATAGTCTAATTTTTCAAAAGCCCAAATGAAATATTTTAACAGAAAAAAAAAACCTTAGAATACAAATGTTGCTTTCTAAATGAAGGGAATTCCAGTTCTTCCTAATAACCAAACACAGAGCATTACTGTTTCTGCTAAGATAACAGCAAATATTTGGAGATTAATCAAGTGAAATCATCTATTTCTTAAATTGTAGTTCAGCAGTGCTTGAGGTATCACAAAGTGTGCTCTGATATGACTAATAATTATGCAAACAGAACACTTACATTTAGGATTTTTTCTCCACGCAGCCAGTAAAGCATCACGGTTATCACAATTTTCTGCAACTAGGGCCTGCAGGAGGGATTCTGTCCTGGGCTGAAGTCTAAATCAATCCAAAACAAAATGGTGCAGTAAAACAATGTCTATTAGTGCAGTTTAGCAAAGTGGTACAGCACTCAGTTTACCTGAGTTCATACTCTTTAATAAAGTTTTAAAAGACTAAACAGAGGTAAGAAATACATGACCTCTGAATACAGAGACATCTCATGGGCTATGGAGTTGCACAGCACACAGCAAAACAAAAAGGAGTCCGTGGTTCTCAAGCTAAACTCTGAACTGACTAAGAAAGGAAAATACTTTGTAATCGTGGGGCCCTTCGATAACAGTTTCTAAGATCCATCACTTTTAACAATCTTTCAAAAGCCTGGCAGCTATCAGCTCTATGAAAACTCATAGCAAGATTTTGGGAAACAGGAGAGGGCACAGAGGGAATGCAATGGAAGCAACTGCTGACAGTCATTATGAGAGTCACCAATCCACAAATGTAATCAAAGCCACAAGAAAAACATGGTCTTTTGGAAGTATGTTTTTGAAAACAATAGAAAGAAAAAAAAAAGACAGACATTGTCCACACTGCAATAAAAAGGAAGGAAAGCAACAGTGCTCATCTGAGAGTTTCTGACATGCCTGAGCAGTTTACTTGTACTAAGCCACCCGCAGAGGTCAGTGTGACCAGCAGGTTCTGTGTGTTCCATGCTGCCTCTCACAATCACACAGTTCTCCTGGGACACAATTTTTCTTGGTAAGAAAACTCATTTTCTTTTCCCTGCAAGTATTTTTTTTTTTTTTTTTTTTTTTAATTTAAAAGGAAGTTAAAAGTGTTTGGAGGAGAAGGCAAACCTGTTTTTAACAACTTACTTGGACCATGTCTTCAGCATTATGAGGGGACTGGACAACAGACACCGGCTGTAAGAACTCAACTTTTTAATGACCTGTAAGATTTTTCATAAGGAGTATACAATGAACATGATTAATTAATTGTTCTGTGGACACAATCATCAATTAATTTGGACTATTATAGAAGTCCATCCCATATCCTCCATACCACCCCATCCACGTCTTCATACTGGTCTCATCCTGACTGGCTGCTAAATGACTTGTTTCTCAGAATGGACAAAACCACCTTTGCAAAACCAGGAATTAAACTTGGGCTCTTTTTAACCAAATGCTGATTTTCCTGCTGTTTTGAATTTTAAAGATGTCTTCCCCACCCCAACAACTGCCACAAATTCCTCCAGTCACCAGCAAGTTATGAGCAGTGGGCACAAACACGACAAAAGCAAGGCTCATCTCCAAAAACTGGGCTGAAAACTTACAGAGAGAACATCAGGGAAGTCCTGCAACTGGAACACACTCACCTTTCCCTCAAGCAGAAACCTGGCAAAGTATTTGTAGCGATCAATACCTTCTGGGTAATCAACTTCCACAGCAGGGAGCTGCCAACTAACTCGATCTGGAAAGAAAGATCACACTGAGTCTCCTAAAAGCTCAAAGAGGAGGGTACACTTCCAAGGAAGATGTGACAACACAGGTGCTAAAAAACCTGGAGAGACTGCCACCACCCAGGCAGCTTTGGTCCTTCACTTGGAGAGCATATGGGCATAAAATACCCATGTTAATGGGAAAATGCTAATACTTAAAAACCCCCTGGAGCTACTCAAACCACTGTTAGGCTCTTTTTGAGCATCCCAAACTGAGCTTGACCTTTCTGGTCCCTTGACAGTCTTGTTAAAAGCAACATTACAATAACTACAGAGCAGCTGTCAGCCCAAACTACCAAGTCCCACTTCCTGAGATACTTACAAAAGACACTTGGCCTGTGACATCGAATCCGGCCTGTTTCAGGGCAGTAAGATGGAGGAGGATTTTCCAGAGGCTTCCCAAAGTGGCAGTATGGTGGCAACAGGGCAGGAATCCACTCGGGTTCCACTGCAGACACACCTTAGGAAGGGAAAACACCTGAATGAGGGATTGCTGCCACTTGCCAGCAGCCCTGTGAGTACAGCAGAACCAGGCTCACCTTTCATATACAGTTTTGTTGTCTCAACAATTTCCTGATACACCACAAACTCAGGGAGTTCTTTGAAGAGGACTGAGCTTGGATGGATGAACACTGGGTCATCCAGAAGAGCAGTCTTTAAGAAAACACAGTAGATAGAAGCAGAGTAAGATGAGTTACTGGCAATCCAGTTCCTTGATTGCATCTAATTTCAGTCTCAAATGTACATTTATATGGCTTCCTTAAGCAATGGAGGGCTTTAATAACCTCATAATTTTCTGCTTCACTTTCTCTAGAGATATCAAGCACTTTGCAAGTTGGACTAATGCTACTTCTATAACAATTCCTACATGAGGACTAGAAAAATTACAACACTGGAATCTTAAATTCCATGATCCAGCCAGAAGCCCAGGCTTTGCACAGCAGTGTCTTTCTGCCACACAGGGAAGCTGAATCCAGTCGATTCAAGCTGTTTACCTTGTAGGCATTTTTCCACTTTTCATCCAGCAGCTCTTCTGCCTGAACCCTGCGGGCAAGGTGATCCCCCAGCCCTGCCAGCACAATCTGTCTCAAGTAAGTTGCTTGAGCTTCTGTTGGGGGCTTCATTTTTGGGTCAACATAGAGGCCAGCATCAGTGCAGACAGAGTTCACTGCAGGGGTAAAAAGGCGAGTTAAGATTCAATAATTTAAAAAAAAAGGCTGTGACAAACAGACCAGTTAATTTGTCACTCCCCTAAGGACTCACTCACCTGCTGTTGTCAGCTGCCCCCTCAGGCGTCTGATTTCCAGCATGGCTTTGGCTCGGAGCCCATTTTCTTCACAGAATTTATGGGTACACCCAGCATACTCACAGGCCCCCACTGCTCCTGGAGGTGAACAGTCAGGTGGAGAAAACAACTCAGCCACCAGTCAGTTCTCTTCATTAACCCAAACTCTGGGGCAGTACTGTCACGGTCCATGTGTGTGTAATCAGTTGCCACTTGCCATTTGCCTGGGCCACTGGCCAGGCTGCCCAGACAACAGCCTTGCAAATAATATTGCTGGACTTGGTCCTATAGCATAAGGATGCCTTTGGTGGTGTGAAGCTGGGGGCTTAGGGTGGGGGGAGGAGAAGGTTTTTAAGTTAACAGTGCAGGGAATACCTAGCATCACCATGAGGTCTCCAAGCTTTTTCATTGGCCCCTGCCCAGCCCAGATCCTTTGCATCTGTAAAAGCTTTGCTTTCTTCTCCTTCAGTTTCACAGTCTCTTCCTCACTTACTGCTGGCCTAAAAGAAACAGAAATAACCAGCATAAATTGATATTCGGCTTCTGTGCAGAGGGGCCTTGATCCAAGAGAGCAGTGACAAGGTGACACATCCTGTAGTGGGGCTGTCAAGCTCACTCACCTGTCACACTCTTCAAAGAGCTCCCGGACAGTCATTGCAGACACTATGGTAATGGTGTAGGGCAGGCAGTCGTGCTGCCTGCTTAATGCCAACATCTTGGCATAGCGGGGAGCTACAGGAAAAGTGGCCATTATCCTGCCCAGGGGACTAATAGGGCAACTCAGCTTTGCTGCCAGCTGCTGCTTCAGCCTGAGGGAGGAAGAGAAAAGCCGTGTAGTGAACTAACTTCTCCATTAGAACAAGTTTGTCTTTCTGGTTTTGGCAGCCCAATGAATTTCATTCGTTTTCTCAGATTTTGTTATGTGCTGGAGGAAAGATTCCTCTTCCTTGTGCAGCTCCCACCCACCATGGGGCACTCCTACCACACTCTTTCCCTACCTAAACACACCCTGGGTCAGCAAAGCACACACAGGTGAAGCAGAGTCAGTTAAAATGATGCCAGCCTATGCACAGTCTCAGGTGTGAGATGGAAAAGCAGGCAGGAAGACAACAGTGCCCACTGCCTTGCTAACTGGTGCCAAGACAAAATTTGTGGGGGACCACAGACATTACCTTCCTGTCATAGGGGGTTCCTTCAAGGCACCCAGGGCTATCAGCAATTCCTCAGCTGCTGCAAGTGCTTCTGCTGGAGGTGGTGTTGGGAATGGGAAATTGATTACCTACAGGCACAAGAAAAAAAAAAAAAAAAAAAAAAGCCCCTCAGAACATCAGACTCCCACTGAAAAACTGAGTCTGAACACGGTCAGAAGTCCTAGAAGGGAGTGAAACCCTCACCTCTGGTTAGGGATACCAAAGGAAAGCATTTAGGATGTTTGCCAGGAGTGAGAGGAAAGGACATATAATGGGAGGAAACGCTCAGAACAAAAACATTAGGAAACAGGAATCCCAGCATCACCCTGAGCTGCCACTGACTGCAGGTACCGCCTAGGGCAGGCTGCTCTAAGATCCAAGTGTTGTGCTTGCTGAAAGGGCTCAAGTATCTCCAAACACAACCTCTGTTTGGACAGGTTTTTTTTAGACTACTACGAATAGAAGAAAGCTCTTATTACCAGAACAAACACGTCTGTTAAACCCTGGTAGAACTCATAGCAGCTTCTGCATTTTGCAGAACTAAAATCAAGTCCCAGGATCCTAATTTCTAACGTAGGGCAAAGCCTCAGGCAATGAAGATAAAAGACATTTGTGTTTGTTTCTGGCTCCTAGGGGCAACCAATTTCATGAGTGCTGCAATACAAGGATGATCAACACCTCACCTTTTCTATATTTAATGCCTTCATTTGCAGAATCAAGTCTTCTACTGGTCGCTTTGTTATTTCTGGAGCAGAAAATTTCTCAAAGTCCATGAAGACTGCTGAAGAATATAACCTAGAGGACCAGAAAAGCTGCTTAAAGTCTTAAAAGAAATCTTAACTCAAAATACACACATGAAAAATTGGCAAGGGATTAAAAAAAACCAAACAAAACACCAACAGTTGTGGGTATTATTTCCATAACAGTGTAATTATTTACATGGTTGGGGCATACTGCTATATTCACAAAAAGCTGGCTTGGCTTGGAGTGGCATCCATGCTAATGTGGCCATCAAAATAAAGAGTTTTCAGTATGAGAAAGGCCCCCAAGAAGCAAAACTGTCAGACATCATCAGTGACAGTTCATGTTCAGCTTAACCTCTCCTATCTGAATGAAGAGCAGAAAACCCCAAAATGCTTCAAGCACCACGAGATCCTTGTGAAAAAGGGTGGCAGGATGAGGGAAGCTGTCAAATTCACTTGATGGGCTTTTTGTTTCTCCCTAGTCCTCTCCACCAGCAGGTAGCTAACCTGTAACAGTGCCCCGGTTCCGTCCTGCCAGCCCGACCTGCCCGCTGGTTAGCTGAAGCCTGAGATATCCAGGTGACTCTGAAAGATGAAACCCCAGTAATTTTGTCATAGAAACGTTTCTTGACCTTTCCACAGTCAACCACGTATTTGATGCCAGGGATGGTAAGGGATGTTTCAGCCACATTGGTGGCTACAACACAGAGTCTCGTGTCAGCAGGAGGAGGCCTGAATACCTACAAGAAACAGATGGGTGTGTGAAATGCACAGCCAAGAATGGAAAACAGAGAGGCAGTCAACTTGGATGGATTGCAAAGGGATGACAACACATATGGCATTGCAAGTGGAACCCAAGAGTGAGACCAAAGACTTAACTCTCTGGATCCTGCTCTGGAGCTCTCTATCCAGCTCAGTTAACCCTTCAGACACATCCACAGGGGCTCCAAGTGCAGCAGGCACAGCTGTGGAGTTTTATTTAGACACTTTGCTGCCACCACTGAAGCCCAAGAGGGAACAAAAGAATTTGTAGGAACTGTTGGCAGCAAGATCCCAACATGCCCCATGGCCATGGCTAACTTCAACATGCTGCAGGACTGTTCATCTCTCCCAACCTGCTGAACTGCCACATCAGGGAGATCCCAACCTGGAGCAAGGCTTGCTCCAGCCCCATCCCAACTTGCCCACTGGGTCATTCATCTCTGCCCACGGATGGATAGTCCAAGATGGAAATTTTAACTCACAAAACACAAGTGACTTCAGACAATGATCACACATATCTACAAGGATCATTTATTCCTTGTGACAAAACATCCCTTACCTTTGCTTGTTTCTCAGGTGCTAGTAAAGAATAGAGAGGGAGCACATAGAGTGGAAGGGATGAATCTGATTTCTCATCTGTGAAGAAACAAACCAATATTCTTAAACAGACAACAAAGCAACTTCCAGGCTTAGCCCCAACAATGTCTTCAGAAATACCACTTTGTTTTAAACCAGCAAAGTATTTGGTAAAAAGCTGAAGCTGGAAAATCTTAACTGCTTTTTCATGACACACCAGTTATCACAAAGTTATTTCCTGCTCTCACACCAGTTTAGCAAAGGACCACTAGCCCATGTCACACATTTCACAGGTGACAGAGATAGAATGTTTATTTCTTAAGTGCCAAACCTTCTTCTGAGTCTCCATCTCCTAAATCAAGGTCGATATCAGACCCTGCAATATCATCATCAGTTTCAGCGTCTCTGTCTTCATCTCCCTCATCCACTGGTACAACAGAGTAATTGTTCAGATCAATTTTGGGGAGTGTCTAAGAAAGACGGGAAAAAAGACCACAAAGCATTAAGGGAGAAACACAAAGAGCACTTTTTATTGCTTTAAAAGCAAAGCTGAGCACTTACTCCAAACACTTGTTGACCCGAGGCTGACAGAGGGTTTGAGAGTTTCCATTTGTACTTCAAGGCTGAGGTTCAGCATTTGATAAATGTAAGAGTCAATAACCCAACTATTTTAAACCACATTTTGTGTCGAGCCAAGCTTCTTCACTTGAAGGAGTAGGAAAGGGCAATATTTCTTTAATTCAGGTCCCTTCAGCTACCAGGACCCAGTGTCAGCAGACAGAATATCTGAAACATCAACATCTGCTAGCAAAGTGCATGTAGGACTTGGGCAGAAGCCAAACACCACCCTTCATCACAGAGGCATCAATCCCAGTGTTAGGTAACAAACAGTGAGATGATGAGCAGCCCTGAAGCCAGCAAGTCTGGGACTCCTTCCATTACAGTTCTACTGGTCAATACTCCACCAAAGCCAATCTCCTGCCCATAAAACACAGGAACACATTTTAGCACTCATAATGCAGCAGTTGCCAGTGTAGGCAATTACTGGACTTGTCAAAGGTGACATGTGTAGACCACAAGGCTTCCTGCAAGTCTTAAAAAAGCCTGTTGAGAAACACAGCCACACAAGAGTACTCTTTTGCAGGGAGGTACCTGCTGCTTCCTGCCTCTTGGAGAAATTCTAGCCATCACACATTACCATGACTTTCTTCCTCTTCCTTGATTTCTTAAATCTTCTGAGTTCTTCCATGGATTCTTCTTTGTCATCATCTTCTCCTACAAAACCAGAGGAATGACTAAATACAGCTAAGCATGTATAACCCACAAACCTTTTCCCCAAACTCAAACCAGCACAAACTTAACAATCAGTGATCAAAATCATCCACAATGACCCCTTTCCTCATCCCTTGTTTTTGAGGTTTTAAAATAAAAGCTCTTATTTTTAAGCTGCAAAGCCAGCTTATTTCTCACTAAGATAAATTCCAAGTTTTTACTCTGTAGCATTACCTGCAGTGTTGTTTTTTTTGAATGGAAAGGCTTTCCTTAGCCTTCTACAGAGAGAGTGAACTTCTGCCTGGCCTGTTAAAAACACCAATATCCCACCTGCAAGAGAAGAAATCAAACTCAGCCTCAGTATTTCACTCTGGAAAGCTTCAGATCTTGTTCTTGATCTTGTTCTTGCAGTCCCAAGTTTAATTAACAACCCCCCCACAAAACAATTAACTAAAAGAACAGCCCAGAAAACTCTAGACATGTTAAGCATACAGAATTTGAGAGGTTCTCTGCAGTGACCTTACCTGGGGGCAACATTCGATGGATTTTACACACCTTTCTGAAGCACTCCCCACTGTAGTCATCCAGGGGAGTTCTCTTGTTAAAATGAACAGTTACAGGGAATTGCCTTGCATCTACCTAGAGAGAAAATACCAAGATTGGTTTGTTTGCTCTTGTAACTCTAGCACATTGTGGGAGAACTAGAAAAGCTCAGCCTGTGTTTTCTGCTCAGCTCTTGGTTTAGGGAACCTACAAAACACCAGACCCACAGAAGTGAACAGCATTGTCTATCCTGAACACCACAAAACCATACAGTCAGGTCAAGGCTTTCTGTTCTCCTGAACTGTAACTGTTTTTCAATGTAATCAGATTCTGCTGGGCCAGTTTTCTGATAAAAATGGAAAGAAAAACACCAAGTCCCAAAAGAAACAATAGTCTAACCAAAATAGCTACTTTAAAATTCGTATCTGATAGACTTCAGGGCCAACTGGACAGATTACAGTGACCCCACTTTTACACTGATTTTATAAAGGAAAGCCTCAGCCTGTACTCAGCCATTACATCTGGTGCAGATCCCAGCGAGGAGAACGATACCTGAAGAACAGGAGGTGTAACAGAAAACAGCCTTTTGTTTTCAGTGAAATCTTCAACGCGAAGGGTTGCTGACATGACGATCAGCTTCAGGGGCAGCCCCTTCTGCAGGGACACAGAAGAGTTATTCCATGCCCCAAGCACATGGCAGGTTAGCTACACAGTACACAGACCCAGAGCCATTAGCAGCACTGGGTACAAGTCTCTGCTCCAAAGCACTCAAAAATCTTAAAGCACTGTGTCAAGTGACAGAGGATACACACAGCTTCAAAAGCAACAGGTCTTAAAAGTACAAACAAAACCCAGGCTGGCAATCTTGGTGCTGATGGCAACCCACCTCTAAGCTGCTGCATTCCCTCTCCATCTGTAGGTAAAACAAAAGCAGATGCTGAGCACTGCCCAGCATCAGTCAGAGGCAAACACTTCAGCACGCCTCCCCAAGATATCTCCTCCCAAGCACAGCTCTTGGCAGCTCGTTCCAGCACAACAAAAAGCCTCTTGCTTTCTAACAAGCTTCTAATTTTAATTATTTACACACATCTTGTGGCACCATCAGTCTAAAATTAATTGGATATTGTCTGACAAGTTTTCTGTTGGTATGGATGTGTAACACTGCCCCCCTGTTGGTAGGCTCTGCACACTTCTTCCATCATATGGGAAGACAAACACATTATCTGGGCATTAATTCATGGTTTCTGTCAGATTTCCATCAATTTCCACATCACAAGATTCCTTCCTAACACAAATCCTCTTCATGTTTAACATGAACACCATACACAACCCCATTCACTGCTTCTCTCACCTTTTCACGAAGAGGCACGATGCGAGACAAGAGGCCTATCAAGATGTCTGTGTACATACTCCTCTCATGGGCTTCATCAATAATAATGACTTTGTACTTGGAAAGCAGAAAGTCCTGAGGGGAGAGATTGACTCATGACATGAAGCTTCACCCATGGCCATCTTTAACTCAAGCCAATCTACACTAAACACTGTCTCCCCACCCTCACAGCTGTAGTCTCTCCCACATATTTGAACACAATTTAATGCCTTTACCTTACATGAAGCAGATTAGTTCCTGGGTCTGTTCCTTGCTCTCATTTTACACAGCAAGATAACCTAATGCTTAGGGACTTGGGCAGGAAGATAAAGGGTTGAGATGCAATACATCTCTGGTGCTGAAAGGTCGGAAAGCTGCCAACAAATCCACACCAAACAACTATCCTCTCTTTCTAGCTATACAAAATAGTTCCCTTTTTTATAACACTGAGGACACCAACTTACTTTCTGTATTTCTTTCAGCAGCACACCATCTGTCATGAACTTGATTTGTGTTTCATCTGTAACGTTGCCTTCATATCGGATTTGATATGAAACCACTCTGTGAGGAAGTACCCAGGTTGGCACAAGAAAAAGCATGGAAAGAAACAGAAAACTCATGTTCAGACCAGCAGGCAGCCTTCAGCCTAACAACATTAAAACTTGATGCCAAGACAAGACAAAAAGCACAGCACCAGCTCCCCAGAGCCCATCACACACACAACACCAGAAGATGGGATATACAGCAACTTCACCTTAAATTATTTCACTGTTACAAGATGCCACCTCACATAGAGGCAAACTAGGACCACTTGTCTCACCCCACCTACAGCATGTTCTCTCTGAAAAGTAACTTAGGACCATTAGTAGCAACAAATCTGCATGTGTGGTGGGTTTCTTGATTATTTTCAAGATGACTCCAGAACCTATTAATAACTTTCCCACCGTTCTTTTGTTCCTCCAGAGATGGAACAATCAATGCACAAGTCTTGATCTCAATCTATCACACACAGAGAGCATCTCAGCATTACTTTCCCAGCAAGGTCTCAGCTTTTTTTCCTCCTCACCTGTGTGACAAGTTCATTTCCTTAGCGACCCGCTGGGACATGGACACAGCAGCCACACGCCGAGGCTCAGTGATCCCAATAGCACCGTTTGAACTGAAGTGGGGAAAGGAAGAAAAGGACTTGTTTGGCTTTCTGTTAAACAAGAGAAACACTCTCAGTGTTTCCCTCTCAGGGAGGACAACAGGATTTCTGCATGACAGCTCTGAATTAAGTAATTATCACTAAGACAATATATAAAAACCTGTTCAACACAGCCACTACCACTGCACAGGAAAAACCTGGTTCAGGTCAGCCATATCAAAGGAAAAGAAAATCAGAAGTGATTGAGCTCAACTTGAATATCTGTCATTACCTTTCTTGCATATAGAAGACAACTCTTACCTGGCATAGCCAGCTTCATAGAGGAACTGTGGCACTTGGGTGGTTTTACCGCTTCCCGTCTCTCCACAGATGATGACGATGGGATTCTCACTGATGGCTTCCATGATTACTTGCTCTTCAGCAAGGATTGGAAGCTTTAGTCTGGCTTCCTAAACAATACCAAGCGCATGTTTTACTTGCACTGTTTGGTCTCCTGCTCCATTTTGTTTTCCCCAGGACTGAGAACTCTTCCTACCTCAGGTTAGAAAGCCCACACAGAAGAATTCTGCAAGCTTCATATGCCTCAAAAAGCTCTAAACCAGCTAGTATCACACTGGCATTTCCAAGAACTAGAGTCATCAGAACACAGCAGCTGGCAAGCCCCTCACTTTAATTTGTGAAACTTCAAGGTCCCTAGAACTTATAATAAAGCACTCCAAGCAAAAATTCCTGTCACAGCTCTGCCTCGTCTGCTCACACGCCAGTTTTACCACTTGCACAGAACACCCCACTTCCAGCAAATGGAATACAACCACTCTGCCCAAGACAGTGCATAATGGAGAAATAAGTGACTTCACAATATTTTCCAGCAAAGAACACAAGACTGCTAATAGCTTCTGTCTTTAAAGTTAGAGACAAATTATTTTATGCTAAAACAAAACCAGTTTTCCTTCTGCTGGATTAGACAGGTTTAAAGCTCAGTAATGTGCGTGCACAACTTGCCAGGACAAAGACACTAAGTGCATGCTGCTGACCTCATCTGATGGCAGATACTATCATCTCCAACCCCTTGACAAGCACTTTGCTGCTCACAGAGCCTCACCTGAATCTCAGGAGGTCTGTCCACTGGAATGAAAACTGCAGGCTTACAAGCTGGTTTGCTGGAGGCTGCCTGGCACACCGGCACACTGGGACCAGCTGGCTGCTGGTTAGCCACTGCCTTCTGCACATTTTCCACTGGCTTTTCAGCAGCATCCAAATCACTGGTTAAGGACTTCTGGATTTCTTGTTTCTGCTCTTCCTTCTCCTCCTCGGAGCTACTGGGTTCTTCCTCAGGCTCTGATTCTGAATCTGAGCTGTGTCTCCTCTTATTTGCACCACTGATGCTCCTGATCTTTTCGGGTACCACAGGCCCTGGCTCCTGTATCATCCTAGAATTAAACCAACATGAGAGCTGCATTTTGGTCACTGTTCTCCAGGACCTCAAGTCAGACATGTCTTCCACACAAACCAGAAAATTTGTATCATCAAAGTCACTGGCTGAACACAAGTTTTACTCAGAGAGGGAAAACTGCTACACCTTGGGTGTTGTGAAGCCCAGAGAAGCTACCCAGAGATGTTAACCCAGCTTTCCATTCTTGGAGGTTTTCACAACTCTGATATGTAAAGCCTTGGCTGATCTGATTGCTAGATTCTCCTCTACACTGATAGATTCATATCTTCAGAAGATATATTTGTAGTTAAATTTATTTCAGCTTCTGTGAAAACACAGCTCTTGATTAATCCAGTAACTAAGAGCTGCACCAGTCGATGTTTTCCAGTACAAGAAAGTAAATGTTTATTCCACCAATTCTGTAGTTTAGCATAATTGTAAGAGCAGGTGTATATTGTTGTCACCTGCCTGCTTATGGAAGGGAAGAACATCCTATCTTAACTAACATCTCCTTGGGAAAACAACTACTACATTATCAGATAAAAACAGATTTAACTCCATCCATTCTGAAGAACCTGTATACAGTAAGGAGAAAAGAAATAAAAATGAAGCAATAAAAACCAAAGAAGGTTGCAAGTTTTCAACCACAGTGATAAACCAGAATGTTTTTTTCCAAGGAACATTTTACCTTTTAGTCTGATACATGCGCTCCCCAATACCCAGTCTGGAAGTCGTGTACAGAAGTTTCATTTCTGCCTCAGAAACTTGGACCTCATTCAGCTTGCTCAGCAATTCAGCTCGCTAGTTGGGAAAAACAACCAAAACCAGTGCTTATTTTCACTAGGAAACAATTTAATTTGAGGATTAGCTCCTGAGATTTAAAGGGCGTGCTTCAGAAAATCTTGTTGGGGAGTTGTAAAGATGTTTCTGCTGCTACATGGTCACTCCTCCCTGCTGAAAACTTCAGCTCTGAGCCAGAACAAAAATAGAATTGTGGATTTGACCTTTCATCACTTCAGTGCTCAGCTGCACCTTCCAAACAACAGCAAAGAGAATGGCTTTGAACTCAAATGCTGGCGTGAGGACTGGAGCAATGAAGCCCCCCTGTAACTCCCTCACATGGGATGCTGTGCTGTGCAGGGTTAGGGTAAACAGCAGCAGGTTTAAAGTACCTCCAAAACCAGAGTCCATTTGCCAAAGCCATTATTTAGACACTATAACAAACAAAAATTTTGCCTGTAAAGCTTTTAGAAAGGCAGACAAGCTGCATTTGCAGGCAGAAAAATATACAAGAGCTGGAAATAAATATTTCAGAAGCACTGGGAGTAGCAGAGTTAGGGGTGCACTGAGTTTTGTATTTTGCAGCAGAACAAAGCTTCTCCCAAAAGCTCTCTGAATACTTTTAAAATATAATTTATTCTGCTAGCAATGTACTTCACAACATTCATCTACCTGAGCAGGGTCAAAGAACTGAGAGGAACCAGAACCCAGAACTGGTGTGTTCCCCCAACTCCTGGTGACCCAAACACCCAGCAGAGGGATGGCTAATGCTTGCCCCATCTGTTTTTTCACACCAGCAACACATCACATCACATCACATACCAAGGGAATTGCCAGCATCACCACACAAGGGAAACCTCAAGAGCTGTTTATTAACATCACCCTTATCTGTACACCAATAGTAACCTAACTATTGTCTTAACAGAAGTCACAAAGCTGGAGTTATCAGCGAGCAGCACTCTACCTCTTTTTTCTTTTCCTTCTGCTCTAAAACTTTCTGCAGGATTTTCTTCTGTTTCTTGCTCAGAGGTTTTTTCTGTTGTTGCACAACATGGGCTATTTTTTTCTTCTTTGCTTTTTTTCCTGGCAGGACCAGGGCATTGCTTCCATCGATTCCCTTCAGTGTTGCTTCATCTGAAAGCATTTCTTTGATTACTCCCCTGGGCCAGGTGGATAATTTTCAGCACATTGCTGAACAGCCAGATCCCAAACCATACCACATTTAGCTATTTTAAACAATCACAACCCTCACCTCTAGCCAAAAAATAAAACCCCACACCATCACTAAGGGCAAAAGACCACGAAACCAGGGATTTGATAACCCTTACAGCCATGAGGATAATTTTACTTGACCTGTGCAACAACACAGGAAATGTTGGCTTTATAAAACTGAATTCGGGCAGGGTCAGGAGGCAGCCTTGGCCACAGCACATCTCGGGGCAGCCCTGCAGCCTCCCGCTTCTCCTGACACAGCTTGTAATACTAAAAATCCGTATTACTAAAGTGTGAATAAAAAAAAACAAACAGTACAAGAAATGCGTTTTTTTTAAAAAAGTAACGTTTCAAGTTCCAAATATTTTAAATAATTGCTTTAATACATACTGGCTGAAGCGCAGCAATTGCTTTAATAGATGCAAAAAGCCGGTAAGATGCTTTTTGTTTCAAACAACAAATTTCACGCTTCCAGGGGAGGTACCAGAAGAACACGGTACCGACACGACAGCACCGTGTCTCGGCACCTCTCCGCTCCCTATCCCGAAGTCACCCACCCCCGTTAGCACCAGCGAACCCAACCCCTGGGAAGAGCCGAACCCGCTGGACCCCGCGGGTCCCGCCGCACCTCCCAGCTCCAGCGGCAGCTCCAGCGGTTCGGCGGCGGGCGGGCCCTGCGCGGTGCCGGGGGGTAATCGAGCTTTCCAGTTGTGCCGGCGGCGGTTCCGACCCATAGCGACGGCGAAACCGAACCGGACCGGACCGGACCTGACCGAACCGGACGCACGTGCGCCTCCCGGCAGCCGCCACTTCCGGGGCGCCCGCGGTCTCGCGAGAAAGAGCGGGGCACGCGCAGGCGCGGGGCGGTGGTTCCGGGAATCTCGGTGTGGGTCGGGCAGGACCCAAGCGGTACCGGATCGGCCGAACATCCGCTTCCCTCTCCACCTTACCTCCCGGTAGGAGCCGGCCCATCTCCGGTCCCCCCCCGGCCCGGTACAGACACTGCTCGGAGCAAAGTTTGAGTAAACATTTATTGTAGTTTTGTCACAATACCATAGTTGAGTTGTGAAATTGGTCTACAAATACTTAACTACGTAGCACACTGATTGGGTGGTCAGATAAGTAATAAATAAAGGCATGTATAGCTCGGTAAAAAATAAGTCTTGATATATTTGTAACTACTGCACGCTACTATCAGCAGAATCGAGTATTTCCCTACGGGTCATACCTCAAAAGTACACAGACAGCATCTGCAGACCGAGTTGTTTTGTTGTTTTGTTGTTTTTTTTTTTACATAAACACAGAGATTGTACAAACTGAAACACTGTCATCTGAAACCCGATGTACAAAACAGGAGTGGAATCACCAACAGCAGTGCCACCACAGCAAATGCCATTTCTGATTAAAAGGAACAGATCAACCATTACATGTGCTGCCATCACAGTCCCATGGAATTACCCAAAAGTTTAAAACACATGCGGATACAAAGAAACTTTTGATTTTTCCAACCCAGACAAAGAGAACTTATGGTCATTTACATCATTAGCTGCCAAATACGGATCAGTACGTGAGGCAAATCACACTTGGGAACTTCTACACCACCAAAGAGCTAAGGTTGATAGGGTTCTATTTTCCACACTAACGATGCAACAAGTCTTTAAAAGCAGGCCACGAGTTGCAGGACACACTATTGAGTACAGCACTGAATTACACCAGGGTCTACACATTGCACTCTGACACCCAATGCCACTTTTGGAAGCGTTACATTCCAAGGACAGGTCAGTTATCTACAGGCGAGCTGTGCACTTCAAAAGAAATTGCTACCCACGTTCATTTGGCAAAAATGTCAATGTTTTGAAAATACTACAGTGGTTTCAAATATTACTTCTAAAAGTATGAAGTTGAAAACACTTAAGACCTCAGCGGAATTGATGTGGGACAGTCCAAGCCCATCTGAAATGGTTACACCAGGGGGTGATGCTCCTTCAGGGGAAGGTCACAGGGCAGGAGCTGTCCCAGCAGAGCAGCCTTTGGTGGGGAGGACAGAGGGACACGTCCCCCACCCTACAGGCAGCTCACACCAGGCTGGACACCAAGGGAAGTGCCACCCACCTTCCACCCAGCTGTGCCGTGTTAGGGTGCCAGGCCAGGAGCTGCCAGAGCTGGGGAATATTCCCATTTCTGCCACCAACTCAGGGACATCTGTGCCTCAATTTATCCCTGGGTGACCAGGAGACACCCACACATCTCTGCTCCTGCCAAGGGTAACACAGAAGCAGTGCAACCACTGTCACTGAAATGAGGTCTAAAAATCTGAGCAAAAACCTCCATGGATGAGCTAGATGTCTTGGCATGGAAAAGAGTTGTAAAAGGTATTTACAAAAGTTGAAAGAGATTAAATACAATGCCACATTCATGTCCCGAAAGCGCTTTCACTACAGTGCATGTTTAAAAATACAGAGCATTTTTAAAGTTTATCTATATATATATTTTCAAGATTAGATTGTGCCTTTTAAAAAAATCATTACTTCTGAATTTGACTAACATGAAAACTGAGCGCTGGGAAAAATACTGATTAAAAATATCCAATTTTATATATACCGCTTTTCACGTAACAGATTGCTATACATGGGATGCAAGTAAATACAAAAATACTTTTTTCCAAGCAGCAGGGTGATCAAAATTGAGAGTATCAATATAGGAGGGCTGATTTTACAAAACTAGGATAAATTGTTATCGTGAGACTGGGAGAAACTATAATCCAACTTAACTTTCATCTAGGATCCGAAAAGAAATCTTTTATCATATACAACTCTTAATATATATAACAATTCAGTATTTTTAACTTCAACGTTAAATATGGGTTACATAAAATACAATCTATGCAAAACTAACTCATGCACATGGTCCTGCTGGAGTCGGTGGAGCCGCTGACACGAGCAAGGTTTGCAGGCTTTGGTCCTCAGGCCTCAGCAAAACACACAGACCTGACAAGCTTTGCTAATCAATTCCTAATTTCTAGGTCTGTGTCTCAGCCCAGCCCTCTGTGCACACATGAATTTGCAAGGAAGACTCTGTAATACTGTGGAAAATGAGCTGCAAAAAGGAATGTTCTGTAATTTACATTTTCAGCTTTACAAAGAGACTATTTGTTGCCATAGTTCTTATCTGTTAATGGAAAAGATTTTAAGGTATGAAAAGCAGTTATTCTGCAATTCTAAATGTGTATTTCTTGAAAAATGAGGGCGGGCAGATTACATAAAAATTAAAATGGATTACAAGAGTGCCAAGTGCATATGAACTTCAACTGTGTTGAACTGAAGTGATCACCATCAGGAGTAAAGGCCATCAACATGGATTTTAAAATAACCCCTCGTGTAAATGTCACACAGACCAGAAGTTAGGCAAGTAACACACATTTTAAGAAGAGTAAATTCACCCCACAGTTACATTCATTAAGTGCCACATCCCACAGAAGCTGGAGGGGAAACAAGAAGCTGAAGATCCAGCACCAAGCTGTGCTCAGCTGCCCAGGCTGGGCCCACTGGATCCGGCACTCGCCGGTGAAGCGACAGCACGTGGATCACCTCTTTGTTCCCCTTCCTTTTTAGCCAGTCCCTATCACAGACCCCATTTCTGTTGCATTTTCTTTTTTCCTTGATTTCTTTGTTTTGGCCTTATGGAATATGCAGTTCCTCAGCTGTGGTCCATTTTACCTCTCAAGGTACTGAACTGTGCTCATTGCTACGGGTTTAGGTCCTTCCCCTCCCGCCCCCGTGTAGCTGCTCTGGGTTGCAGCTTAAACCACATCTTGGGCTTTCTTCCCTGAGGTTACCTTTGTTTCAATGCATTTCAGCACACCTTAGCCAGTGCTAGTCTGCCAGCCCAGTTAATTCTAAGCTTACAAAAACACAGAACCCCTCAAAACAAAACTGCTTCAAAGTTCCTGCATCCCTCTGAAATACAACTGTTTAATGCACCCTTCTCATAAGGTGACTCACTTTCCCCAAAACCCAACAGAGTGAGGACACAGACTTCAAGCAAAAAGCTCCTATAAAACTATTACAATTTAAAAAAAAAAAAAAAAAAAAAAAAAAAAATCCAGATCTTCCTGAAGATAATTTATTGCTGCTTATTGGTCCTGAGAAAGCTTTAAGCAACAATACATTTGCAAGAGTTTTAACTGTTGCCTTTTTTGAGAAAGTACGTGGGTCCCAAGATAAAAAAAAAAATTAAAAAAAATCACATTTTGTTCTATGCACTTATGCTTGGAAGATGCTTCACTGTGAAGATCAAATATGAATTACAATCTGCCATGCAACATCTCTTTCCTTTGTGTCAACTTGTTAGAACAGACTTCAGAAACCAAATTAAAATTCTAGAGATGAAATGCACTGAAATAATGCCACACGTGGACTTCTCAATTCCTCATATTGGACTGGCATTTAAGGACTTCAAGTTAGGAAATCTTCCTTCTCTCCTATTCCCCACCTCCTATTAAAAGCTATGGTGTGAGGTTTTTTGGCCTGGATACCAGAAAATTCCTCATCTGATACTCTGTGAAAGGCAACTTCAAGGCAATGAAATATGCCAACAGTAAAACAAAAAACATTCACAACTCTCAAAAAAAAAAAAAAAAGTGGACCCACAGCAGTTACTTCTCAATGGAAGTGTTTGGTAGCTTGAAGATTTTTTTTTTTTCTTTTTAACTTTTTAAGTGTCAAATTTGCATATGTTTAGCTCAATCTCAATATTTGAAAGACTACTCCATTTGCTTTTATAAAAACCTTAAAAAAGATGTCTTTAAATGCTTGTAAAAGTAACCATTTGTCTACCGAGAAAATTCTAGTACTGGATAAAACTCTCTTTTTTTTTTTTTTTTTTTTTAATCCGTTTTTCCTACAAGTATAATGGCTGAGTGTATAATCTAGATACACCTAGTCTCACACATGATGAAAAGTTCTAACTTTGCACACTTTTTACCATGTGATGCTTTGTTGCTTTGTAACTTCGACCGCGACGGCGCGTAGGAGTTTCCTCGAGCTGGTGGTGTACAGTGGTCTCTGGGGGCTGGTTCACTGCTCACTGCCTCTGTCCAGGTTTTCAATCACCCTGGAGAGACGAATGTTCAGCAGTCTGATCTGACTGTCGAGGTGATCCATCTTCTCCTCGAGGCTGCTGTTGCTGTTTCTTCTCCAGTAAAATCCAACTGGCCCCGTCATGAAGTAGACTGCTACAACAAAGCAGAGAGGCAGGACTGCGTGCTCTGGGTCACCTTCATACTTCTGGAGGATGTACACACAGGAGAGAGTGAAAAGGGCAACCCTTGCAATCCAGAAAAAACGACCAAACAGCATGTGCAGGAGATAGAAGAAGAATCCAAGGAAGAGAGATAAAAACCAATAGGCAAGTAAAATGGCACCAATCAGCAGAAGAGCACGGGTTGGGTTGTTGGCAATTGCTGCTGGGCTGAAATAATGAGTCAAGTTGGAGGCTGGAAAACAAAAAAACAAAACAAAACAACACACACACAAAAAAAAAGGGGAAAATTTACAGAATACTAATGAGTGCATGGCAAAGGGATAAAGGTAAAAACACAATCACAGCTCCAAAGGGTCACGCAGCGGAGTCATGCCCGTGATTTCTAAAATAAGAGGTAGAGTTGGCTCATCCATTTCTGAATGGATCTTTTACAAATTGCTGGCTCAGCCCCAGTGATGCAACTGAATTAATCCCTTTGAAACAGAGGTGCTAAAAGTTATTTAAAGACAAACTACTGCAGGGCCTAAGGTCAAAGTTCATACTGAGGCTAAAGATCCTGCTTTGTTCAAGTTATATTCTAAAGGTTCTCAAGTGCACTTTTCCTTCTTCTATCTCTCCTTTATTTCCCTGCAACATTCTTGGCCATGTGAATCCATTTAAGGATGATACCAAGAAGCAAACCATGACTTGTAATAAATTTTACAGATACCCTGCAGATATGTACACAGAAACAGAATGCTTTAGTCTTGTCTGAAGGCAGCAAAAATCAAAGCCACGTGAAGTGGTGAAGGTACTGGAGATTTAATGCAATGTGATAAACTCTTCCCACACTGACACAGGCTGATACAGCTCAAGAGTTAACTGGCAACACACTTACCATCAATTCCAAGAACATCTAACAAATCAGTCCATATTCTCCAGAACGTGTCCATTAATACATCCACCCCATTCACAAACCTCTCTGTCAACCTTGAGAAAAACTGAGAAATAAAATTGAAAATTAAAAAAATCATCCTCAAGACTTTAAACACACCTTGAGACTTACTAGTCATGACTAGAATTATGATTTATGAAACAAGGATTGAAGATAATTTTTAAGTCCTCAAGGGGAAAAAATACAACTCTAAATATTTTTTATCTTTGAATCACAGATTTACTTACAACAATTGCCCTTGTCCTAGCTATTTTGGGATTTAAATTTATATGTTAATAGGGTGCAAAAAATGCACTTTATTGTTCTGAAGTTTACAGAATCACTATTACTAGCAATGGACGGTGCTAAAGCAACCCAGAGAATTTATCGAGCAACTGAAAGACGTTCCCAAATGTCTTAAATGCATTTACAGATCAATTCAGCAGTATTTGTTATTCCTTTCTCCCGGCTGAGGAGGGAAGGAGCAGAGGAATGTACAGCTCTGCCTGCCCGCACGCCTTATTTCCTGCAAGTTCATTCGTGGCCCCGCAAAGACAGGATGCTCTACTGATGCAGACAGACCGTATTTTAGTTGGAGGGTTCCTCACAGACACAAGTCTGCCCCAATCGCTTCCCCCACCCCAAATTGCCTTTATTTAGAGTTGTGGCTTTCTTTCTTTTTAATTAATGTTTTTGCAGTCAAGCCTCAGCTCCCGGTTTTTTTTTTTGTTTTTTTTTTTTCTCCCAAAGCCCTTCCCCCCCGCATCCCGAGCCGGGCTCGCAGAGGAGACGAGGCCTCCGGTGTTCAGGGCGCTCAACCCCGGGTCTGTGCCCCCCGGGGAACCGCGTTTGGTCAACCCGGGAGAGCATCGGCGCGGAGGAGCGAGGGCGCGACGGGGAAAGGAAACGCGAAGCGGGTGGGAAAGCGGCCGGCTCCTCACCTTCTGCAGGGCCCGCACATTATCCTCCCCGAAAAGGCCGCTGACGCCTTGATAGAGCCCGCTGGCAGCCCGGCGGAGGCTGTTTTGCTTCTCGGCTCCGCGGCTCCGCGCTGCCCAAGCCGCGGGTCCCGCCGTGCCCCCCAGCAGCAGGGCCAGCAGCACCAGGGCCGGCAGCCGCTCCGCCGCCATGGCCGCTGCCACCGCGATTGTGGCGCCGCCTGGTGGCCGCCCGGGCAACTCCACCGACATTGCGGGGGGGCGGTGCGGGCGGTGGGAGGTGCGCTCGGAGAGCACCGCCCTCTCCTCCCCCCCTCACCCCCTCATTCAGCTTGGTTTTAGTGGTTGGTAACCCCTTTTAGCCAAGTTTCCCTAATCCAGAAGTTTCCCTTCTCCAGGGAGAAGAGATCGATCACCCCTCGCTACCCTTCAGGCGCCCTTCCCTCAGCTTCCTCTTCCTCAACCCCAAATCCCTGTTGCCCTCCCGTCCCCTGTCAGATTTGTTCTCCAGACTCTTGGCTGCTTTCCTCCGGACTCGCTCCAGCACCTTCTTGGAGTGAGGAACCCAAAACTGAGCACAGCGTTCGAGGTGCGGTGGGCAAGGCTTTGCCTGCGCAGGTATCACCGAGGAGATTCCCAATCGTGATCCCCAAAATACAGGAATCAAACGCCAAAAATCGACGTCTTTTCCCTACGTTGTCAATTTCCAATCAAGGGATTCGGAAGGAGCCCCTTCTGCCCTTTATCTCTCAGAAACTCTGACTCAGAATTGCAGCACCTTTCACGTTGTGACTCTTCTGACGGGTTTTATGTTTGATTTTTCTTAACCAGGCTAACAAAATGCCAGCTGGGAAGCAGAAATTAGACAATGTTATCAGCTCCTACTGGGTGGTGAAACCCAGCCAGGATGTTCACAGAGTGAAGCAAGAATCCCCAAGAGATGGAGAAGCACTTTAGTGCCTCCGAGCACCTTCCAGTTCATTGTTAATTGACAGGATCCTGAATGGACAAGATGGGAACATGTCGACATAAAAGCAGATCCATAGGTTTGCTGTGTTGATTCTGCAGCAAGTGCTGATGTGACCTGAAGCAGAAAGTGTTTGCTGAATTGCTCAAGAGCATCTTCAAGGCACAGGGGATCCCAACACCCTCCCCTGAGCTTCTCTCTGTGCTTTGGAAGGTGTTGGCAGCCCATGTCCCTGTCTGGACACCATTCGGGATCTCTGCTTTGAAAATTACACGGGAAGCTCTGCCCTTTCCTGGGGAGTTCTGCAGAGTGAGCAGTACAGTTGGTAGCTCTACCAGTTACTCAATAACTTGGGATTTCTCCTTCCCGTATCCTTGATGTTTGAATCTCATGGCTGGGCCTAAGCCTGGTTGCTGAATAGTTGGGTAGAGATCTATAATATAGATCTTTATTATGGCCTTTTTCCCAGTTCTAGTCTGGCCAAAACACTTATTTTTGCATTTAGCATAATGGCCTAGGGCTTTTAGAATTTATTTCTATTTGGCCCTGAAAGGGTTGGGCCAAGATCCAGGAAGGTACTTAGGTTCCTACTTGATTTCAGTAGGATTTAGGTTCCTTATCTATTTATAATTGGTCCTTTCATTCTCTTTTAATGTGTCCCTGAGATTCCTGATGTTGGTACCTGTGTGTATTCTGAAGTCTATCTTGTACTCTCTCAGAATGGGTTGTTATTTTAGACCTTTTCTCTTATGTTTTGTTACTAGCTCTGTGACGTTTTTCTTGTGATGTGTCACTGCTTGTTTTCTTCTTCTTTTTCCCTTTCCCTCTCCTTTTCCCTTTCCCTTCTTCTTCCCTTTTTGAAAATGCATCGAATTTTGCTTCTCCTGACACCGTGAAGGTTGCAGAGATCATGGATGTCAAATGAGCCAGAAGTTTCTTATACAAACTGATTAACCACCTTGTGGCCAATCTAAATATAGGGGTTTTTTTACAAACCAACTTTCCAATGTCTTTGGATTTCCTAAGCCATGTGTTGGATCAATGGATCATGATCAGGTCTCAGCACACTGCAGACTGCCATAAGGTATGTCACAAACCTTTCATCTCCCAGAGCCATGCATTTCATCACTTGTTTTAATTTCACAGGCTGGCTGCAGGCTGATTACCTCATAAACCACAAATGAGGTAGTGCCATCACCACTGTTATTACTATTAATTGGTTCTAAAGCATTTTTTGAAGGGCTCCTAATATAATCTAAAGCAGAAAATGTGATTTAATTTTGTAACCTATTATTACTATGAGTAGCTATAAAGCAAGGCTTAAAAAGATTTGAAAATGGTCAGTTCCATTTAATCTTGTTCAGGCTGTTTTCCAGAAGCTGTCCTAATCTAGTTTCCAAACTATTTTTAGTAATCACTGCAGCTCTCTTAATGCCCATTTTCTTGTTAAAGGATTGTTTAGTCGTTCTTTTCCTTCCCATTTTTTTGCAAAGTCACTTTTGGAGGTAGTAAAAAAAAGGTCTGGACAAGGAAAAAATGGAATGAGGGAGAGGGACATGAGGCATAGGCATAACAGACTATAATAAGGATGTAATAGTAAAACTGCTGTTAGTAAATTAGGTCTGTCAGGCTTTCCTACAAGCCCAGGTTTTATCACCAAATTCCCAGCGTGTCCCTTCCTCCTTGAACAGTAAGTGGGTCGGTTCGTTCAAAATTAAGCCTTTTTCAGCTCAGTGAGTGGGTTTTTGGGTCCCTTCTCAGGTGATGCGGCGGCGCATTTTCTTCGTAGATCCACGGGTTGCTTTGGCTGGGGAAAGCCTGTAAGTTGGCTGCTTTTTTTTTTTAAATCTCAAAACCAGTAACACCGCCAGAGTCCCGGTACCGCCTCGGTACCACGCCAGGCGCGCCTCAGCGCTGAGGTAATCACGGGGGGGGTGGGGGTGGACCCCACCCTCTTCCCTCCGAGCAGGCTGAGAGCTCCCCCCGGATTGGGCACACCTCCTGCTGATCCCGCCGCTCATCGGTGGACGGAGAAAAGGCCTTGAGAAACCCCCGGTCCAATTGGTTCTTCCCTGTGTCAGCTCTTGTTCCGTCAGCCCCGGCCTGAGCAGAGCGGGCTCTGGGCTGATGTGGGGCCAGGCTCCCGACAGCCAATCAGCCGCGGCGGTGAAGCGGTCGCCTCGAGGGATCCATCCGCCGCGCGGGATCGGTCCGGACCGCGGGGCCGCCCCGGGTCTCAGGGCACTGGGGGGCGGTGGTGTGGAGTTGGGGTGAGGGGAAGGCGGGGAGCGTGGGTGAAACGAAAATGAGGTAAAAATGGGAAATTATAATTTTGCTCGCAGTACTTCAGGCTCCGGGGAGACATTATGGAGGTCTTCCAGTACCTGAAGGGGCTGCAGGAAAGCTGCGGGGAGGTTTTTTTACGTGTAAGCACTGGGGCAAGGGGTTACAGCTGTAAGGTGAAGGAGATAGTTTTAGATCAGACATTAGGAAGAAATTCTTCCCTGTGAGGGGGGTGAGACCCTGTCCCAGGTTGCCGAGGAAGCTGTGGCTGCCCTGTCCCTGGAAGTGTTCCAAGGCCAGGATGGATGGGGCTCGGAGCAACCTGGTCTGGTGGGAGATGTCCCAGACCATGTCAGGACATTGGAACTGGATAATCTTTAAGGTCCCTTCCAACCCAAACCGTTCCATGATTCTGTGATACTTGCATCAATACCAGCCCTGACAGGTTGACCAGGTATTTGTGTCAGGCATAATTCTTGGAAAACTGAAGAAAAACTGGCCAAAATCTCACTTTTGCATCCCAGTCTGTAAATCAGCCCAAGGTAAAGAGCTGTGGAGGGATAGGGCTGCCCTGAAGATCCCTTGCAGAGGGCTGTGGTGTGTGAGGGAAATGTTTCACCCTCGTAAAATCCGACCCTGGCAGCTGCACCTCAAGACTCTTTCCCATTCCAGTCTATATATCCACACGAGCTATTCCTTTGTTATTGTAATAAATATCCTCACAACCTGAAGGGCAAAGAATAAGTGATCTTTTCTGTAGGTGTGCAGAGAGATAGACTTTCTAGGTAACTTGTTTTCTCCACCACAGGCTGTGGCTCCTGAGTCCAGATGAAGTGGTGAAACTGGGTGCCACAGGTCCTGAGTCCCTCCCTTATCTCGAGGCTTGGAAGGGTGTCGTGCCATGGATTTCACACCTGTGATGACCTCTGCTGCCAAGGCAAGGCATAAAAGCAGGTAGCAAGTCCTGATTCCACCTCCAGGCTCTGGAGAGTTATTTAAGAATATGCTACGTGTAAGGTCTTTCCTGAAGAAAATAAAAACTGCAGGATTGTTCAGATCGTATCGCCATAGCCTGCAGATTTATCCAAGTAGTTATATTCCAGTAGCACCAGAAATGTCAATGAAATGTATTGCAAGTATGCTGCTACCTCCACGTATTTTACTTTTGTATTTACACTGTATGCCCATGCAATTTAGCATCGAATTGGTATTTTTAGAGGCCTCTACGGATTTGAAGGGAAATCATGACCTTGAACATGACAGTTACATAAGCAGCACGTACAGACAGTGGTTGCTCTTAAGGGCTTCAGTACCACCACGTCTCTCTTAAGACAGTGATAGAGAAAGACCTCGAATTTGGAAACATTTAATTTTCATTGGAGGGCCAAGACGTGCAGGCAGAGAGAGCGTTAGGGCAGCGTAACTGGGATAATGAGAAATGGGTCACAGCCCTGTGCCAGCGGAGACTTCTGCAACCTCCCTGGGATAAAAAAAATAAAGCGGTGGTATTTTTGCAGGGATCCCTTGGAAAGCGAGAAGCGATGGGTTCCTCCCCGATGTCTGATGAGCTTTATTTAAAGGCGGTGGGCACTCAAGCGGCCGCTCTGGGGGACCCGGGGCGGCTTTCGGCAGGGCCCGGATTGGCTTCCCCGGGCGGGAGATGGCCCCGAGGCCGCCCCGCACCTGCCGCCGAGGGGGAACGGGCTGGATCTGCCGTGTAATCCTGTTACAGCCCGGTGGTTAAAGAAAACGCAGCCGCCGGGTTCCTGGCGGTGTGGACACCGCTGGGTCCGGGCTGCTCCGGGGAGTACAGGACACGGCGGGTCGGGTCGGGTCGGGTCGGGCCGCTGCCGCCTGAGGTAAGCGACCGCCAGACCCCCATCAGGGAGAGGCCGGGTCCTGACTCCCGGGCTCGGCACTGCTCTCCGTTCATTCGGCACCGATCCCGAGGGAGGCGGAGGGAGGTGAGCTCCCTGTTCTCCAGGCAAGATTTACCCCGACGGTAACGGGACCGGGCCGCACCTCCCTCTCAGCGGGCCGGGGCGGGGCGCGGCTCCACGCACTCTTTTCTCTTGCGGAAGGTTCCATCATGAATATGCGGTTGGCGCTTATAGCGGGCGGCGGCAGGAGGCTCCCGGCAGTCAGGGCTGAGGCGCTGCGGGAGGCGGCTGAGGTGCGGGTATCCTGCGGGAGAGACGGCCGCTGGCTGTGCTCCTTCACCGCTGCTGCAGCCATGTCCCGGGAGCCCGAGATCATGGAGTCTCAGGTGATGTGGGAGCCTGACACCAAGCGCAATACCCACATGGACCGGTTCCGCGCCGCCGTGGCCAGCAGCTGCGGGCTCCGCCTGGGTGAGCGCCGGGCGAGGGCGAGCGGGCGGGCGGGCAGCGCCCAGGTGGGGAGGCCCCGGGGCTGTGCTCTGGCTCTGTGGGGTTCTGCTCCCCCGGGACTGGCGTTATCGCGACCCTGCGGCAGGGCTGCGGGCTGTCCGCCTGCCCCTACCCCAGAGAGGGGGGAAGGGTGCCTGCGGGGTGCCCAGAGAACCCCTCCGGGGCTTGCGGGGGCACAATGGTCCAGGCTGCGATGCTCTGCCCCTGCTCATGGAGAGGCCTCCGGCGCAGCATCTCGCTTAACGTGAAGGTACAGGCTGCTGGAAATGCAAACAGACTGATCTGTTACTGGTGCTGCTCCTGGCTGGCAGCCCAGGCAGAGTGGGCATCGGTTTCTCCTCCGTGCTCTTGGCTGCTTCTCTGCAGAGCTGGGGTCTTGTTTGCAGGGTTTTCCTGGGAAGAGGACCAGGATTTAGTGTTTTAAAGGGTTGTGGGAAGGAGGAATCGCTGCCATCGTGGCTGGGAGGTTAAGGTGAGCCTTAATATGGTGCTTTAATAAGGGATTTGTGCTAAGGCTGTGCTTGCAACCTCATCTTTGCACATATTTGTAATTTCTAAGTATCCTGGGGAGTGAAAGTTGATGCCTAAGTTAGTTCAGTGATGGAAACTAAGGATTTTTGCTATGCATCTGCAAGCTTTTGAAGTTCAAGTTTGCTTCATGCTCATTCAGAAATAACTATATGGCTATGCATGGGTGCTCAGTCCTGTGACAACCTGTCATCTTTGAAGGTAGCCCTGCTTTGAGTAGGGGCCTGAACCTCCAGAGGTGTCTTTCCACCCAGTTTGTTCTCTTTTTTTCAATGACTGCCAACTGCAGATGGTCTCCAGGGTGCCCCAGAGAGTGCTTCTTATCTCATGAACCAGGTGGACCTCATTGCATGTGAGGGTCAAGCCCTCCAGTTCTGACCAGTTTGTTTTATTCTGTCCATTCTCCCTAAGTATTTGGACACCAGGTGGCTTGTGTTGCTTTTCTGTAATCATCAGTCTGGTGGGGGATGGAGGGAATAGTTTTGGGAAGTGGCCTGACAAGTTTGCAAGTCCAGTGTAAATGTCTTGTGTAAGCAGAGACATTCTGGGTTAATAGAATTTTATCTGGGACCTCTAGCAGCTCATGTCTGGAAAACAATTTTGTGTCTTCATTGGGAACTTACTACATGGGCAAATCAGGAACTTCTTTCCCCCCATTTTGAAGAGGCTCTTGAAAGACCTTGAGAAGAGGTTGTCTCTGTCCAACCCTGAAAATGGAGCAATGAGGTGCAATGTTTAATTGCTGAGTAACAGGCCTGTGCCCTGGAGGACCTGCATGCTAAAGCTCATCTGGGGGCAGACTGTATAGACAACATAAAGTCTCTGTATTGTAAGAAAATTAGTGGTGAGTTGCAGCTTTTTGCATAATCAAAATGATTCAGAGCATGCTGCACACTTGGCTTGTGAAGGAGGAGATGGAAGCTTGAACTTCCCTCTGTTAAAATCTTATCCCCACACCAGCTGGTGTGCAGTGCACACAGGAGTGAAGAGTGAGGTGGGTGGAGTGTAAAAAAGGGTTATGTAGGAGGCAGACATTGGGGAAATATGTAGGTATTAAGAAGATCCTTTGTCTTTGCTTCTATGTCAGTGATCCCTAGGGATGGAAAAGGAGTGGAATAGGGTGTAGAAGGGACTGGGGAAGCAGCAGTAGTGATCGAGTGTGAGTAACAATGTAGAAGTAGTTTTGAATGTTTTTTCATCTTATGAAGCTGGAAGATGTCCTCCTTGTAGGAAGAGGATGCAAAGATGACTTCAGAACCAATCAGCTGGCTAACAGGATGGCAAACCAAAGACAATTCCTTCAAGTGGTTCAGTTGAAAGCATCAAATAGGAAACCCAGTTGGCAGAGCAGGAAACTGTCACTAGTGCCACTGGTAGTAGGTATTTTTTAATTTGGGTGTTGGCACAGCTTCAGGCTGCATGGAGGTGAACTGGGAATCAGTTTCATACCTAAAATTCATGCCTAAAATTCATACCTAAAATTGTGCTACATGCTGAATTTCAGTATTTAGTTGAAATTGTTTTTTCCCCCTTTGTTTTTATTCCTCAGGTTACTTCATCTATCTTACAATCATGTAAGACTTAAATTTCTCATTTCCATGTTTTTAATGCCAGGTCATGGTTTTAATATGTAATTAGTAAACACCTTTTCACTTCATTCATGCTGGTGTAGTGTGAGAAGGTAAGCTCAGTCCTTATTTACTGAGAAACAGTGCATGCATCCTCTGTAAGGGTGCTGTTGATACTACAGTTAGCTACTGAGTGCATCTGATCTCAGTGTTATCCATGCTATCTCAGAGGTCTTTGGTCCTGCAGTAGCTGTCTCTTGAAGACTTGTTTGCCTTTTGCTGTATGAAGGGATTGTGCTGAGGATATGACAGTCAGCAGGAGCAGGCATTGTCCTGCTGTCCTGTCTTCATTTTCACTCTTCAGGGCAGGGTGGGTGTTGCAGAGAGTTATTAGAAAAGGTCCCTATCTCAGATGGCTTGTAGCCATTGTCAGGTGAAAGGATGCCACCTGCTCAGGGGTTCACAGGGATTGTTTCTGTTGATGCTGTAGTCACCTGCCTAGGACAGAGCTGATCTTCTCCTGTGCAATCAGTTTTATCTTCTGTGTGTTTTAGCCACAAATTTTATTCATCTGGGATATCCTTAGTTGCTGTTTGTAATTCTCTGCATAATTAATAGATAGTAATAGATATCTCTTACTTCCAGCCAACTACAATGACTTATACCAGTGGTCAGTGGAATCCTTCTCAGACTTCTGGGCAGAATTCTGGAAGTACAGTAACATTGTCTGCTCTCGCCTCTATGATGAGGTAAGTCAGTATTTAACAGTCAGGTGTAACAAAAAGGGAGATAAACCAGTTTTACCTGGTTTATCAATCTTTTAACCTGTTCCTGGAGCCTTTGCAAGTGATTTGAAGGAGCCATGAAGTGTATAATCCTGAATGTCCTCGTGTGGTGCGTGGCTGTGTGTTGTTGCTGATACACTTTNGGTTATGTAGGAGGCAGACATTGGGGAAATATGTAGGTATTAAGAAGATCCTATGTCTTTGCTTCTATGTCAGTGATCCCTAGGGATGGAAAAGGAGTGGAATAGGGTGTAGAAGGGACTGGGGAAGCAGCAGTAGTGATAGAGTGTGAGTAACAATGTAGAAGTAGTTTTGAATGTTTTTTCATCTTATGAAGCTGGAAGATGTCCTCCTTGTAGGAAGAGGATGCAAAGATGACTTCAGAACCAATCAGCTGGCTAACAGGATGGCAAACCAAAGACAATTCCTTCAAGTGGTTCAGTTGAAAGCATCAAATAGGAAACCCAGTTGGCAGAGCAGGAAACTGTCACTAGTGCCACTGGTAGTAGGTATTTTTTAATTTGGGTGTTGGCACAGCTTCAGGCTGCATGGAGGTGAACTGGGAGTGTTGCTTTTAAGCTGGTGGGGAGGTGGTGGAGAATCAGTTTCGTGCCTAAAATTCGTGCCTAAAATTCGTGCCTAAAATTCGTGCCTAAAATTCATGCCTAAAATTGTGCTACATGCTGAATTTCAGTATTTAGTTGGAATTGTTTTTTCCCCCTTTGTTTTTATTCCTCAGGTTACTTCATCTATTTTACAATCATGTAAGACTTAAATTTCTCATTTCCATGTTTTTAATGCCAGGTCATGGTTTTAATATGTAATTAGTAAACACCTTTTCACTTCATTCATGCTGGTGTAGTGTGAGAAAGTAAGCTCAGTCCTTATTTACTGAGAAACAGTGCATGCATCCTCTGTAAGGGTGCTGTTGATACTACAGTTAGCTACTGAGTGCATCTCATCTCAGTGTTATCCATGCTATCTCAGAGGTCTTTGGTCCTGTATTAGAACCCTGCAGTAGCTGTCTCTTGAAGACTTGTTTGCCTTTTGCTGTATGAAGGGATTGTGCTGAGGATATGACAGTCAGCAGGAGCAGACATTGTCCTGCTGTCCTGTCTTCATTTTCACTCTTCAGGGCAGGGTGGGTGTTGCAGAGAGTTATTAGAAAAGGTCCCTATCTCAGATGGCTTGTAGCCATTGTCAGGTGAAAGGATGCCACCTGCTCAGGGGTTCACAGGGATTGTTTCTGTTGATGCTGTAGTCACCTGCCTAGGACAGAGCTGATCTTCTCCTGTGCAATCAGTTTTATCTTCTGTGTGTTTTAGCCACAAATTTTATTCATCTGGGATATCCTTAGTTGCTGTTTGTAATTCTCTGCATAATTAATAGATAGTAATAGATATCTCTTACTTCCAGCCAACTACAATGACTTATACCAGTGGTCAGTGGAATCCTTCTCAGACTTCTGGGCAGAATTCTGGAAGTACAGTAACATTGTCTGCTCTCGCCTCTATGATGAGGTAAGTCAGTATTTAACAGTCAGGTGTAACAAAAAGGGAGATAAACCAGTTTTACCTGGTTTATCAATCTTTTAACCTGTTCCTGGAGCCTTTGCAAGTGATTTGAAGGAGCCATGAAGTGTATAATCCTGAATGTCCTCGTGTGGTGCGTGGCTGTGTGTTGTTGCTGATACACTTTAGGACAATGAAATCAAAGTTCCCCTTGTCCTAAACAGTTCTGCTGTCCTGTCCTTCTTGTTGGGTGCTCTCACATACTTTGGCAGTCCTGGTTGCTTGTGAGGAACATTACCAATATGAAGCATGAACTGGTTAGCTGTGAATGTTGTAACTCAGTTCTAGTTAATTGTTACAAGCAAAGAAATCTGAGTTCCCATTAGAAAATTGATTTCAACTGAAGTAGTACAACAAAGCACTTCCACATGAGCTTTAACTTCCCTTATAAAAAATTAATTTTAGGATTGCCTCCAGTAATACATACACTGCACAACAAAGTACAAAAACATTAGGTTTTCTGGAATGGGAGGTATTTGGACTGCTATCTGGTTTTGGAAGAGCCTTTTTCTGAGTCTGGAAGAATGCTCTTTGTATAATGCTTGTGCACTCCATGAAACCTGAGGGTATAAACTAAAGCTTTCAAAAACACAACCATGAAATAGTTTCAATTTAAAGTTTACATAATACATGTGCTGCTGGGCAGTTGGATCTCTAAACAGTGGGGTGTTTTGAAATGAATTTAAGTAACTGTGGCAAATGCTAAGGGACTCTTTACCTCTCACTTATTAAACATAGTCTTAGCTGTGACTGGTTATTTAATATTTTGAGGCTAAATTAGTTCAAGATGGGGGGAAGTTGTTTCAGCAGAATATATACATTTGTGGCTTCTTTTCATTGCACTTTTCAATTATTTGCATGTCCCACTCCCAGATAGTGAATTATTTAATATGGGCTTATTAGATTGTTGGACCCTCTGTAGAAAACAGCAAACCAAAGATCACAGAATGAGCTCTCAGAGTTTGTAAGACAATATTTGTTAGCTCTAGAGGTACAGTATAAGTGTTGTTGTAGTATTGAGGTAGCAGTACTTCTGGGTGAAGCTGTTTAGTACTTAAATGTTTACTGCACCTTAATCCTAAAAAATGGAGAAGTGGAATAAACAGCTTCAGCTTCTTGGTTACATTTGACTCTAGAGTTTACTCAGTCAAGGGTTAATTTGATTTACTATTGTTGAAGTTCCTGATTTGGTCTCTGTACCTTTGACTCATGCTGGGGAAGAATGAGTGCTCACACCTCCCTGTGCTTTGGGTTTTGGAAGTGGGAAGCTGGAGGGCATGGTCTGCTAGGGAGCTGCAATATACTGTAGCTCACTCAGCTCCTCTGCAGAATGTTCCCAGAGGCAAAACCCCTGGGGTTTGCACATCTCTAGTGGTCTGCATGTAGCCACAGTGGTTTGCTTCACTTGTGTATTTAGGGCTGGTCTGAAGGTAGAACTGTCAGCAGGGAATCTTTTCTAGGTTTTGGTTTTTTTGTAATGATGGCTTTGCCTGTGATGGTTGACAAATAATTTTTCCAGGCCTGTAATTACAAGATTTAGTGTCTTGTTTGCCATTTGCAAGCTGTGAGAAATTATTCTTACCTAATAGAGTGTATAAAGAGCTTGGAATCAGGTAGCTGATTGCTGTACAATGCTCTAAAAACCTATCTTACAGTTTTCTTTGAATGCATTGCTTTTTTTCAGGTGGTTGATACTTCCAAAAGTATTGCAGATGTCCCAGAGTGGTTCAAAGGCAGCCGCCTGAACTATGCAGAGAATCTTCTGAAGCACAAGGACAATGACAAGATTGCACTGTATGCAGCAAGTAAGAGAATTAATGGCTTGTATTTGTTTACAGTTCACAGGGTTAGGCCTTAGAAAACAACTTGCTGTTTATGAAACCTTGATAAAAACTGGCTTGGGTGAGGAGAAAAGAGGAAAATCAAGTCAGTAACTGCAGAACCTGTCACACAGCTCTGCAAAAAACCCAGCAAGATGTGCTCTGGGAATACAGATAGCTCAGTCATTGGCAAGCACAGTTTTTCTTAGAATATGCTTAACTATCTTAAGACAGTGGAGATTATATTGTATTTAGCATCAGTCAATATTTCACCTATTCACATTTCTCAAACACTTCCCTAATTCTTGCTTTCAGGAGGCATTTTGACACTGTCACTTGTTACTGTTCTTCCCACCCTCTTCCTTTGCCTCTTATCTTCAGAATACTAAGGACTACATGGGGCATAGGTAGGAATTTGCTCTGTTTTTGACAATACAGAAAGGAAGGAGTTATACATATGAAGGATTTGGAGTGTCACTTCTCTGGATCACTAAAGCTCAGTCTTTGTTATACTAGAGAAGATTCAAAACTAGTAATTTAGGTATACTCATAATGAGAATTGAAATTTTAAGACAAAAAAAAATGCCTTCCCTATATCTGCTGACTTTGATAACTAAAAAAAAATATTCTAATCTGTTAGCTGGGATTAGCTTCTGTGCAGGTGTGTCAGTGTTTCCTTGGGGAGTTGTATTCTGAGCTTCCCTTTTGCTGGACCTAATCCTTATCATAAGACTGACCAAGTGGTGATGCCTCTTAGTAGCTAAGCAATAAACATTGCAACCTTGCAGCTCATCAGCAGAGAAAATCATGCAGAACTATTGATCTTAGAAAGATAAACATGAAAAGCTAAATATGCAACTTGAGAAGAAGTGGAGTTAAGTACTTCCAGTTCAAATTGTTGAAAGATGTGCTATGAGCTTAGTGAATGATTTGGTTTGGTGTGTGATTACATTGTTCCTGTAGATCTTGTTTCTTGTTGGGAAGCCATGGGGTGTACTAGAGACTCACTGCTTTGTGTTGCACAATCACAGGTGATGATACCAAAAGGAGCAAAATTATTTTCCAGTTGAATACTGCACCAGTGTTGGAGTGAACACATTTACTTCTCTGCAGTGAACAGGCTTCCACCTGCTTTTCTTTTCATGACCTTCTGCTGTATTTAATCTTCTTAAGATCTCTTAAGTCAGAGTATTTTTTGTTAACCCCTCACTGGTAGGTCAGAGTGGTGTTTAGGGAACCTGTGTCAGGTTTGTGTAGTCATCAGGCATGATTCTCTGAGAGCACAGGAATGGAAATGTCACTTTCCTGAACCATTTCACTTGTCACTGGCTCCCACTCTGAATGTCTTACTCGACTCCCTTCTGGGGTTTTTAATCATGAAGCAAGGTCAGAGTCCTGTTCTCTGTTTTTTTATGGGAACACAGAATCTGTTAGCAAACCCTGCTCAGGCTGAGCTACATGTTACACTGACACTGGAGATGTTTCCCATCTGCTGCTCTTTTGGTCCACGTAGGCCCAAATTTACTGGGGTGTAAGTCTGAGAAGCCACAAGAATACTGTTCCCTCCTTACAGAAATCAGACTGATGGCAGTTGTTCTGCAACAACCTCCTGTACCAGGACATGCAGTACATTTCTGTTGCAACATCCTTGGCATATGTGTGTTTGTAGGAAGTGCTAGATCCTAGAACCAGGACAGGCCAAATGGTTTTAAGGAGTCACATTGAGAAAGTACAAGAAGGGACCTTTAAGATGACAAACTTTGCCTTTCATAACATTTAGACTTGTTCATTTTGTTTCACCAGTGATTTATTAACTGCTTATGTAACATCTGACATTCAGTACCAAAATTAAAACACCCTCCAGAACTTTTCCTTTTCAGAGCTGAATGGAGCCCAGTTTAGTTTATTTGCCTTGTGGTGTGTTGGCAAACATGGATGTTTATAACATATTGAAAGTCAGACCTTAGTAACTATATGTACATTATTTTTTAGTCAATGTTGACTCACTGTAAGAAAACCTAAAGTTGGCACCTTGCTGCTGCTTCTTACACCTAATGAGAAAACTGAGCAAGAAGAGAAAATGAGGTTGCTCTTTCCATTTTAGAGAAGCCTTGGTGGGTGCAATCCATTTATCATGAATGCTCTTTGAGAACACATCTTTTGCTAGTCCATAGTTTTTATTTCCACAGATGTATGTTCTTGTCCTTAAAAATGTCCTCATGCCTACTGGATGAATGTTACTAATATTTGATTTCCATTACTCAGAAAAGCTTGGTACAGTATAAGAGGAACTTGGAAAGCAAAAAGTGTAACTCTTCTAAAATTTTGTTGGTTTTTTTTTCCCCAGAATTAGTTCTTTGTACTAGATTGTACTTCTGTTGCAATGCATAACCCCTGACTGGTTGTTTTAATCTCCTTTCCCTAGAGGAAGGCAAAGAAGAAATTGTGAAAGTAACTTTTGAAGAATTGAGACAAGCTGTAGCTTTGTATGCTGCAGCCATGAGGAAGATGGGAGTAAAAGTAGGAGACAGAGTTGTGGGTGAGTAACTTTTTAAAGGACAAGAGGTGAAATTTTCTTGGAATTTGCAAGCGAGTGGTCAGGGTTACAGAATACTATTTCCCTGAAAATTTCCAAAGAGAGGGCTCCTTTGCTGATATATTTATATCTGTATGAAGGGAAGGAACCTGGATTAGTTCTCTAGCACTGGAGGGGGAAGGAAAATACCTCATTCCAGGCTTTGCTGAGGTCTGCTTCCAAAGCACAGCATGCAAGCAGAGGTGGTGGAGACTTTGTGTGTAGCTGAGCTTTGTCTCAAGGTCTGGCAGAGTCAGTTGGGGACAGGCTTGGAACTGAGCACCCCAGGTTGGGGGTTCTGGTGCCAACTGGCAATTACTGCCCCTACAGGCCCAGGTAATACAGAGCACTGGGAGCTGCAATTCTTGAGGGATGGACTTCTCCTGCCTTCTGCCACCAGTGTACTTGGGAGTAATGTCTTCCAGAATGGTGGTAAAGAAGAGCTGGTCAGGAGTAATTTTCCAAGTCATACCAATGCAGAGCTTCATAGTTAGAGCCCTGTGATCCTTTCAGCAACTTGCAAATATTTCCAGTATACTATTTCCTGTCACAACTCTGTCATGTGGATTTTCCAATACAAAGAGTATTTTTTATCTTGCAAGCAGCTTGTACAGTATACAGCCCAGGCACAGAAAGGAGTTGCTGGCCTCAGTCTATTGATTTCTAAATTGCTGGGTTTGATTTTCCAGTTGAGCTTCTTGTCTGTGCAGAGCACACAAAGTAACTTAAGCTTTTTAGTTTTGTCAGCATGGTGCAAGCCCAGACTGTCAATCTTGAAGCTCCTTCATTCCTACCTGGTAGTTCTGCTGATGTGTGTATCCCTCTTGCTACTGGAACCATATGTTCTTTGAGCAATATTTGGCCATTATCCTAAGTATGAGTAAACTTTTGCATGATGCAAACACAAAGTTATGAAACTACTTGGTTTTTTTTTCTTCATGTTACAAACCAGAATTTGAACCTGTGTTTAACAGAAGGCAGCAATTCCAAGTTTCTGTTGAAAATGCATCTGTAGTGTTAGGGCTTCCTATCACATCCAGGGTAGGATTTTAACTGTGCACTTCCATGTCCTGTTCTTGGGACCAAAAATGTGCAGGTTGACTCCAGTGAAAAGCCTGGAAGGATTTTGGGGACTTCAAGAGGCACAAATTGCAGTCACTGGCTATTTGTTGATGTCCCTGTTATTTAGCAAACTAAACAGAAACAAAGGGGGGGAAAAAAAAACATTAATATTGCAATGAAAAACTTATTTGGATCCCAGCTCCCAAAATGTCTGGAGTTAAGCTCCCATGGTTTGAATGAGCTGCAGCTCTATTTTCTCTCTTGCCCTTTTTGTGCATTTTCTGAGCAAAAGTTTCCTGTCTGGCACTTGCACAGCAGAGACTTTTCTGCCCAGATGCTGCAGGTACCTGGTATCTGTGTTGAGGCCCCTTGGGCATTTCAATAGCTGAACATCTTCATGAGCAGTTACAGCTTGTTTGTGGAAGCAGACTTGTGCCTGTAACAGAAAAGATCAATGAATCTAGGCAACCACTTTGTTTCTTTAAAATCAAGGTCTGTTTTTGGGCTTAGGTAAAGCTTTTAAAATTACCCAGAGCCTTAATGGGCTTTTTTTTCCTTCTGGGCTATTGCTCACATCCTACTTTTTTCCCCTGCTTTTCATACCCTGGCTCTTTTCCTTGTTATCTTTAGGCAGAGAAACCTGTATCAGCTCCCATCAGTTGAGCTGTTGTGCAGTTCCTCCTCCCTCCTTTTCCCTGTTGCCCCCAATCCTGGACTTCTGACTCTGTCAGACTTCTTTGCTTTGGGCAGCAGCCCACAGCAAGGGAGAGCTTCCCTGTGGAAGAAATACCACAGGATTTTTAACAGCAATCCAGCTATATATATATATATATATATATATATATAAAACTGGGTGTCAGCTTCTTTATTGTTTCTCTTCTATGCCAGAGGAGACTGGCAGCCCCTGGAAAAGCTGAAATGTAACATCAGTCAGAGTTTGAGGCTGAAGGCTGTTCTCCAAACCCCCAGTTAAAGTAGGGGAGAGGTGTTGGGTGGAAAAACTTGAGTCCTATACCCACTTGTGGTACCAAATATCAGGCTCTTCAAAGCTTGCCAAAAATCTGAGACCTAATTTGTTCCAAAACTTCCAGCAGATAGCAGAAGGAAGGGTGATATTTTTTTTCTTCTATTTTTTTTTCATGTGGCTTATAGCAGTAATACAGGACATACTTTTACTGCTTCTGAAACATCAGCTTTTAAATAAAGGGAGATTTTATTAATGATAGGTGCCTAACAAGTAGTCAGCCTGCCAGGTACTGATGCCCTTTGTTGCCACTTTCTCTTAAAAGCACTTAAAATCCTGAGCTGTTTTAACTGTGCACAAGACCCTTAACATGATTTTCTTATGAATTTCACTGTGCTGCTTTGTGGCCTCTCAAACAAGACCACCTTAAATTTTCATTATACTTAATATATCCCCTACTTTGTTCAAGACAATTTATGGTTACATCATGACAGTAATAGTATGCTCAAGTTTGAGGTGAGTGAATGTGGGTGGACAAGCTGCAGTGTCAGCACTTTTTCAGCTTGATTTTTTCCTCCTCCTCCTCTCTTTCCATCACTAAGGGAATAGCACTTCATAGTAAACATAGTTGAAGCAGATGTGTGATGAAATGTGTGTCTTCTGAAGATGTCTTGCAATCCTGTCACTGATACTTGAAGAGTTGGATACTACACCTAATGCAAGCTACACAGAGGCACATGTGAAGTGCATTGGTTTGGCAACAACCAGTGGCTGCAGGAGGAATAGAATTAAACAGGGAGTATCTGTGGGTTTTTAATCTCTGGTTAGGTTGTTTCTATTACATCCCTGTAGCTTTGCTCTCTTCCCAGTCAGCAGTTAAAAACAAACTGATCTTCCCCCTGTGTTCACACACAAAATCCTCAACAGAACATCAATGAGTTACATTGTTTAAAGCTGGTATTTTATCTATAGTAACTGTATTAGCCTTAGTTGCTTACGTGGGTTTTAAAGCTAGCTTTGTAAGGAGATTAGCATGTTACTAATAGTCTCAGGCCTCGGTGATGGTAGGGAAAATGACCACTTGAAAGTCCTAGAGAGTATGAAATGCTACATCAACATCAGCAAGAGAAACTGGAAGTCTAGTTTTTGAATTGTTTCTTGTTTTAGAGCTGGTGATCAAGAGTATAAGCCATTAGGAGTTTATTTCAGTTGCAGCTCCCCACTTTCCTTTCTCCTGATGCATTTCTGATGCAGGGTCCAAGTGTGGTGGTTTGTTTGGTGGTGTTTTTTTTTTGTTGGTTTTTTTTTTTTCAGATGGCTATGAATGTTTGAATGCCTCTGTTTCTTAGTACACAACTATTCTGCTACATGAAGACAAGTGCTTGCAACAAATGTGTTCTCACAATTCTGAGAAATGAGACTTTTGATGTAGTTCCCAGCATAATACCAGAAACTTTTACACTACATTTCCCACCTATTCTGCTGGTTAAAGTACTGCAGTTAAAATGAACAAATCTAAGTTTAATCTCAGTGTATGTTAGATGAAATAAATAGCAACTGACAGAAAATGCAGATGAAGCTGTAAGTGCCTCTTAAAAAAAAAAATCCATATAATGTTTAAGATGTCACTTCTTCTGAGTGATAAATCTGCTCAGAGATTTGTCACAGGTTTTATTTTTAAGTAAACCTTTTATTTCTTTGTCCTTATGGTTTTTTTTTTCATGGTTATGAGTTGGGAGAAGTGCTGCTAGGACCCCTGGTATGTCATTATCTGAATTCCTAGTTGCTGGGTTCCCAGCTCCTGTATTTTGAGCATTCTATTAAATTGTTTTCTAGTTCACCCAAAAAAGGTATGAAAATCTTCTTTCTAGAAAGAGCAGGTAATTTCTACCTTTCTTACCAGTTTCAAGAAAAGGGACAGTTTAAAGACACAGAGAGCAGTAATTGGTTGCAGAATCTCTGTGAGAGAGGGAAAAAATAATTTTTATTTCTTAGAATGTGGTTTGAATCTGAAAAGCTGACTGAAGAAGTAGTTTGTCATTTAGATTTGTAAGGATACAGAAATGCAGAGTAAGTTGCCTTGCATGTTCCATACCTTTTGGCAGTTTTGGCTGATATCCTCAATTCAACCACCACCTCAAAGCCAACTGACAAATTAAGGTAATGACTTAATTGTCTGGCTCACAATAAGAAGCAGAGATTTGTGTTCTTGCCTTGAGGGCTTTTGTAGGAGTTGTGAAAATAAGAACTTGCTTATAAATAAAACTGATGTTTGTAAGCTACAGCAGGGTAATAACTGCTCCAAAGCATGAAGAGAGATCTTCCAGTTTTCATTGCACTCTGTCCCCCTGATAGTCTGATCCAGGAATTGCTCAGTGGAAATACTTGGCATCAATTAAAGAACAACAGCTTCCATCACACAAAATGACATTTTAGTCTGTTCTGGTTTTCATATTTCAATTTTCAAATTAATTTTTCAGGGAGGAAGTTTTCTCTTAAAAGAAAAATCACTAAAATTTTGGGATGGATCTGTTCAAGCTGTGTAGACAGTCTGGCAAAAATAAATCTCAGTACCTTGCTATTTGATAAAGTTAATGTAACAGAAATTGATACTAAGATCTGTGATCTTTCTTCCTGTCCTGAAAAGTACATCCATAAATATCTATCTTTGAAAAGTGCCTAATCCTAGTGAGGATTTTGCTGTCAGGTAGGTAGTTGTGGAACACATGCAACTTGCACTGCAGTCCAAGATCTGTCACTGCTCACCACTTCTGTTAAACATCTTGGAGAGTATTCTTACTGCCCTTTAACTTTGCTTTCCAACACTGAGTTCTAATTAGATATCCAAGTACAGCAATTAGCCCTGTCACTTGCCTTTTAAGTACATGAACATCTTTTTGGTTGCTTCAGAAAGATGTTCTGAAACTCCAGATCTTTGATCTACTGTAGTAGTGTAGTTTGTGACTTTAGTGACATATTTTCATTTGTGTGTTGGGTTCTGACCAGTTGAGAATCAGTCTCAGCCACCAGGCACCTTCTGGAGAGTTGCACACTGGAAGCCTAACTTTCTTGACATTTATGTCTTCTGTAGGCCTTGATAAAATGAACTTAAATCTTGAAACCTTGCTGCAATCTAATGAGAGAAACAAACCTGAAGAGCTACATTTGTGGGGGGAATGTTCCAGGGCTGGTTGCACTGTGTTATTCCCTTATCAGTTGTAACACTGGTTTTGCTTCTTTGTGTTTAAGATTCTGGCAGTGTCTACCAGACAAGGTTTAGCTTTGTCAAGCTGAATCTCTGCTTTTGAACTGAGTGTTTATAATCTTTCCTTCCAGATACTTGTTCCTTTTCCAGTGGTGGTTTCCTCATGTTTGTCCCCTGCATGGCTCTGCATTCTTAGTCTTTCTGTGTCCTATTCAATCCACAAACTTTACTCTCTTCCAGTTTTTTTCTGTGTGCTGTTATCCTGAAAACCTCAGGAAAATTAAGCAGGAATATTTTTAAATTGGAAAAATTGTAGGTATAAAAATTGATATTATTTTTATAAATGGAATTATTTCTTGTGTAACAGTCCAGTTAGAGGACATTGATTTTTGTGAGAGACTTTGAAGGATGCTTCAGTCTAGGTTTTTTTCATTTCTTAACTTGGCTTAAACTGGCTGTTGTACACATGATATTGACTATAAGAGGAGGGGGTTTGGTTTCTTCCATATCTGACTGTTCCATTCTGCCACAGGTTACTTACCAAACAGCATTCACGCGGTGGAAGCGATGCTGGCTGCTGCGAGTATTGGCGCCATCTGGAGTTCAACATCACCAGACTTTGGCATTAACGTGAGTAGCTGTGTTGTGTGCTGAAGAAAAGCTATCGCTGTGTTTCAGACAGCTCTGAGGGTGACAAACTCAAGCGGCAGATTGATTCTGTTCACTTTACTCTTACTGCCACCTCCTGGCACAGCCGAGTACAACCAGATTTTTTTCATAGCGACCAGAAATGGAATGAAACCCCGAGATTTCAGTTGCCCTTAGTGACTGACTTTCAGCATAGTGATTCGAGTATCTTTAGCTAAACTCACTGTTGGAATGTTTTCAGATGGAAACCATAGTCTGAGCTTCTATTAATTAAGTGAGCAAGCAATGCAATAGTGTTGTCTGGGGCTTGGTCCTTCCTTCCCAAATCTTTGGCCAGGCTACTTAGTTAGGCAAACACTCCAGTTTCTGTTACAGCAGTCTGTTGCCATGTGGCTGGACTGAACAACACCTCAGTTGGTCTTTTCCAGAAGGCTTTATATTTGCCAACAAGGTGAGGAAATTCAGGCTAATATCACTAACCACTTTAACTCTTTAGTGTAGGAATAAATGCTCTGTGTAAAGATTGGTAAAAATATAATTACATCCAAACAGATGTTATTGTGCCCTTAAAGCTTTGGAATATATTCTGATTTCTTTGAAAAGTCTTTAGCACATGTCATAAACAGCAGGAGATACAAATCAGTATAGATAATTTCTCTTAGGCAAGAGTTTGCATGGAAGTATTTGGAGAACATACTGGTAGTGCATTGCAGAACACAGAAAATACTGAAGTATTTGCAATATATACCCAAAATCTCGGTGTTTAACCCCAGTAATGGGACTGTGATCTGGCGATTAGCACTAGGGGGCAGCAGCGTTCCATTTACCTACACTTGAGGGTGTAACTTGAGGGAAAAATGATTAAAAAAAATAATTACAGCATGTAACGATCAATCTGTTCTACAAATATTGTCTGCTTGCTCAGAAAATGACAGTATGGAGCATTTTTGCAATGTGATTTGGTCTTTTATCTGGAGGAAGACTGTTCATTTTGCTTGCATTACAGAGGGCTGGTACATTTTTCTGTCCATGCTGTTGTGCTGTTATTTTCAGTGCCCAGCTTTATTTAGGTTTTGTGATAGTTTTTTAATGAAACTTAGCCTTGGAACAGCAGTGCCATCAGTGTAATTGATTATCCTTTGGCTTGGCAGCACGAGTTGGCATGAATTCAAACACTAAAATCTTGAAGGAAAGCAGCAGAGGTACTGAGGGATATTGACTTCCACACTCAGGGAAAAAATATTCCTCCTTCTGTGCAGTTGTATTAGTCCTGTTAACATAAATGAAGGTTTTGTTTGTGTTTGGGGAAGTAGTGTAGGGCTTTCAACACTTCAAATCCAATTGTATATATATGTTTTGTGAAGCTTAGAAATGTCACTTCTCAGAACTGCCCACACAGTGCAGCCTCTGAATGCCACACATCCAAAGACTTTGCTGGTTCTCTGACAGCAGATTTCCTGAATGCTTGCAATCTCCCTCCCACACAGAATGCCACTCTTGGCAGCATTTCCTTCATTTCTCTAGTCCCTGTTACCCATTTCTGTATATTAATAGGAAAGTGATTTTGTGGCCTGTGCATTAGAAATTCTTGGCTATGCAAGTTTACAAAAGGACTCTGCTCTTAGAACCATGCAGGAAACCTTTGAGCCCTCCCAACCTCAGTCCAAGCTCCATTCATGGGGTCCTGCACCATTTTCTGTAGTGGATTTGAGGCTCAGAGAACAGAACCAGCCATAGCTGATATACCTGAGCTTTTCTTGAAACCAATTCCTTGCTGAGCCATCTGGTTGGATTAAAGTTCCAGTGTAGCAATTACATGTTCCATCTGTTTGTATTGCCTTTGTATCACACCAGGCTGCCCTGTGGGATTTATCCTGCCAGTGCTAATGAATCCAACTGGGTGTGTTTAGCAGGATTAGCAAGACCCTGAGAATTGTTGTCATCTCTGTTTCTGATTCACACTTTTCTTCAGCTTTGATTCTTCAGTTAGAGTAACCTTAGTCTTCTCCCTGGGCTTTGTTTTTAAACATCAGGCAGTGTGGACAGGGGGAGTGTGTGGTCTGTGCTCAGCATGAATGTATATGCACACACAATTTGGCTGCTTGGTCTGTTGCTTTGAAAATGATACCAAGAAGTAGGTACAGTAACGTACCTAAGAATAGGAAATTCAAATTTGTACTCTCTTAGAAAAAAAACTTTAATGTGTCAATTAAATCTACATTTCTAATTTTGTTAGTTAATGCCTGAGGGGCTGCTTAGGCTCCTTCTGCTACTGAAGCATTCTTCTGATATTTGTTTCCAACTAATTGACATAGGTGACAGTGCATTATCACCATTTTTTAAGATATAAGCAAGGCAAAGAAAATGTATTTTTGGGTGGTAGGAGAGAAAGCTGTTAAGTTTTGGATTTGGAGAGACAGTTGCATATTTATATTTAATCATATCCCTGTACCTAACCTGTTGTGTTCAGTCAGCTTTCCTAAAAAGCCAAGGTTGTCTGGACAGGACCTCTGTACTTTTGCTGTAGGCTTTCTTGAACCATGACCATCTAATCTTGGAAAGGAAGATTTTAATAGATATTAGTTGACTGTGATGGTTTTGTTTGTCTTGTAGTAACAATTTGTCTCATTTTGCCTGCAAAGCAGGAGCCAAAATAATAAGGAATGCTGGGAAGAATAAGCACAGGATTCTAGTCTGATTCTTACTACATGGTTTAGGAGACTGTTCTTGAACAGGTATCTGTCAATTTTGCAGTACTGCATAATCTTGTAGTTCTAAATGTTTAAAGTAATGCAGCTAGAGAGGGATGAACATTACTGTGTGCTGAGAGCTTTTACTAAAAGATTTGCTTCTTGCTGGTGAATATAAAAACATCCATTTCTGGTAGGTGGCTGGATGCAGCGTACCTGGAAAAAAAAAATCCAGAAGGCTTTTTCTTTCCACTATGATGACAGCCATGGAAAATTCCTTGAAATAATGTAAGCTGGAGGACACACCTAAAAATTTAGCATTTGAATATGAGAAATGCATCTTCTGTCAAAGCAGCCTGAGGGGCAGTTGACAGGGGCATCCAGAGCCCCTTGCCTCCAGGTGCAGAGAGGAATTTGGGCCTGCAAGTAAATCCAGGGCCAAACTCTTGCTCACATCAGTTACCTGCTTTTCTTTAGATGAGTTTTCAAGTCTGATTCTCAAAGTGAATTTTTAACTGCTTGGATAGTTTTGTGAACTTCATCCTTGAGTGGATGTTCTGTAACCTGTTATGATTTTGTTATTGGTTGATACATCTGTGAGTCATTAAAGGGTTACAAACCTGCTGCATTTTGAAGATCTTGGGTGAGTGAAAGACAAGCAGCAAGTCTTCTAACAGTTCTCCTCTATTCCTTATTCTAGTCCTTATTCCTTGCTTGATTTAAGATTTGCATCAAGTGGATTTTATTACCATAAGATTTAATTATATTTTTTTAAACTTGTTGTTTTCTTTGTCCTTAGGGTGTACTGGACAGATTTTCCCAAATTCAGCCAAAGCTCATCTTCTCTGTTGAAGCTGTTATATACAATGGCAAAGAACATAACCACCTGGAAAAGCTCCATAGTGTGGTGAAAGGTATTTCACTGCATGTCATCTACTTAGTTACTGTAGCTCAAAGCCTGCACTGCCACCAAAAGTGAGGGTTTGTTGCTCTCCTTCTTCTTTACAGTATCTCTGTGGCCACTTAGAATTTCAGAATTAATTTAAGTAAAATCTAACCAGTCTTCTGTGTAATTCTAGCAGTCTTTTGCTAGTTTAGCTTAAACACATCATAAATTAGTAGCATAAGTGGGGGAACAGGGACTGATGATACCAGTTTTTTTAAGCCCAAGTGAAGTGCTGCTGAAGACAAATGAAGAGCTATTGCAGTGCTAAAGCTTGCAGACTTACACATGTATTTTTTAAAAGGCTGGCAATTTTGAGGAAGTCTTAGGTAGCAGTTTCTGGGTTGTAATTCTGCATGTAATACTTCATGCATCAGATTTATGTTACTTAGTTCATTACACTTGTAAGATGCAATCATACAAAAAAATCTTTGGTTTATATAACTGAATGTAAGATTTTTTTTCCTTCTTTCCTCTAGGGCTTCCAGATATTAAAAAAGTTGTGGTGATTCCATATGTCTCCTCAAGAGAAACCATAGATATTTCTAAGATTCCAAACAGGTAAGGGGAAGCTTTTGAGTTGTGACTGTCCTAATTAGGTAGAAGATAGCTATTGAAACTGCCTGACCTCTTGACCTTAAAAGCTAAGATTTAGCCAGATTTCTTATGTGGGTCCAGCTTTGTACTGAAAACTGAGGTATTATGTTGCTGCAGATGTTTTGCTTTGACAAAACCAGTGTTGGTTTTACTGGTTCTATAATTGAAGAAATATAGAAGGGAGAAGAAAGTGGCTTCCAGAGATAAAAGATTAATAACTGAAGTGACATTTTTAGAGAAATGTCACTTCAAATGACAACCAAATGTTTGGCTTATTTACTTCTGTGGATTACATGAGTTAGATACCTTTTGGAAGTGGTTGACTTCCATACTTCATGTTGAGAGTCAGATTGTTCTAGCATGGTTTGAGCTGTTAAGGCTGGCAGGTGATCATAGGTGCAGATTAACTGGCTTATTTTTGTTGTTACTTCTCAATATCACACTAATTTTTAAATTTCAAAACAAACAAAAAAAAGGAAACAGAACAATTAGCAATTCAAAGATTAGCAAGACTAAAAAGGAGCTGTTAGATTTGAAGGTTATCTTATGTATGGGCTGGGCTAATGCTTAAAAAAATAAATTGAAATACTTCTTCATTCTCCTCTTACAGTGTCTTTCTAGAAGACTTCCTTGCTACTGGGAAAGGAGACCAGGCCCCTCAGCTGGAGTTTGAACAGCTGCCTTTCAGTCATCCTCTCTTTATTATGTATTCATCAGGCACAACAGGGGCACCAAAATGCATGGTTCATTCAGCAGGGGTATGTCTTCCCTCCTGAAGCTGCACTATCCATATTTAACTACCTGGGTCACATTTTTTTCTTTAGCAGGATCATGTCATGATGTACTTGACAGAAGAACTGATTGCTTTTCAGTAACTTGCCATGAAACTTTCTATTTCTAAGTGACTGGTTGAAAGAGTATGCATTAATATGGGTGTAATGGGTTAGAGACTGGTGTGGAGACCTCTTGGAGTTTTCAGCTATTTCTTGGGAGCAAGGTTGTCACAAAATCACTAGCAGAACTGGCCCAACTGATGCTTGAAGAAAGGCCAAAGAACTTGAATTGGGTGCTTGGAGCTGAAGTTTGGAGGCTGTCAAGTTAAGGCCCATAGGGTGCCTGCAGTTTTAATTATCTGAATTTTGACCTTAAGCTTTACTCACTCCATTTATCAATTTAGAGCATGTCATCCTCATCAATCTTTTTTTTTTAAGGAAGGAAGCCAGAAGGTTGGCTGTCAGTTTGGGTGGGAGTAGGTTTTGCTTTATATGGAAGCTTTGCTTTAGGCAGTGTCTTTTTGTGAGTAAAGGTATATAGGATGCTTCTGCTAAAATTGCTTGTGCTCACATCATTTCTGTTTACTATTCATGAACTAAAAGTTGTTCCAGGCAAAGTTCAGGAAGTGGCTCCCCTGTCAGACACAGTGCTAAAACTTTAACTCTACCATTAGTATAACCCTAAATAAAAGGCAGAGCTTTGTCTTAAGGCAGGCAGAATGTGTTGCCTAGAATGTTTCTACCAACTTGTATAAATGAAACTGCAGAGCTGTCAGGCAGAGCCCATTGCTTCTGCTCTTTGCTCTGCAAGTCAGGGTACCCATCTTCCAAGACTTGCTGTAGAGCTCTGCAGGCAGCCTGAGGGCAAGATCACTTTGATGTTTTGCCCATGGTGTGTACATTGTTGCCTCTCTTTGATGGAAGGGGCCAGAGGATTTGCCCACAGGCAAATCCCATGCATCCTGTAAACTCTGCTTTATCTATCATCAGTAGGAGATCATACCAGGCAGCATATGACATAAAATTATTTGGGACACAGATCTTCTTGAGAAGGAGAAAGAAGGGAGTATACTGTGAAAGTAGACAGCAGTTTTGCAGCTGTGCTGGCTTTTAAACTGGTTAAGGATTTGTAGAGGTGAATCAGTAAAAATAGAGGAGGTGCTTTCTTCAGCAATGCCCAATAAACAGTAGGGAGATACTCATGCTTTCAGATACTCCTGTCTAAAGAGTTGTTTTGTAAAGTCCTGATCAGCTAATTTCTCTCCATCTTAAATACTTTTAAGAGCTGGGTTTAAGTAGCTGCTCTGTTACAGACTTCTCTTGTAACTCCAGGCAATTGCTCTGAGGATTTTTTGTGCTCTCTTTCTGAACACTGCAGAGAACACTGGTTGGAGAGCAGGCCCAGCAGCCATGAGGAGCTCTTGCTCTCAGCTGTGTAACTGCTCAGCTCAGGTCCCTCAGGTGCTGATGGTGTGGCTCAGGAGCAGCAGTGCCTACTGATTTTTTGTTTGTTTGTTTTTTTGGCACTCCAGGTGCTCAGCACTTTATTGGCTGTATATTAAGCTCAGTGAAGACAGGCAGGCCAGTAAGCTTTTATCAGCTGCCTCATCTGTCATGAAAGGCAAAAAACCACTTAAGATTTATTGTGTGGGTCATACAATTCCTATAAATAAACCTGAGAGAGCATCTTGGGCTGTAAGCTCTTTACAACAGCCATGCTCTCCAGCACTATGCCTTTGTTTCCAGACTGAGTTACCAGACTTTGCAGGGGAATAGTTCATAGCCTCTATCTAAAGTCATTGTTAAAAATTTCCTTTATGTTGCAAAACTGTGAAATAGCCAACTTTTAAATTTAATTTCACTACTATATTTGTCTCTTTGAGATTCTCCACAGGTGTTGTGCTTACTTTTGTAAATAGAATAATTGACAGCTGCAATTCTATTGGCAACTTAATTGTTAAGCTGGACACAAGTGTTTCTAAAAATCGAACTTTTTTTTAATCTTTAAATGCAGCTGTTTGTAGCTCTAGCTAGGTGGCAGCATTGTGACAGCGTAGTGTCCTCAAACATCAGCAGGTGAATTCAGACCTGGTTCCTTCGAGTTGCAAAGTAAAGATTTACTCCTTCATTTTTATTCCATGTGTTCTGCCTTTTCTCCCGAAGCATGTGCTAATTATATGACTCTACTTTTTCATTTCAAATATTTATCTGTAATCTGTTTTCTTTTAGCATAAATCTGGTTTCATGCTTGAGACTCTTCAGAATTCTGTCAACTCCTTTATTTTTTTATATTTATAAACTCATCTATAATAAAATCAACCACATTAATTTGTCACTGCAGTGAAGTGATGTAGTGAAGTAGTTTGTAAATATATTTATCCTAAGTTATGCTATCCTAAGTGATGCTTGGATGGTACTTCAAAAAGGTACTTCAGCATTTCCAGCAAAGGAGGAAAGGAAGTAATATATTTAACTACATTATTTCTAATATTGATTCTTTGAGCAGTGAATTTTTTTACACTGCTGGTCACTTCAGTGTCTTCAAGAGATGTGCATAGTTAGCTCTTTTGTGTTTTAGATCTTAATAGACAATTTGGATAAATAGTGTTAATGTATAACAGCTGCTGCAGCTGATAGCAGCTCCCAGTTGCTTCAATATATTGAAAATGAAACTCTGTCAAAGGACTTATCTTAAAATCTGACTGATAAAAGCATGCTGTTAAAATTATAGGCTGCATGGAGTACTGCAACTCTGGTCAGAGTAGGAGGTGAAGGATGTTACATATTCCATGGATTACAAGTGAGGGGGAGTGGGATTTGCTGAGGTCTAGTGTGAGGCTGAAAGGTTGTGTGAGAAAATGGAGAATGCAATTTCTGCTGCTGTAGAGAGGCTTTGGGATCTGCATCAGCTGTGGTGAAAGGAAATGCCTGAAATCCTGGAGTGCATCCTGTGAAGAACTAGCAAGACTAGGTTTTTGGAAGTCTTCATGTGCTGTCAGAGTTCTGCTTTTCATTTATGTGAACTTATTTTTCTTGTACTGTTTTTCCAGGGTACACTAATACAGCACCTGAAGGAACACATTCTTCATGGCAACATGACCAGCAATGACATTATTATGTACTATACAACAGTAAGTGTGGCTTATTAAGACATTTTAAAAACAGTTTTTTCTTATAAAGATCTACAAATACATTTTTATGTGGCTTTAATTGTTCTGCAACAGCTGGAATAATAATAAGCATCAGGGGCATTTCTGATGGGAGGTTAAACTCATGTTAAAAGTTTCTAATCTAATTAATGGGGAAAATGCATTGATTTTTACACTCTCTTAGGTTTATTGATCTAACTGCCTCCTCAGTATCACCTGCAAAATATGCTGCACCTTCCTGAATTGTGCAAGGCTTGGTGGGCAGAAAAGAAGCTGCACAGCTCTACAGTAAAGGAAAGAGGATAAAGCCAAACTTTAAGGGTCTCAGTTATGTGGCTTTTTTCTGATGCTGTGTAAAGAAAATGATTAGGTATTTGTAAGCATAAGTCAGATGAAGATCTAAAATAGCTGATCCAGTCTTGTGACAGGTGAGAAGATCAACTGCTTCAGCCTTATTTTCTGATATTCCTTACTTTGATTCCTAAATAATACAATTAGATGTAAAAAGCAGGTATGGGCATAAACTCAGGTGCTGGTTTAACAGTTTCTTAAAGCAGGAAAACTTCGGTCAAAAGCTACACTTGTCTACCAGTTTCTAGTTGCCTGTAGCTGTCAAAGATTAGAAACTAATGTAAGGTTTTTCTCTTTTTCCAGACTGGTTGGATGATGTGGAATTGGTTAGTGACTGCACTTGCTACAGGAGCTTCAGTGGTCCTGTATGATGGATCTCCTCTGGTTCCATCACCAAATGTGCTCTGGGACTTGACTGACAGACTAGGGTATGTAGACAACAGTAAATGGAAGGACAATGGTTTTAGTTCCTGTTATGATGCCTGCATAAAAGGAACCTCATTAAAAGTGTTATTACCTTGATCAGAAACTACTGTTTAGCATGATGGTTTTTTTTTTTTTCTTAGCCTTGGGTAGAAGTAATTTTTAAAATTTTATACTAAAATGTTGTTTGAGAGTGCAGAAGAGACAAAGAGCTGGTTGTTTCAAATTTGAGTCAAGTATTTGGATTCTGGGCAAACAAAGACTTTTGGTTCAATAATCAGTTTTCAAGAGCAGCCTTTTCAAAATGCAGAAATTGGAAGCAATCTGAAGAACAATTGCTGAGCACACTCAGAACATAGAAAATAAGAGTCCTTTATTTCAAGCAGCTTAGCATAAGACTCAATATATCACTTTGACTTAGACATAAATTGACTGGAAAGACTCGGCAGGGTTGCTTATATTTTAATATTTTGCTTTTTAATGTATAATGCCTAATTCTTTTAAGCTCTTTAATTGTTGTGCTCAGTTCTTTGTGTCTTAAAATGCTCACAGTGCCCTCTCTGGAAGCCTAGAGAAATAATAGGTACTGGATCAACAGCTGTAAAACCCTGTGCAGGTATTTAACTTTGTACCCTGGTGAAGCTTGGTTTATTTTTTTGGTAAGTTTGTTTTACCAAATGGATGTAAGGAGTAGATCTGAATTTTTTACTGATAAAATGAGTGTAAATTTTAATTGAACATAATTCATTTGTGTTGGAAAGTGGATGCCAAAAGATGTACTTTCTGACTCTTGATAATTAATAATTTAAACATCACTGTCTTTTATGACATGTAATATTTAAAGACTGACATTTTGTCTCTGGCTGTTATGATTTGAAGGTTAATGCCTAGTCAGAACGCTTCCAGCACAAAAACTAATCCAAAACAAAACCATAAACTTAAGACACCTCCTACCTCCCCCCCCAAAAAAAAAACCCAGGAGAACAACAGGCAAAAATTTAGAATCAAAGTAACGCAGCTTATTTTTAAGTGTTGTTTCTACATGCCAAAAGTAAGTGAAGATAACTGAAATGTGTCTGCATGTCTCACTTCTATAATCTGGTGCTAAAAGTGGTGGCCATCTGTGTGGTACTTCATAATGCAGTCTGTTCATAATGCAGTCATATGTTACATATTTAAAAAAAAAAAGGCTTCAACATGTTAAGACTACCTTACATCTCTGAAGATGCCTCATGCTTGCCCTTCAGGTAGCATATTCTTAGTAGTATCATCAAGATATGTTGTACTGCATAAAAAGAATTACTTCAGTGGACATCAGTTCTAGCTCTGAACTGTATTTAGTCACCATCCACCAATTATGTAACATTTAGAATGAAATAATAGGAGAACCAGGCTCTACCTGTTCTGTAGAGCAAGTGACAAAGAGCTTAAAGCAAGGATTATGTATTCTACCTCAAGAATATGCAGCAATTTGAAGCATGAAAGAGATTACAGAAGGGTAAAAATAATTGACAGGGTTGTGGTGCATCATAACTGAGGGAGCTGTGTACTTCTGTGGGCTCTCATGGTGCTGTTCCCATCTACCTGATAAACTGCTCTGTGCACCAGTGTCCAATTGGCCTGTCCCTGCCCAAGAGGTGGAAGCCTCTCTGGAGCTGTCATCCAGACACCTAAATGGAGGTGACACCTAAATGGCAAAGGAAAACTTTAATAGACTTGAAATTGCCTGATCTGGGACTGAAACTATATTGTCTCAAGAGCTCTTCTACCTTCCATCTTGCCTGCAGAATAAAAGCAAATACAGCACCACCTTAGTCTAAGTTCTGCTGATGTATGTGTTGCCCATGATCTGTACACTCAGACTGTAGCCCTTATCCTTATCTGTCCCTATGCATTTTCTTGATGAGTTTATTGCTGTAATATAAAATAAATTAGCAGAAGGCAGGGAAAAGGATTTGCTGAAAGTCAGCAGAAACATTAAAGTAGCACTTCCATTGATGGAGTAGGGAAAAGGGTGCAGCCTTCATTTCAAGTTTCAATTATGTTCTATTGGAGAGCTCTAAATACACTTTTTCCAAGAGCAGGATTCAGTTACTCAGCTAGGCCAAGTTTCATGTTCAGGTAGACACCTGCAGCTCTGAGGCAGGTATCTAACTGGCTTCTGTGTTCAGAGTGAAGTATTCTTTGTTAAACTCTGGCCTGAAATGGCAAATTTGTATATGTAGGAGTGTAACAAGGGAGTAGTTCTGTATGAACAGCTCAGTGGCAATTATGGCCCATTAATGAAGTAAATGTTATAACATCTTGTGATGTCTTTGGAGTGCTCTGCAGTTAAGCATTTCTGTAAATGAAAGTGAACGTTTTCCATGAGGTGGGAAAGCTTTGTTTAATATTTAAAGATATAATTAAAAGTTTCAAAGCTGCAGAAGTGACATGTGATCTGAATAATTTTGATTGCTCCAGAGGATGTGCCTTGCACTTAGAAAGCTTTATGAGACTGTATTGCTTGACTAATCAATGTACAGAGTGCCTACAGCCTCTGTTTACTGCAGAGAGCATTGCAGGCCTTTAGAATTTTAGCATATTTAAGTATGCAAAACATTTAAACTTTTTTTCCTCTAGGATCACCATCCTTGGAACGGGTGCCAAGTGGCTGGCTGTGCTACAAGAGAAAAATTTAAAACCATGTAAGCATCAAAAAGCTCTTGAATCCTTCCTGTCTTCCCTCCTGACTTTCCTCTCCAGGTTCTGGCCTTTCATCTTGTCACAAAGCCCTTTCCTTATTATGGATTGTAGTGACAAATAGTTAAAAACTGTTGTGAAAATTCTACCTTAACCAATTTTGTTGGTTTCCTCCTTTTTAAGGTGAAACACACAATCTCCAAACACTCCACACTATACTGTCTACAGGATCCCCACTCAAGGCTGAAAGCTATGAGTATGTCTACAAACACATAAAGAGCAGTGTCCTTCTGGGATCTATTTCAGGTGAAGCTTTTATTCTGCATGCACCTCACCAATTCTGCTCATTGCCTGTGCATTTGCTTCTTGCTGGTTTGCTGCTGTGTATTTGGGAAGCTTGAGCCTTGGATCATTCAGGTTGGGTTATAGTTAAACTGTAATTGTCATTTTAGTGCAGAGATTTTCTGTGTAATTTAGTGTGCCACAATGAAGCTTGTACACTCAAAGGCTTTTAGGTAGAATGTTTCAGAGATGGTGAATGTTTTGGGTTTTAGCTTTTATTAAGCAGGATCATTTATTTTGACTGGCTGTCCTTAGGGGTAACAGGGTGAGATCAAGAAAAAAGTCTATTAACCTATAGAACATACTGCTCTGCAAATAGCTGACTTCAGCAGAAAATACCTCTTGGGGAGGTTTTTCCACGTTCCCATTTTAATTCTTTTGTGCCAACTAATTGGCACTGCAGACAGATTTTGTGTAAATTATGTAATTAGAGAAATATCAAGCCCCCATACCGTGCAGCTTGTTGTGAGGAGTGCTAGCAGAGGCAACTCCTATTCACACAAGGTCCACAGCACAACTCCTCATTCTGCTTTGCAATGAGGACTGACTTTCTCAGAGGGCTTTTAAATGCTGTTCAGTTTGATTTTAAAGTCTGACTGTTCTGCTGCTGCTGTCACCTCTGACTCCAGTGTTAGAAAAAGTAGTACTGAACCTTGAGTTTGCTACTCTAGACATTTGTAGTCTCAAATGCAGAAGGCTATTTTTGGTTGAAATTAACATTGCTTTGTGTCTTTTAATTCTACTTCTTTGAAACCCTAGAGAGACTATAAATATTGCTATTAAGTAAGCACTTTGACAGTATCTATTTTTAAGATAACTTGAAGGGTTGCCCTCCTTCCCTCTGAGAACAGATAAAAAAACTAAGTAAATATTGACTGGGTACTTTAAACTAATGAAAGCAAGCAACATATTTCTAAATTATCTTAAATATCCAAGTCTGTAAACTGGGGCTGCTTTATTTTCTCACTCTTACATAAAGAGGAATTTCCTTAAATTAGATTGATAGAAGAAAAGTTATGCCTTAAGAAATATTTCTGCATGAAGGGTGTAGCATATTAAAAGGCATATAAAGTGATCAAAACCTTCTGTTAAGTAACATAACATTCCAGATAACACTGTTTATTCCACACTAACCAATGTGGATCAGAAGCATTTGGCAAAGGTGTCAGTTTGATTTTCTAGAGTTCTTACCTAGTTTTCAGTTTTCCTTTGCCCCAAAAAATGTTGTGTATTCTAAATGTACTTATTTTATTGTAGGTGGAACAGATATAATTTCGTGTTTCATGGGTCAGAATGTTACAATTCCAGTTTACAAAGGAGAAATTCAAGCCAGAAACCTTGGAATGGCTGTAGAAGCATGGAATGATGAAGGTAACTATTATCCAAAATATTATGCACACTTAGAAAATACAGTAATTGTGAGATCTGAAGTTTCACTCATCAGATGGATAAACAGTCAGATGTCAGGTGATTTCACTGTAGAAACATGTTCTACAAAACCTGTATCTGGATTGCATAGAAGTCTAGTGAAGATAATCAATGTGTAAAAAGGCCCTTCTCCTCCCTGTGCTCTGCTAAATCTTATCAAGGTCAAATTCCACTTTCTGGCACATGTGCTAATTTTTTATGTTGCTGTGGATGCCAGGCTGGCTTCTACCCTGTGGTGTAACTCTCCTGAAGGTACTGAGATTCAGATAGGGATGAGTTTGAGGAACTGAACACAAGCTGTTAACACCACTGATCACAGCTCATCTCTACATCAGCATCTGGCATGTAAATAATAACAGTAGATGCTCTGCTGTGGTACTCTGTTTACAGAAGGGAAATGAAGGATATACACTCTGTTTTGTAAACAGGAAAACCAGTTTGGGGTGAAAGTGGAGAGCTGGTTTGCACCAAGCCTATCCCTTGTCAGCCTACTCACTTCTGGAATGATGAGAATGGGAGCAAATACAGAAAGGCTTATTTTTCAAAATTTCCAGGTATGTAATGAAGGACTTTGGACACTGCTCAAACTGACCAAGAATGTAGATTGTATTGCTGCTCTTGGGAAGGTGCAGGTGTTTTCTTGCCAGTGGTAGGCAGGTGCAGCTTTGAATCTAGTTTTCTAGGGTCAGAACTCTATGGCATGTTTCACAATATCTCTGTCCCTTTTCTACTGCTGTGTTTCAAATTTGGATCCAAATCAGTTTAATAAAAATCTCTGGCAAGCTCTAATCCTATTTTACTCCTGCTCTCATTAGGCAGATGTGATGGTAACAGCCCTGATGATCTGTAGTGCAGACATAGAGTGCTTGGCATGAGTGTGAAATGAAAGTGCTGAATAGGTGGGGGTACAATCCTCTATTAATGAGTGCTGCTGCACCTCTGCCAGACTGCTCCTACCTATCTGGAGCAGAGAATCCTAAGGGATAAGAGCTGACCTTCCACCTCATTAGCATGATGTTTAAGTATATGCTGTCTCAGACATGTATATTCTGCATTCATACAGTTTTCCAGTGGTGGGAAGAGTAAAGGAATAGCTACTGCAGGCCAGAGGCTTTCTTCCTAGTAATTGTGGAGGACTCTACTCATCCAGAGGTTTTGCTTACGTGGCATAATGATGCTGAACTCCCTGCTGCCTACTGGGCAGAGGCTTTTGTAGGAGCAGGACCTCAAGCTGTGTCTTTTTGGAGCTGGAAGCTATTTTATAAATAGCAGCAATACAGAGGGATTCACGAGAAAAGTCAGGATGTGCAGCAGGAAATAATCATATGGGAAGATTGAGGGAATGTGGAAATTGCAGTCTGCATGTAAGCCTGACAACAAATGGGGAAAAAAAAACCAAAACAAGTGACAGACTGAAATACCTGTGGTTCTGTCTGAACCATCTTTTCTGTTTTTCCTTGTAAATGGGCTTGAGGTTGTAATGGTTAAGTAAGAAAATGTTCTTATGTGCACATGTGTGTGCAAATAATAGAGGTTTCTTTTTTCTTTAGAAAAACCTGAATGGAATTGGCTTGTGTTTCTGTTTGTGGCAGCCTGCTGTAGTGGTATTAATCTTGGAAGAGGGGGGAAAAAAAAAAAGCAAAAGTTATTCCAGCTCTGAGAAGTCAAATCAGATTGTACATTAATGCAAATAAGAACATGAAGCACGTAAGCTCCCCTGGGAATTACTGATAGCTATTGTGCAAGTCCAGAAAGCTTCTTGCACAGAATTGTATATCATAAAAGTGAATCAAGATGGACTGGTGGGGGTATTGTTACCTTTGTGAAAGATAATTGCAGTTTCTTCAAAATACAGTGTTCAGAGCAGCTATTTGTCTGTTTTCTAAAGGATGCTGTACAGTCATGCAAAGAAGCATTCAGGAGAACCTAGGGTTTGATACTAATAATGTGTGAGCTACTCCTGTGTGTGTGTGCTAGCTCTTCATAGTAAATGCAGTGTGGATTTGTGTGGATTTTTTGTCTAGTTAAGTGCAACTTGATGTGGGCAGCTCTCAGTGTATCTGGTATATCATATTTTTGTATGTATTTTTCTAAGTTACGTGAGGAGTTACACAAATGTCTGCTGTGCCTGGAGGTTTAAGAAGAAATCAGCTGCTTAACCTTTGTCATTCTTTAATAGGTGTTTGGGCCCATGGTGATTACTGCAAAATTAATCCCAAGACAGGAGGAATTGTCATGCTGGGTCGCAGGTAGAGTCTTTTGGTGAAAGTATTCTGAGCAAGTGTTAAAATTTGCAAACTTCTCCTAAGAGCATAACATACCTGATTCTGTCATGCCCGTTAGCTTTATGTGAGTTTTGTGAATTTCAACCCTTAAATTAATCAGAGCAGCTGCATTAGAGGGAAGGGACCCTATTTTGAACTTCTGTCTTACTCTTGAGTATGTGAACACAAGACAGGATTGACTTGGGTTTGTGTTCCCTGGTTTATAATCATCTCAGAGTCTGAATTGAGAGTGCAGCACATTCAAGGTGGTGAATCCAGAACTTTCTCTTGTGCTGGTTTTGCCTTCGATTTGCTTTACAAGAAAACTTAATACCTGACTTTCTGCAATTGTGCTTGTGATCATTGGCATTCAAGATCACAGAAAAGCAACTTTTAAATACCAAGTTGAATGCCTTGAAGGTGTGTCTGGCATTGGCACAAACAGACCTGCTCAATGATGAGGCTGCTATATATGAAACAAGTTCCAGCAATAGGAGGATGGAAAGTAAGGATAAATGATTGTAATATGATAGAGTGCTACAGAGTTTCTTGGCCTGTTTTGTGGTCAGTGGTGTGTGTGTGTATTTGTAGGCTACTGGAAAGGGGAGGGACTAGGAGAGGTTAATTAATCTTGAGACTTGCTCTAACGAGCAAAATGCCTTCTTGAATCACACTCTTTTCAAATCCTCTTTCTAGTGTGGCTGCATATTCACTGCATGAAATGTAGAGACTTAGTTAATTGCCTCAGTTTTTCTCTTTTCATCAAACTGTAATGACATTTTAATGCTGCTTCTGTTTTGTGTGTAATTTTCAGTGATGGCACATTAAATCCAAATGGCGTGAGATTTGGAAGTTCTGAAATCTATAACATAGGTATGAAATTGACTTTCCACCTTTTCCAGCTATGATATTGTTGCTTTAAATCTGGAATAGAAGCATTACAAAGGTGTTTGGAAGGATTAATAAAAGAGTTACTGTTTTTCCAATGAAAGACAGCACAGAGCATGTTAGCACTAACAGCAAGGTTCTGTGTTTTGGACACGAAATTGGTTAGTTTCCTGAAATTTTTGGTTAATTTCTGTTTTCTTTCTATGCAGCAATGAGGATAGTGAGGAAAGCCAAAGAAAATGACTTATCCATCTTAAAAGTTAGCAGGTGGTTTTTTTTGTTTGTTTGTTCTGGGCCTGAATATACGTGACCTTTAAACCTGGATTTTCACCTGAGCAGGAGTTAAAATTTTAGAGCAGCCCAGAGGGGAAGCTCATTGTAGAATAATGAGAATAATGTAGAATATCCAGAATGTCTGCTTTGCTTTTGCAGCTCGAGGGGAGGGAATATTTCTTTTGGTGCAACCACAGAAAATGTTCCTGCGGAGTAATATAAAAATGCAAGTCCTAATCAGACCTCTTCCTTTATTTTCAGTTGAAGCCTTTGAGGAGGTTTCAGATAGCCTCTGTGTCCCTCAGTACAACAAAGATGGTGAGGAGAGGGTGATCCTCTTTCTGAAGATGGCGTTAAACCACACGTTCAGCCAGGAGCTGGTGAAAAGAATTCGCGATGCGATACGCGTAGCACTTTCTGCCAGGCATGTTCCAAGCCTCATCCTAGAAACCAAAGGCATTCCGGTATGTCATGAAAAATGCTGCCTACTTTTTTCTTTGTCACCTTGAATAGTAATTAAGGAGCAGTTGTCACTGCTCTTCAAACCCACATGCGTGGAAATTTTAGCATCTCAAAAGTGTATGCGAGCTTTATAAATAGTTTGTCTATGTTGCCTAGCAACATCACTTCATCTCCTCTTCAGCCAAGCATGTTTTTGTTTTTTAACAATATCTAAAAATGCCCATTCTCAGTTTATAAATGTTGCATTTTCTCAGCGATATAAACTTAAACCTTTTGAAAGGAAAATATTAAAAAGGGAATTTAACTTTAGCTCTCCTGTCAACCCAAAGCCTATTGTTTTTTGTTTTCCTGTTTTGAATGGCTTTCTTATGAAAGCTGAGAGCACTGAACTAATTTATTAAAATCTTTTTGAAAACCATTTTACTTTTACATCTATTCAGCCACTTTAACTGAAGCTCTATCACTGTCTCAGCTGTAGCAGTAACAAAATCTTTGTGCTTCTGAAAGTGGAGGGAGAGATTTATAATTTATATAGCTGAGGGTTCTGCATGCTCTAGTCTTCTGGAGCTGTTACTCAGGTGTTCTTCTTTTCTGCATGAACTCTTTGGTTGGAATGCCTGCTTTTACAGTCCTCTCTGCTGCTAGTCTCCTCAACAGCAGAACAGGGGTGCAGAGTGTAGTTGTCTCAAGTCCATTTGGACAGTTGTGTGTAGAGAAAAGGTTTGAGAAACTTTGATATTCTGATACCTGTTTACTGTCAGTGTAGGTTCCCTTCTGAAAGAGGTCTGGGGTTCAGGACTATCAGCTTCCAAAGTGCACACAGAAATCTGGTTCTGAACTGTTGAGTTAATTCTATTTCAAACTACTGCAGGCATATAATTCTTGGCTCAAAATGTCTTCTTAGCATGGGTGTAAAATCCCCTGCACCTGTTAAATGCTGAGGTCTAGATTTTCTGGGCTGCAAATTCTGCGTGAGGTGTTAAACTTGTGAAGTGTGTAAATCACCAGAATGTGCAGCACAAAGTTGATGGCAGTGAGATGTTTGTGATGGGCTGCCCCTCAGGAAAACCTGCTTAGATCATTAATTAATTCACACTTTGACTGAATTTACAATTGATTGAATTTTAATTACCTTTCAGGTAAATATGCCAGGGTAAAGTGATCAAAGCTGTCTCCCTTCTTTCTCTTAAAGTTTCACTTGGAAGGGAAACCTCTTTCTATTCTGCAGCTTTTAGAAATTTATTTGAATCCTCACCTGAAAAGAATCTAATGCTGCCTGTGCTGACACATTATACTGGTAGAAATAACATTGCTGTTCTGAACTAGTCAGTAATACAAAGCATGGTTTGGATGAGGTATCCAGGTGGCAAAAAACATACTGTAACCTACTGGTATGAATCTTACTAGACCTGTCTTGCCCAGAAATAATTATTCTGGTAATCATTCACAAGGTGATCTAGCTGGGGGTTCAAAACCCAAAGTTTAAAAATTATATATTCCTTGGAAAATGGATGTGTCAGAACATGGAGCATGGAAGATTTTAAGTGTTCATACCATGATTCTGATCTGGTTTCACTTATTGAAGTTGAAGCTTGATCATGTTCTCACAGTATCACTAAGCAGGAAAAATAAACTAAAACCCACAAACTCTTCTTAAAATCACTTAAGTGGAATTCAAAGAAGAGATTCTAGTGCCTCAAATAGAGAAGGAAAAACATTTTGCTAAATTTTGATTGAGTTCTGGGATTGGGGGGGTTGTTAATGAATGTTTCCACAGAGCTATTACATGAACAGTAATTTTATCATTGCTGGTTTTGTTTTTCAGTATACAATAAATGGGAAAAAAGTGGAAGTAGCTGTGAAGCAAATAATTGCAGGGAAACAAGTTGAGCAGCGGGGAGCTTTCTCAAACCCAGAGACTTTGGACCTCTACCAAAATATTCCTGAACTTCAGAACTTCTGAAGTCACTTGTTTGGGGTTTTTCTTTTGCATCTCTCTGTTTTGTTTGTTTTTGTATATACCAATACTGTATGTAAAGAAAAAGCTCTATTTAATACCAGTGGCTCTTTTAAAAGAGAACTATTTCATTAAGTGCATTATGAATGGCTTGGGTAAAGCTTAGCTCCCTTTTATTGGTTAAATATGCCATATATCTTGGAGTTTTTTTCCAGCCTGGAAGGAGAAACCTGCCTGTTTTGATTTTGTGTTTGTTTTTTTTTTTTTCTTTAATGTATATATATATATATATATATATGAGTGCATCTTTTCTGTGTAGATTTACATCAGCAGCCCATCAAAGTGGAGCACCAGTGGCATAAGTTACAGTTGCAAATAGAATATTTCTGTCATGAAATAATTCCTTTCTTTTTTTAAACTAGATTTTTAGCAAATTTTTTTTTCAGTCCATGTGTTTCAGTCACCTGTAAAGGAATATAGTGATTTTAACTACTTGACTGCAAAGCATGAAAGTGTTCTATATCTAGTGTGCATTTAAGTGTTTTTATAAAGCCAAATCATAATGCACTAAACCCATTTGACTTGACTCAGATCAATTTAAGTCTGGAAATATCTCATGGTACCCTTGAAGGTAATTGCTGCTTGATTTTGCAATGTAACCTTCCTATTGTTTTGAGCTTTTAGTTGATAGACATCTGGAGGCTCAGAAGGTGAGGGAGCAATCAGCTCCTCCTTATCCCTGGTGTAACTCCAGGTTATTTCCATGGAATTTACTGTCATCACTCTGGATTAACATCATTGCAGTTGAAGACAGGATTTTGCTCCTTGTTTTGAAGTTCTTTCCTGGCTGTAAGGCCACAATCCAGTGTAATATTAGCTGAAGAATTCCAGTGTGTTCATTTATTAAAAGCTGATGTTTTTGTAACTTTTTTACTAAATGTCATATTGAAAGTGAAAGACTAAAATGTTTTCTAGCTCTGTATCCTTCCAGTTTATAAAGGGAAAAATACTGCAATGAGCATACTAAAAGGGTGAAACTGAAGCACTAAAACATAATTTTGTTTTTCATAAAATAGAATTGGAGTAGCTGTACCAAAACTCTGGCATTCAGTATCTCCTGCACTATTTGAATTTTGTGGGTTAAATATTTAATGCATTAAAATCATGGATGTCCTTCCAATTGTGTTGAATGCTTTCAGCATTGGTAAAGAGTTAATTAAAATAAATTGATTCTTTATATAAATATATATTATATTTGTTTAAAGTTTTGCTCTCTTAATGTCTCACTTTTACTTTCCTTCTGCTTGGATGTCATGAAATAATTCTTAGCTTAATTTTTTTACAGATTTTAGTGGCTTTTATCCAAGTCCACCCACTACAAAATCATTGTTCCCAAAATCATTTCTGTTAAAGCTTAATCCTGCTTTCTTTTGCAGAACCCAGGACAAGTAAAACATTGCTGCTGGTTACATATGGGTGGTTGGCTCCTTGAGAAGGTCACAGGTGAACAGGAGTGGATGAAAGCACACTGAAAATGTGCCTTGTGTCAGTGCAGGAAGAAGCTGTAGGTTGCAATATGTTCATGTTGCTGAAAGAGAGAAATCTGTGCAAAGAAAGGGTGTGCCCCATTACTTAAGACAAAATCTAGATGCTCAAGTTTAGCTGCAGCTACTAAAAGTTTGTTTCCTCCACCCTGTCACAGACCTCAGCTCTTGCTCCAGCAAGCTGAAGGCTGATGCAGAATATGTCAAATATTGCTGGTAATAATTCAGTAAGAGAGAAACTGTAAATGCAGCTGAATAGCAGCCCCTCTGAGGTCGTCTCTGACTGAATCACAGACATGGTGGACCACCAGCTGCACATTGACTGCAGGATGCAGAAATACCTCATCAGCAAATGAGGCTTGAAATGAGTGGGTTCTATTTGACTTGCTGAGCTGTACCAAGTCAGACAATATACCTTGCTGGCTGGGATAAACATGATGATATAAATACCAAACATCCATTAGAAAAGTGTAAAAATGAGCTATCCAGCTGCCAGTAACCTACGATTATAAGTACTTTTAAATTCCTTCCCCTCTGGAACACTACATATAAATTTTACATTAACTGACTTTGTATTCATTAAAGCTTCATTATATTGTTCTTTAATTCATGCAAAATGTCTGGAGTTTACAAAGCCCACAAATCCTTATTAATAAGTTATTTTGGGATATTTCATTAATTTAAGATAGTTTAGAAGCACAGATATATTAAGAACATATACAATGCCTTGAGGCTGTTTCTTTGAATCCTTTATACTGCTGGAAGCACTGTTAAAAGCTTTGTTAATGGATATAATTTGATCTCGTGCAAATGTCAGATGTTGCATAGCTTTTTGCAAAATATAGTTGCAAACAAAGTAGGTGTATTTATACTTCTGATTTACACTTGAGAATTTCAGAAATGCTGGGCAGTGGCAGCTCGTGGAGATCCAGTGAGGAGAGAGGTGAGTGGGTACTTGCACTGGGAAGCTGGCTGTGGCAGGGCTGTGAGCACCATCCAAGCTTCCTGAGTCCCTCTTCCAAACCCTCTTCTCCAAAAAATCAACTTAGACTAACATGGCTGTGTCAAAATATCAGTGGCATGAGAGCAGGCAGCTGAATTCCTCAGTCTGCAAAGGAGGAGCAGAGAGGAGTTGGTCAGGAGTGGTCAGATGTTTCAGGGAGGGTCCTGGCAAACTGGTAGCACCCAGGTGCTTGACTACAAGGAGAAGGTAGAGATACCACAGTGTATCTACCTCTGGTCTTTTTAATCCAGAAAGTCTTGATGCCTCAGGGCTGTCAGTGTGTAACTGGGTGTACTTTGTCATGTGAATCCCCCTTCATTTTTATTGCCTGTTTATAACTTCAGGTTTACAGTGCTGGAAAGTTACATGTGCAGATCTGAGTGGCATGCAAATAGAGAGAGTCCTGGGAACTGCTTTGGGCTTCTGACATCTGTGTTCAACAGCAAGGAAAATCAGAGCAGAAGGACTTCAGCTTGGTGCTTTTCTCAGTCTTCTGCAAATTTGTGAGTGGCTATTGAATTATATGATGGAATCAGCCCACTTGTCCTTGACTTCTTAAGAGACATAGTTTTATCACTCCCCTTTTAGAAATGTGCTATTGTCAGCTCCTGTTAGAGCAGATCCTTCCCTCTCCCACTACCTTATGATGTCAATTAATTCCTCTGGTTAGTGCTGCTTCTCAAAGAAATAAAATGAGCTGGTACACAACAGCCCAAGCAGGACATAGCTGATAAAATTGTTTATTGTTATGTGCAGGAGAAATGGGTTGTGTGAATTACTTATTCAGTGATTTTAAAAACACAGGTAATTGCCTGATGGAATGCAACTTCCCTGGAGCCATTATTGTCTTTGGGTTTAATGCATACATATTTAAAAGGAGATGGTTTACAAGACAGAGCAGTCAGTCACACAGGTAAATGGGTGTTAAAATAATATTTAAAATGCATTAGTAAGGAGTACCTGTTCTAGAAACAAACTGTAGAGTTTGGCTTTTGGAAAAACTGGTGTCTGTAGGGAATGCTCTGGCAGGTAGATGGTGTCTGGGTGAGGGATGGTGTCCAAGTGAATCTTTGTGGAATCTTTGTGTCCATGGGTGCAAATGCAGCTGTAGTTCTCATGATGAGTGCAGCACACAGCAGAGCTTTGGTGTGGCTAAATATCAAGACTGAGTTGTTAAATATCTTTGTGGATAGTGTGTGAATCTTGGGTGCTCACCATGCTGTGGAGGGAGGAGAAGGTTCATGGACAGTGAGCACTTCTTTGAATGTGAAACCTTTGGAGCAGGCTGGTGGAGCACAGTGCAGGAGCAGCATGAGATCAGGTCCTTTGTCCTGTGATTTGTCTCCTTGGTGCTCAGAGGTACAAGATCTTGGTTGAAGTGGGAGAGGCAAAGACAGATTTATCAACTGATGTGTCTGAAATTGCCCCATGTGCTCTGCCTGGGTCAGAGCATGGAACAGACAATGATTTGGAAGAAGTATTGTTTTTAAAAATGCTTTACTTTTCTTTCTGCATTTCCATTTCTTCTAGTGGATCACTTTATTGAGCAGCTAACCTTTGTCTACTTTTGAGACTCTGGTCAGAGATGTTTCAGTGCATGTGGAGGATCTGATCTTCCTATGGGTGATCTTTGGAACTCAGTGTCAAGCAATTTCTCCACTTAAAGCTTTTAGCTCCTTACTGGTTTCCTGAGGTATCTACTGCCTGTATCTCTTGTGTCCTACAGAGCTGAGATGATAAATCCAAAAATGTTTGGTTCATCTTTTCCACTTCATGAGGAGGGTATTTTTAGCTCTTAAATAATCTGGTCTTAGACAGCAACAAGAGGCAACTTAATTTTCTTCTGCATCTTTTATAGAAAGAGGAAGCTAAGTGTCATAGATTTTATTCTTCCAGAAATAAAATCAGGGGATGAATTGCTGTGAAGCATGGCTGCAGTCCAGTGTGGCAGCCTTAGAGCTGATGAGAGCATGTATATTTTCCTTGTTGGGAATTAGGGGCCTTTTTAGATTCAAATAATGAGATAATCAACATCAGTTTGAGCATCTTGCTCTACATGATCTGTGTGCAAATTGGAAGTGAATCTGTTATGCAAAGGAGAGGGAAAAGCAGTCTCTGAAACACTATTAATGAGTCCAAGAGTGTCTCAGAACAATTTCAGTTGCAGAACAATAAGATGTCCCAAAGTATTAATGTAGCAGGCTGCAGCTGTCCACACAAGTTCTCATCATTGCTTCTGATGGCCAGAGAAATTCTTCCAAACCACCAGTTGGAGATGAACTTAAGTGATAAAACAGTGGTGGTGGGGGTGGGAAAATCCTCAGCATGCCATTGTTTAATGGGGCTATGTAGCACATTAGTGAAAGCTTAATTGGACCTTGTACTTTTTAATTAGAAGACCTTAATTCTCATCTTGCTACCTTTGACAAGTGGTTTTGCAAAGTTCAAGAGGCTTATCAGCATTCAGCCTGAGATGCCAGCTGAAATAGTAATGTCCCCTGGAAAAAAAACCCCAAACATCTCCAGAATCATTAATTAGTTTACAAAAAGCATATTAAAGTGTACATGTAGAGGTTCACATCACTAATGAGGAGTCTGCTTAAAAAAAAAAAAAAAAAAAAAACAATTAAAAAAAATCCTTTTTTCAGTTTTGTTCCCTAATCTGCAGTGATTTAGAGGAAGTTAAAAATTAGTTGTTGCAGGGTAGTGGTCCTACTGATGGGTGTTTTCTGTTTTAATCTTACAAGGAGATTTGTTTTAACAATTCCAGCCTGTGGATCCATAGTGTTGCCAAAGGAACAGAATTTATTCTCATTGCACACTCTGCTGTAACCATCCTGTTAGAAATGTGGCTTGGTTCTGTTGCCTTCTTCTCCAAAGCCCTGGGTGTGGTACTGTGGAAAATGGGAACTGGAAAATGGTACTGGGAAAGAGGGCTCTGATTTATGAGAGCAAGTTCTAAACTGAGCAGGAGCATCTGGTCAACAGGGGAGCTGAAATCGGGAGGATGGGAAGGTTTGGGAGTGGATGGATGCAGAACTGATGTCAGTCTCTTTCTGGAGCAGCCACAGGAGAATCCCAGTCTGCTTATAATGTTGTTACAGTGCTCAGACTCTGTCTGGGTCTGCAGCATCTGCTGCTGCCCAGGAAAAGTAGTTTTTTTTGTGTGGAGTTGCATTTCCTTCTTTTGCAGTGGATTTTAAACTGATGGGATTTGTCTGGAGCTGGTCCTGTGGGATGATGGGACTGGGACAGACAAGGCAGCTCAGCAAGGGGGTGGCTGCACCCCAAGGACTCAAGTCTATTTAACTTCCTGGCAGCACATGTATTTCCCTTTAAACTAGCTGTATTGCTCTTCAACTTATATTAGCTATGAAGAGGTTAAAGCTAAATTGAAATAAATTGCATAAAGAAAATCATGAGAATTTGTGCTAGTTTAACTAACTTGGTTAAAAAGGTGAGCTGAGTTTAACCAGGTATGACTTCTAAGCCTAGATAGGGCCTAAGGAGGTGGCCTAGAGTGTGCAAATGTGATATTCAGTGGAGACTTTTAATCTGCCTGGTTCTCATGTATAATAAAATATGCTAGATACATGACACTTCATGAATTAATGCAAGAGTATAAAGCATGAAGACAGTCTTGTACAGGATTTGTTCTTATAATGCAAATGCCAAGCAAGGCTTTACATGGACCTGGCTATCTGGAATCATGGAACCTATTTCATGCTTCATTTCAGGGTTGGTTCCAGTTTCCTGAACCACTTTATTATGAGAGTGTGTGTACACGTGGAGGGGGAAATGGGAAAGGAAATACCCAGCATAAGCCCATGTAAGCCCTTTCCTGGGAAGGTATGTGAGCTTTTAGAACATGGGGCCTCCAGTGGCTGTTAGGAACAGAAGGAATAGTTGGGAGGAAGCAGTGGGAGAGATCAGCCTGTGAGCTTTCTGTGCCCTCTCCCCACTACACGTGGTACAAGGTGTTATTAAACTCTGCTGGTGTGAATTGGATTGCTGGGGCTCTTAGGGTGGGGGAGACAAAAGCCTAATTGCTTTTTGTCCAGGCTCTTTGTCTACCAGAGAAAGCATGCAGAGGGATTTCTCTTTACTGCCATGCAACAGACAGAAATACAGTATTGCCAGGGTTGGCCTAATAAGAATAATCCACATTTGTAGTGTGGGGGTTACAGCTCCTGCGGAGTGTCAGCCCTGGGGCTGTTGGGATGAGAGAGGATGCTCTGGGCATCGTGGGGAGAGATGCAGGCAGCCACAGACCTCTGCTCCCTCTCATCAAAACCTCCCTCCTGCCTGTGCTGAAGTGGGACCAGACCCTGTTCTGACCCTTGTGAGCCCAGGAGAGGGCAGCTCTGGCCTCAGTGTGTTTGTGCCAGCAGTTCTGGGATGACAGATGAAAAAGACACCTGCAGAAAAAGAAAAAAAAAGCTGAGGCTGATGGTAAGGTGATGAAACATGGGGAGTGCCAAAGACAGCTACAAACCCACACTGATACCAGGATGTTATCACTCCCCTGGTGAAACCTGTAATTACATTGAGAAGATGACAGCTGGCTCTGATGGCATAAACATATTGAGATACGGCTGCAAAACCAGAGATTTTCTCCTAATGCAGCTGGAATTAAAACTGGGGAAGGAGTGATATTGATAGCTCACAAAAAATAAAACCTTTTCCCTGAATTGGTTTATCATGTCAATCTCTGGGGAAGTAAAGCAGCTATATAAATGGGATGAAGGAAGTTATCACTGCAGGAGTTACTGTGGTTAAAGGTAGGGAGTGACCAGGCACTGTTTCATATCTCCAGTGATGATTCTCCTTATCTACCACCCACATGTGCTTTGTCCCTGCTCTGCATTTGGAAAGAGACCACCATGGGCTCAGGCTGAAACCTGGCATTTGCTTTGAGTGTGAAAGAAGCACTGGAAACCTCTGAACATCTTGGAGAAAAGGCTGAACCCATTTCCTCCCTCATGTCAAAATTTCTGCCTTTATTCCTCGATGTAAAACCTCAGTTCCTACTGGTGCCAGATGAAATTATTACTTTAAAGTACAAACTGGAGACAACGAAGTTTTTATACAGTGTGGAGTCTGATGTGACAATTCTATTAGGTTCCAGTGGGTACCTGCTTGACCCTGTAAATTGAAACTCCAAAAGGTCACTCTCTGTCTTATCATGGTATTTAATTTTCTGTGCTTCAGCAGCAGGGGGTGAAAGGAAGCTAGAATGAATTTATTCAAATCTAAGTAGGAATTTAATATGATGAAAATAATTTTTTTTTTTTTTTAAATGGCTCTAATTATGCAGAGAGCATTACTCTATGTGTTCTTCCTTTTCCTGGCCCCTGACCTGGAAAGGCAGGCTTGAATATTGATGTGATGGATCAGCTTGTGACCTCTGTCTGCACCACAGGTTTGTTTTTCACTTTTATAAGACTGTCCTGAACAGAGACTGAGATTCATATGGTAAAGATAGAGTTAAGAGTTATTACAGCATCCAGCTCTGGGCTGCATTGCTAGAAGGCAAATTCCTGTACTGAGGATCACTGCAAATGCTGTGTGTGTGTGTGTGTGTGTTAAGGGCATTAATGCAATTAATAGTTAAGAAAGCACCAGGTTGACTTAATTTAGGAATAGTTAACATGGCCAAAAACTGAAAATTCTGAGAAGCATTTTGGTGGGAATGCCATGATTTATTGACACCTCCCATTCCCCCCTCAAATCTTCTGAACATTCATTATGCCTCAAATATTCTCACACTGAGTTTTTCCAATGGTCTAATTATAAACTTCATTATAATTGTTCATTAGTTTTATTTTGCTCAATTAGCTTAACAAGTTGCCAAATGAAATACAAGACTGGCAATTAGCTTGATCTAATTGTAATGAGCCACTCAAATTGGGTCACCAAATATGTTCATTTATAGCACTTTTTTTTTTTTTTTTCCAATTGGTGAACAATAACATAAATATTCAGAGTGTCTCCTGATCTAACTAGTGGAATTTTCCCACTCATTTATTAAAGCAGTAACAAAAATCAATCGTGTTGCTCTTAGTAGTTCAGAGATGTGCAGCCCAGGCTTAAAAGACACCAGCAGCTGAGCAGGGCCACCAGTCCAAGTCCTTGTCCTGCAGAATAAAACGTGTCACTAGAGCTGCCAGGGGGGAGGTAGGCTCTGGCCTAATGCCTGTTTATCTCTTCTGAATCCCAGAGAAATCTGGTTTTAGGACACCTTGCAAAAACACTTGAGCATCACATCCTGCTGTGCTGCCTCTGCTGTGCAAACTCTAGTTTGGGCCACTCTGGCAGATGGATGGTTTTGGCCACATCCAGCCCTGCAGAGCAGCTGGTTTTGCTGTGATTTTTTTTTTTTTTTTTTTTTTAAAAAAAAAGCCCTGAGCTTTCTTTTTTTGCCTGACTTCCCCTTCACCACATAGCTTTCAGATCTGCTCCTTTTAAGTATCTGCTTAGCAGAAGCTTTTGGCTTGGATGGTCTGCTGGATTTGTTTCAACTTCTCCCAAAAGCTAATCCAGGCAGGATGAATTACTTGGTATGAATAATTCCTCCTGCATCTCATGTGCATCACATCTAAATCACAGGGATGAGCAGCACAGTTCTGGCTAGCCCAGAAATCTTTAAGTGGTGGCATTAATAGGGCTCAGCCCCAGACTGATTTCTGAGATTTTTGTCTTGCATATGACTGATGAAAACAGGATAAAATACTAAACCATCCCGGAGACTACAACTACCTGTGAAGACTTCATAAAATGCTGCTGCAATGGCAAGTCTTCTGGGCCACTGAAGCTGTGTGCCAGCCTGAATCCGTGCTGCTTCCTTGCAAATTGGTTTCCAAACTCAGCCTGGGCAGACAGATGAGGTTGGGGATCTGCTTAATTTCAGCCAGGGACCTCATTCCGTGTAGGAAAAGGGGCGAGGAATGACTCTTCCTATCTGAAAGGCACATTCCCTTTCCACAGCCAGTGCACCCACCGTTGCTTTTTGCTCTGCAGCTCCTCCTTTGATGCTCTCTAATGAGTTGTGTTTGTCAGCCGGGCCCTGGAGGGTGTCAGCGCTCGTCTCGCCGAGGGGGGGGAGGGATGAGATTAGAGATGCCGACAGCAGAGAAGGGGAGAAAATCCACACCTCTGCCTTTCAAGCCACAGGCAGCTACATCACTTCTTCAAACAGCCAAAGGTATTGTTCAGCTTAATGAACGCACCCGGAGTGACTGCCTGCATCTGGGGCTGCTGCAGAAAACTGCTCTTACTTCCAGTGCATCCCGATGGAGGTTTTCAACCCTTTCTCTAGACCCTGACCTCTGTCCTTGCCGAGGGGATCCAGGGACACCTCGGCTGTGCACAGGGGTGTCCCTTTCCTGCATGGCACAGGGGACACCCGGCACAAAGGAACAGGCCCTGGGGCTGGGATATGTCTGGGTTTGTGCCTTTGGGCTTTCTCCTGGTACCTGCTGGGCTTTTCCCCTTCAGACAGCAGCAGGACCTGTTGCCAGGAGAGGGCTGTGCTCAGATGTGTCATGTTAAGAGCATCTCTGTTCCTAACTTACTTTGCTTACTTTATATTAGTTTTACTCCTCCTGGGCTTAAATCAGTCAAGGGCAGATACCACCAGGCTTGTAATAAGCTGTTAAAATTGTGAAATGTGGCACAACACATAGCTTTCCATTCGATTCAGCTAGTTGCAGACATAATATACATTTAATTTTTGTTGTGCTCATGGGGCAAATGCCTTTCCTTGTGTTAGAAAGACAGATCTGGATTTTTAAAGCTCCTGGTGGATGCAGCCTTCTTGGCACCTGTGCTGTAAAAAAACCCTCATTGTTTATCCAGGTGATGGCCTGGGGTGAGGATGAGGTCCTGGCCTGGGTCACCTCCCCTCTGCTTTACTGGAGGCTCTGAAATGCTCCTGCTCTGAGATCCCAGTGCAACGCTGGGAGACAAAGGGTGGGCAGCCTGGTTTAAAAAGAATAGATGAATATTCTGAGCAAGAATCTCTCTGTTTAAATGCTGTAGCAAAGCAGCAGCACAGGTGACAGGTCTTCAAAGCTGCAGCAGGAGCTGAGCTTGGGAAGAGGGGGAAGGAGGCGAGTCCCCTCCCCGGATCAGCACAGCTTCCCCGGCGCCCACTCGCTCCCTTTCTGTCTCGGGGCTGCCTTTGAACCATCCCCTTTGACAGCTTTGGGCACTTCTGAGTTTAGCTGAGCATGAGCAAACATAAGAGAAGAACTCTGCAAGAATGACAGGTCCCGTGTGCGGCTTTTATACGCGTTTCTGGAGCACAAAGACTGTTTTAATGAGCTGGCAGGCACAGAGCTTTGTGTGACTCCTGTTTTTAGCAACTCTTTGGTGATGGAGTTAGCTGAGAACTTTCCCAGCTGTGACTTCCATGGAAAACACTCGATTTTTGGGGGTTGGTTTTATTTCCCATGGAACACCAAGTCTTGAATGCTTGAGGAATGCAGGTGCATTGGCTGACCACAATTTCACGTGGTTTTGGGGGCTGAGTTCCTCCTCCAGGGCCATTGCTCCATCCATGGCTGTGTCCCTCCTGTCCCTGTGGCCTGCAGTGGGGTATGATGTTCCCCCAGAAGTGTTGCTTTGCTTTGCAGGAAGAATTCAAAGCACAGAGGGTACCCAGATTCAACCTGGAGGAAGACTGAATGGCTCCAGCCCCAGCATCTCTCTTTGGGTCTATGTTGCCTTCATGGTTGTGGACAGATCCAAAAATATTACTGAAGATCTTCCCTCCATCGTGTTTCCAGGCAGCACAGCTCTGAGCAGGAGAGCTGAACCATCCCTGTGCTTGGGGTTTGGTGGCTGCTGGGAGGGGAGTAGAAGATTTCTAAGAAAAGGAAGAGTTGGGACTGCTCTTGGCAACCTGGAGATGGTCCCCAGGGCTAAATGAAAGCCAAGTGATTGACCAGCCCTGGGTCACTCCCACCCTGGGAATGAGTGTTTTGATCAGTTCAAAGGCATCTGAAAATGATGAACCAAAACAAGGTACAAGATAATTCCTCTTTATTTTAAAAAAGCTAAGGGCAAAAGTCAGGTTTCTCATAATAATGCAAATTACTGCATCTACATGGCAACCACCTGATTTTCTTTGTACACAATTATTTCCTTAAAGAGTTTTTTTCATTATTTGGCTATTAGGTAAAAAAATAAAGGAAGAATAATAAAGGATGAAAGAGAATAATAAATACTACACATTTCCAAGGGGCCTTGGGCTCCTGTTGTTTTCTTAAAGCTCTTCGGTTGGCTTGTGAGAAGTAGCTCAGGAGCTTAGAAAATATTAAGTACCTGAAGAAGGTTATTGCAGATCCCTGCCAGCACCCAGGAAGAGGCCACATCCAGCACCCCCCTGTCCAGCCTGTGCACTCTGAGGTTTGTGAGTGGGGTAACAATTTTCCCCAGTAAGGATGTAATGGAAGTTGCTCTTGTCAAGGATGTGCAGGTCTGCCCCCAGTAATCTGCCTGTCCCCCCAAAGCCTGAAGAACAGAGGTGGGCCCCAGTCCTTCTTGCCCTGAAGTCAGTGGGGAAACTTCTGCTGATGGAAATGGGAACCACATCAGACCCTGCCCTGACCCTTCCTCTGACCTCTGTGTCCAAAAGCCAGGGCTGCTCTTCTCTGAAATTTAATCACTACCTTGAAAAATGCCTTCTAGTGAGCAGGGCTCAGGGATGGAGCAACTGGTTCATCTGAGATTAACTTGTTCCACTTCATTTTTCCTCCTTTCCATGCTGGCATTTCACACTGGTGTGGGGAGACTCTTGCTCCTGGGCTCGCAGCATCCAAATGTGAATTTGGTCCTTCTGTGGAGCAAGTCCTGGAAGAGAGGGCTGGGGCCTGCCTGCCTGCTCCTGCCAAACTGGTCCCAGTCCAGTGACAGCAGCCAAGCAAAACCCTTCTGCAGCAGCAGCAGGTGTCTGGACAAGCCTGTCCTTGTGCAGCCGTGTCTCTGGGCGTCAGGGTGCAGTGTTGGGGGACAGTTTTTGGCATTTTGGGAAGGAGAGGGTAAGAGGTGGGTTGGTGCAGCTGGTAACAGGCAGCTGCCAGGCATGGGGCATGTCAACCCAGCACACAGGTGTGGGTTTTGCTGAGCATCTCCCCCACCCCACTGACACCCCCACCCCACACAGGTGTTTTAAATTTCATAGAGAGAAATCATCCAGTCTCCCTCTCAGACTGTCTTAAACCAACCTAATTAAACCCAGGTGAAAGAGGGAACAGAAATTATGGCAATTCATCACCTTTCAGTCTCTGCAGGTGCTTGGCTGCAGGAGGGCACCACGATTTCCAGCGCTCTGTGCTTTCCCTCCTGGGAGTGATTAACCAGCTCCCTTCTGGTGAGTGAAGCCCCCTCCACCTCTGGGGAGAGGCTTTTAGGATAAGAAGAGAGCAAAAATGATTAAAAGCAAAAAATACTTCCCTGATTCAGTTCTTGCCTTGCTCCCGGGTCTCCTGCATGGATGAGTCCTTTGTCTCCATCACCTGGGCTGTCCCCACACTGCCAGGGAACAGCAGCTCCTGGCCCTTGGGTTTCTCCCTCTGCAGCTTCTGGGGAGCAGAGCAGGGCAGATCCCCTGGGATCTGTTTTGGAGTTTTAGGGGTGCCATGTGGCAAGCTGGTGGTGAAGTTCCTATAGTGGGGGAGGGAGAGCTCGTGGGACTTGGGTTTCTTCAAAGCAGCCTGAAATAGCAGTGCTGATGTGCTTCCCCACCCAGGAAACAGGGACTGTGATGCTTTCTCTGCTCATCTGGTGTAAGTAGAGGATAAAAACCCAGGGAGCAGGTACAAGGTGTAACATCCCAAGGCGGGGCTGCTGGCAGAAGCTTCTATGTGTTTTGCTTGCCTCTGAGCTCCTTTGTGCTTAAAACTAACAAAATAAGGTCAATTTCCAAAGGTGCTTAACATAAAAAATCCAAATATTTCCACTCAGATGTTACTGTTTCCTTCCTTCAGCCAAAACTGTTTGCCAAGTGTGACCTGGATTCACAAGCTGCTACAGTGATCACTGGAACAGCAGTTTTAGGACAAATTTTGGTTGGTTTTTTTTATTATTACCCTTAACTGTTTTTAGCTCTGTCAGACTTTTATTATAAATGCTGATCTAATAAGCTTGACCACAAGTGTTGAAGTGGTAAAAGCTATGGGGTGCTTTCACATCCTGCACCACACCTCAAGGGGTAATTCCATGTAATTCTTTCACACGGGTATTAAACACTGGTGGAGGGAACACTTAGGGTCCTTTTTTTCAGTCTTCTGACATTTGAGCGATGTAAAAACCCAACAGCTTCCCCTAATGTTGCAAAGTCTTTCAAGTCTAAGACAGGGTGCCTCTGTGCCACACCAACACAAAGTATAGCAACATCCTGCTGGGATAACATAAAATCTCCTTTGGGAAAAGAATTATTTTGAGGATCACACATGGGAGACCCAGATTATGGCACTAACAGGCTCTGGGTGGCTGGGAAGTCTCTCCTCACTTTGCTTTTGCTGCTCTCACACCCGAAGAAGATAGGAGAAGGTAAAGCCATGCTCTGAGCCAGCTATGGAGCACTGAAACAGCTCAGCAGCCCCTACAGAAAACAGAAGCTTGGATGAATTGTACAAACTCAGGCAATTGACATTTATCATCCTGTTGCATTTTATTAGTTTTACCTTCTTTAAGGAAACCAAACCTTTGGGTTCTCTTGTGTTTTGTATTTTTTTCCCCTACCTGTGTGGGTCCAGTTCTTCCAGCTTGAGTTTGTTTCTGTGTGCCTGGCTCTCATGCCACTGTAAAACGTTTCCCTACACGGGAGCTAAGCATTTAATCATGTTTCCATTTGTGCGGAGTGGTAAAATATTAGACTTAAATTTTTTATGACATTCATAGGAGTGGTTATGGAGGCAAACAAGATTACAGCAAGTACTACATAAAAGCTTGTTTGTGCAGGGAAGGGAACAAAAAAAAAAATCAAACTCGGAGACATGTTTTCAAAAATGCAGAAGTACCCAGGGGGATGTTTTTAGGTTTTTTCCTCTCCCTTTTTTTTTCCAGCCTCGCTGTTTTTATTGCGAACGCACAAACAACTCCCGGCTCTTAGAGGACTGAGTTAATTTGCAGCGAAAAATTGGTTCCAGCTGTGCCTTGTTTTGGCATTTAAGGGTAGGGGTCTACGTGCAACACTTGGCTCAGTAATTAAAATGCCACTTAAACCGGGGCAGGTGACTGCAGCTCCCTTGTGCCCCACCACCGGCTCAACTTGCGCGCCCCTGCGCGGGCACCGCGCACTTCTCGGTATGTCCTTTGCAAATTCCTTTCTGCGTTCCTTCAGCCCTCTCCGCGCGTCCCTTTCCAAGGCTCTTCCCAAATAACTTTTCCCGTCCCTTCGCAAGCGGCTCTGCGCACCTTTCGGGCTGCCCTGTGCAAACCCGCGGTGCGCACCCCGGTACGCTCCCCGCACCCCGGTACGATCCCCGCACCCCGGTACA
>JAAWXA010000024.1:3824377-3864039 GCA_038090715.1 Florisuga fusca
CCCCCCGGGTGAGAAGGGGGCTGCCCGCGGGTCTCTGCCGCTCTGGGGGGAAAAGGGAAAAGTTTCGGCTTCTCGGAGGGCCGGGGCCGGGGAAGGGTTGCGGGGCTTGGGGCTTCTCACGGGGCCTCCCTGCTGTTCCCCCTGGTTATCCTCGGGTGGGTGGGGGTAAAAGATATACAGGACTATAAATCTCTTCGGTAAAATAATACTCGTGCCGCCTTTCCTGCGCTTAATTTTAAGGGGAGTTGGGTATCCGTAGGCTGGCGGGGGGCAGGATCAGGCCCCTAGGTGAGCTGAGGTGGGTTCGGCAGCGAGCCGGCGGCTTGACAGAACGCGCTTTGGAGCAAAGCCCTCTTTTTGCTTTTATTTTTCACCCCTTTCTCCCCTCCCCCTTTCAGCTGAACTCAGGAGTCGTCTTTTGGGTCCCAGTTGCGGGTGTTTGCGGGGGAAGGGCTCACCCCCCGGCTGGCACAGCCCCGCGCTGCCCCTGGGAAAGTCTTTTGCAGGACTTCTCTCCTGGCACGTTTCCTTCCCTTCTCTCGTGTGAGCTCCCTGGCAGATGTTGCTCTTAGTAAATAGGGGTTGTTAAAAACAAATTAATTAAGGTGCATCAGTGCTGAAGTTGCTGAGCGATTTGTTTGCCGTTACGGCTGCTCAGGAAGGTGTTCGCGTCTGGCTGAACACGGAGCCTGAGCTGCTGGGGAAACTTCACTGGGGCTTTAGGGATTATGCCAGAATGCAAGGATTTTGGGTGAAAAAAGAGTGACCCGTGGGAGGGGGTAAGAGCAGCGGCTGTGGTTCCTGGGGAGGGCACAGACGATGCGTTGTGGCAGGAAGGTGTTTCGGGAAAGGACCCTGAGGGGAAAGCTGGAATGGTATGCGAGAAAGGAGACATCAAGCTTGGGGACACACGCATGACAGACACAAGGGGGTCCTTGCTCTGCTTACCCTAAAGGGCTCAGCTTGCTCCTTCCCTTCTTACCCCTGGCTGTGTGCAAACTGGACACCACTTTGAGCAGGACAGGGGGAGGGGGGTGTGCAAGGGTGGGGTTGTAAGGCACTCAAAATGGGAAATGGGGTGCAGGTCTGACAGAGCATGAGCTGCCTGTAGGTCTGTACTGCCCCAGACCAGCCATGGCTTTCCATTTAGTCCTGGAGTTAAGAGCAGCAAAGGAGAAGGTTTTATGGTGGTGGTTTGTTTTTTTTTTTTTTCCCTGTATTGCTTTGACACATTAATAATAATCTTTTCTTCCCCTCTCCTGTCTCCTCCTGTGTGGGTAGCTACCATGGTGAGATTGGGCTGTGGGTGTAATTCTTCCAGCGCTCTGAGTGCTTTAACATATGGAAACCCACTTTGAAACAGTTTGTGGCTGCAAACCTACCATCATCCTCATCCCCATCCCTCTCCCCTGCTCTCGGAATGCTTCCCTGCACAATGTGCATGTTGGAAACTCGCTTTCAGCTCAAGCTGTGAATCGGTCCCCAGCCTGTGCCCCTCTCTAGGCTGTAGCATCCCTTTGCTTTTGTAGAGGAGCTCTGCCCCTGCCCTGACTCATCCCTACTGTGGGCCGCAGCAACATCTGCCTGTGGAGGGGGGATCTGGGATCTGGAGAAGCTGCTTCTGAAAGAGGAGAGTGGTGGCAGTGCCCAGGGCTGTGCTGACTGGGCTCCGTGTCACCTCTCCTCTGGATTACTGGGGTTAACAAACCACATTTTGGTTGGGGTTGTTGCAGACAGGAGAGGCACCTGCATGAGTCATGCCGCGGTGCTGCCATCTCTGCAAAGCTCTGGGCTCACACAGACGGTCGTCTTGGGCACTTGCCATTTTTCTCTATTTATTTGCTTTCACTCTTGCTGCTGCCAGCTCCGGGCAAGGCTGCATTTCAGGGACCGGAGGTGCACCAGGCTGGGTTCCTCCAGCATCTTCAAAGAAGGTGGCATTTGTTCTCCTGTCGGGAAGGTCCCCTAAACAGCTTTGCGAAGGTCCAATTAAGAGATCACTCTCCTGTCCCCGGGTCTCAGGCGGCCCGGCTGCTGGCGTGCATGTGGCTGGGAGCAGGGGGGGGGTTTGTTTGGCAGCCAAAGGCCGCTCACACCGAGCTTGAGGATGTCTCTTGCTGGCAGCAGGTCCCGGTTTGTTGCTGGCATCCAGGCAGGGTTTTTGGCTTTCTTCCTCGCTGGTGGCGGCAGAGCTGTCTCCGAGGTTACATGAATAGGTATCCTGTGAAATGACCTGGATCAACTACCTGGATGTTTGGTTTTGCTGCCTGGTGCAATCTCCGTGGATCTGTCCCCTGCAGCACCGTGCACCCCGGAGCAGGAGTGGGGACCCGGGGCCCCGGGGCTGGCTGCTGCCAGGGCTCAGTGAACAAACCCTCAGCAGCTACTTCAGCCTCTGGAAAATGTGCTTGGGCTGTGGTGCTCCTCGTGTGGGGAAGGACCTGTGAATTGCTTTTAGACTCTGGCTGCAGGGAGGTGTGGGTGGAGAGACATTATGCTTATTTTATTGTGTGTCACTGTATCACTCTGTGTAATACAGAGGCACTTTTTATACAGGGGCTCTTCAGGAACAAAAATGAAAGAGCTGTATTATCTACTGTGCAACAGATTTGCAGAATTTGGTCACACAAACTGTTGAAATAAGCTACGTTTTCCCCACATTAGTGCAGATCTCAATATTTTGTAGAATGAGCATCCAAACTGATATGATTTAGGAGATGGCAAGGTGGCGGGAGAAGTCTGAAATTATTACACTGCCTCTTGCTCCAGCATCCATTAGAGCAATGTATTTCAGATATTCTGATTTTACTTCCCATCAGTATAAATCTACAGCATCTCCTCTGAAGTCAGTGAAGCTGCTCTGGATTTATGCATTGCTACTGTGATCGGTGTTGGGTTATCTGGGAATGCAGGAGGCAACTGTGTGGCTTGCTCTGCACAGCATTTTTCACTCAAAAAATACCCTGTCGCTGATGCTGCAGCCTCCTTTGTATTTTTGAAATGGGGAAGTCCACATCACTCACTGCTTTTGGTTTTTGATAATTTTCTACAATTTGTCAGGCTTGGTCGCAAAGCTGCAGACTCTGACATGGATCAATAGAGTCTCTTGAGGTTTGAATGCCAAAATAGTTACATTAAAAAAAATAAAAATCAATAAAGCACAATTAATTTGTTATATTTTATTACTGGGAATGATAGGAGCTCCAAGGCTCTCATTCCAAGCCCACTTATCTTTGTGTTTAAAGCAGCTTGGTGAGGTGAGGAAGGTACAAGCCCAGGAGCAGCTGTAGGAGATGAGAGCAGAGGGTCACAGAGACCAGGACACAGTCTGTGTCTCGGGATGGATTTTTGGATCAGGCATGGGTTCCTGAGCCAGAGATGACATCCTTTTTTATTTAATTGCTGTGATGGGTTTGCCATCATGGATTTGGTCTGTTTTTAGAGCCTAGGCAGATGCCTGGTGTGTGCTGCATCTCTGGGCAAGGACTCCCTTGTTTCAAAGAGCCTGGGGAGAGGTGTGCAAGCATGGAGCATGACAGGGATTTGGGCTCTGCAGCGTTTTAGGCTATGTAGGGTTTTGCTATTTGTGCCTGAGGGGTGGTGATTTCCACCCTGGTAATCCCACAACAAGTCAGGGTCCTCCTGCCCTCTGTAGCTCTTCAGAAACATGTTTTGAAGCCGGGCTTGTCCTGAGCCCTGTGCTGCTGCTGTCCCAGGAGGGGAAGAAATGAAGGGTCTTGTTGCTCGTGGTGCTGCTCTTCCCCACCTCAGTGGTTGAGGCTGGTTCAGAGCATGAGTTTTTTCATGATGGCTTCACCGAGCAAGGCATCTTGCTTGTGTAGGTGGTTGCAAACCTGACCTGTGACCAGGGAGCAAAAGGGAGGTGCCAATCTCCTATGTGCTGCGGGAAGCAAACAAAATGAAAATCTTCTGGCCTTAATAAACATCCCAGTGTATGAGAAGCCATCCCACGGAAATCAATACTGCCAGCTCAACAAATGAAATTCCCTGAACTTGATTTCCCCCTCTAGTCCCCCCCTCCTAAATATAACTAATGTTTGTCAATGACAAGCAGTGACTGGATTTGTTGGCGTAGCATTAGCACTTAGCCCTGTCAGGAGTGGCTCAGCTGATGTGCTGGCACGAGGAGCTAGGGGAGATGCTTTCCTCACCACGGCTGTCAAATCCAACACCGGGGATGTTGGGGAGTGTGAGAGTTACCACGCGGTGCTGTAGATGTCGTGGGAGATGCTGGGATTTTGTGCTGTGGGGAATTTCCCAGCTGGCATTTCAGAAGCAGCTGTTCCCGCCTGAGGATGGGCAGGCAGAAATCACAAGCAAAAAAGTTCTCTGAGATAACTCAGGGGTGGGTGGGGTTGCTGGGTGGCTGCCTTTCCCTTGGTATTTCCGTGCAAGTGCTGCTCAGGATGTCTGCAGTGGGTGAATTCCATGTGGAAGGACTTGGACTTCCCTGTTTGTGTGGCATCTTGCACAATGGACTCAGTCTCAGGTTCCAGAGTAAATATTAACTTTTCTTCTGCACTATGCAAAAATTGTCTTGCAGCACACTCCCAGCTTTTCCTTGTTTGTATAAATGTGTTTGTTTCTGACAGCATTCAGAAAGCTTCATGAATTTATGATGTGTTCCAGATTTGAGCACACTTTCTTTTCTCCTTTCTTCCTTTTTTTTTTTTTTTTTTTTTTTGTTTTCTTTTCCCCCAAATACCTTTTTCTTCCCAAATTTTGATTGAGATGAAATGGCAAGAGGTATGCATATTTCAGCAGGTTATTGAGAGGCAATGCAAACACCATCTTTCATGGAAAATCAGTTTGTTTAGGTTTAAAAGCAAGCCAGTCTCCCCACTTGATCAATTTGCCTGTCATAGGAGATTTAGAAGTGGTGATTACGTCCTGGGTTGTCTTTTGCAACTCTAGGCAAGGAGAGGAAAAATATGAAGTGTAGCATTTGATTTTTTTTACTGTGTTTTTTGTTTGTTTGTTTGCTTTTTTTTTTTTTTTTTTTTTTTTTAATGGTGGTGGTAGTAGGGGGTGAAACAAAATGGTACCTGGAGGAAATAGCCAGGAGCAGAGGAGTTTCCATGAGGCTGTGGTCTGCTGCTGAGCAGGATAATTGGAAACTCTGCCAAACCAGCTCTGCTCAGCTCCCTGTGCCTGCACCAACTAGTCCTTGAGAGCTGCTCTGCCCCATTGCTTCCTCTCTGCTGGAGGAGGAGACCTGCAACAGCAGTAAAATGGGCTTCTAGTGACAAGGGTGCTAAATTTTGGGAAGAGGGTGCTTGGGGCTTTGGTGTTGCCTGGCCTTGTCCTCCTGTCCCAAGTCTTTGTGCTGCTCTGGGGTTAAAAACTGCTCAGGGAGCAGAGGGTTGGTTATGGAGAGAGGGTGGGGTAAAACCACCCCTGTTAGTCAGCTCGAGCTGGACATCAGTGATGGTGCCACAGAGTTGCCCTAGATGGGAAGAAATGCTGGAAAAATTCCACTGATGTAATTCAAGCTGGGGCTAAATGGAGAAGCAGGGACCAAAATCCTTATTCTGGCCAAGCCAAGTGGCTCAAGAGGCTCCAAAGATGGTGTTCCCATTGGGAACAGCCCCTGGATTGTGTGGGAGATGGTGCCTCCTGCCAAGCAGCTGTCCCTATCCCAAGACCATTTAGGCCTCAGGGTAGCACATGCCCTAAATACACAAAACTGGGAGAGTTTGGTCATCTGCTGAGGGAGCTCCAGGGGGAACTGACCTGGGGAGGAAAAACATTTCTGCCAGAGATTTGGGGAATGGCATCCCTGTTACCCAAGAAATAAAATCCTTCATAAGACTAATTTAGAGGTGGAGAGATCTTTGGGGTTTTTTGTTTGTTTTGGTGATGTGGTGTGGTTTTTGTTTGTTTGTTTGTTTTGTTTTTTTGTTTTGCTTGAATGAGAACATCTCAAAAACAGATGGCAAAGCAGAGATTTATTTCTTGTTAAGTTCAGAGGGCTGGTGCATAGGACCTTAGCTACTTGTGGGCCCTGCAATAAACCTTCCAGCAGGTGATTTAAATCCAATTTTTCTGATTGGGAGAGTAGTGGAAGGACCAGGGTTTATGTTACTTCTGAATTTTTTGAGCAATGTTAGATTTTTTCAGATGCAGAAATGATCTGGGGCATGGCTCTGTAGTACCAGACTTTCATTCACTTCATAAAGGTTCTTCCCTGAGTCAGGAAAATGAACTATTTTGCATTATTTAGCAGCTGGGCTGCTGAAGCCAGCTGTTTGCATGAGTGGCAGGCACAACTGTTTTATCTCTGAGTTTAGCTGTTGCTGTCAATTAGCTGCAGCTTTTGCTTAGCAGCAAGACCTTTGCCATGCTCGGGAAGGAGGGTGCTTAATGGGTGCTCCAGCTCTCAAAACAAATATTTATGCTGCAGCTCTAGAAAAAGCTGAAATTTGGACCAAAAAAAAAAAAAAAAGACACAGATTCCATGCACCCTAAAAAAGAACCTTTGAGCAGATGGAGCAGGTTTCTATGCAACAAGAAGTAACTGGATAGTCAGAAAATATTTGGTACCCAGATTTTTTGATGGAAAAAGGAGCGAGTCTGAGATGAGTTGTGGAAGGAGTTGGTCTGGATGTATGTGGGGGGCAAATCTCTGACTTGTGTGGGCACCTGGTAGGGCAAAAGACAGCAGCCACCAGCCCTTGGTGCCCGTGTCTTGATCTGCAGGGTGACTTTGAAAGGCACTTAGGAGAAGGGGGGTGGAGGACTGGTAAATGCAGCAAGTCTGAGTGCAGAAAGGGCAGAACATGGACCCACACGATGGCTTTTAAAATGCTGCAACAGAGGGATCTGGAGAGGATGGTTAAAGCTCTTGGGAAGCAGCAGAGCTCTGTCAGGGCGAGCTTAAAGGCCAGCGTGCCTCAGCCATCCCTGAATCATGGGAATTAGAGCTGGAAAAGTTGGCACATCAGCTGCCTTTCCTGTCTCTGAGGGCTGTTGGGTACAGCCTGTTCTGGAGCATGGCTGAGATGCAGGCAGCAGGACTTCTGCTGCTTCCTTTGGCAGAGCCTTCCTCAGCCTATTAGACCACTCCTGGGTCCTCCTACGGTTTTCCTTCTCTGCTTTGTTCCAGCTTTCTTGGATGACCTGAATCCACACCTTTCCATCCTTATTACCTGTCTAAAACCAAACCAGGCAAATCTGTAAGACAGGGACAAGTGGTTAAACACCAAGTGGGAAACCCTCTGAAAGAAGGAGCCAAGCCTGGCATGTGAACACATTTACAGTTGGAGGTTACTTGGTAAATAAAGGGCAAGGACTTGAAGTGCATGTGGTGATGAGCCATAGATTGTGCTCTGAAGTTACTCACAAGGCAGTTACAGTCCCACTATCTACACTATCTAATTCATCTCCCACTAAGACATTCTCCTCCAAGGTGTTTGGAAATAATGGAGTAGCATAGTTACTAACATTATTAAATCCTCATCTCTGACAGCTACGAGAATTAATATACAAAGGTTTCCTCCTTTTTTTTTTTTTAATGCAGCTCAGTTACTCATTTCCTCTCTTTTGCTCACTGCAAGTTATTAGCATAAGTGCAAAAAAGGCTCAACTCCATTAGAGAAACAAGCAAAAGAAAACCAGAAGAAGGCATGAATTTTATTGTGATTCAGGCTTTTTTTTGTTTTTTTCTTTTTTTCCTAATTTTCAAATGTTAATCTTTCATCAGTCTTCCATCTCAAGCCCTCTCAAAGGGCTTTGGAGAAGAGTGCAGGCACCATTGAAGATGTGGTCTGTGTTCTCCCATCCTCTCTGTGAGAGGCCCCAGCAGGCCCATGCCTGAAGCTTTGCTGGCAGGGAGAGCAGAGGTGTTGGGTGAGACTGAGCCCTGGGGTTATTTTTTGGAGACAGATGGTTTCTACTTTTTTTCTTCTTTCATTTTTTTTTCTTCTTGTGTACTCCTGCTGCTCTTTGAGGAGCGAGGCTCACCTTGGATGGGAGGCTACTGAGGTGATGTGGCTGGTTCCTTGCATGCTAAAGCACTGTTTGGGTGTGATCTCCTCCTCCATGTCTCAGCCCTGCCTTGTTTTGGTGGTTGCACTCCTCAGCATCTCTGGCCCATGTCCCTGCTGCCATGGGTGAATGGGTGTCTCTTGGTCTGCCCCAGCATTGGCATCACAAGCACCATTGGTAGGGTAGGGAAGGGTAGGGCTGGACTAAACATGCTTTGGAAAGTCCTAAGCAGAAATGAAGAGCTGTAATTAATGTCCTCGATTGCTAAAATCCAAGACTGCCCTACAGCCCAGTCCATAGGGCCCACCCCATCACCTCCCTGATGTGACAGAGCCTGCCAGTCCCAGGGTTTAAGGACATCTTTTTTAAGGGCTGAACCGAGGAGCTGTTCTTCCTCTATGCCCTTAAAAAACCTAAATGTCCGTGCCGTGCATCTTATTTCACCACAAAATCCTTTGTGTGTGCAACTCTGTGAGTGTAGTAATGAGATTACTGATGTCTGCCCTCAGCCCTGGGGGGCTTTGAGGGGTGTCAGCTCCTGGGTGCAGCTGCAGCTCTGTCTTCCTGAAGCCTCCTGCTCATCCACAGTTAAATTATCCTCCTCCTTTACTCTGAGCATATTGCAGCCCGACACATTAAATGCATTAGAAGGCTTGATTGCATTTAGCCAATTAACAAAAAGGGAAAGTCAAAGAGAAGTCATTGCTTTTGGTTCTCACATCAACCAGCAAACTTGGATGGTTTCCCAAGGCCCTCTGACCCCACGCCTTCTTGCTTGCTGCAGGGCAGTCCCCCTGGCCATCCTGCAGCCAAGTCCAAGTGTCCATCAGCAGCTGAGCTTCCCGTGTCCCCTGGCCAGATGTCCCATGCCAGGGCCTTGCCTGCAAGATGCTGTGTCCCTATGAGGCTGAGCACTCCCCAGCTTTGAGCCTCATTGGCCACCAGCAGCTGAAAATCCTTCAACCCTCCTGTGTGCCCGTGCTCTTTTGTGCTTAAAAAGCTGCTGATAAATGGTAGCTCTCCCCACTGCTCCTGATGCCTGGCTTCAGCTGCAGGCTGGATGGGAAGGGGGTCTGCAATTGATTGTGGCTGTGGTGAGCAAAGGGCTGAGGGCAGGAGCAGCCCCAGCTCAAACAAGTTTCCATCAGAATTCCCAGCCTGGTTAGGTGTGTGGGGTCTGGGAATTGGATTCTGCTCCAGTTTGTGAAACCTCCTCATCTGAGTTCTTCTCTCCAAAACACAGTTATCTATCTCCTCAGTCACCTATTGAAAAAGATCTCTTTCAGCAGGGCACTTGCATTTATTTACTGCACAGCTTCTCCCATTAGTATAATCATTACTCCTTGGACTGGGTTTGAATTCAGAGCATCCCACTGTGGTACTTAAAGAATTAATTACGGCGATGAAAGAATTCCTCTACAGACATCTATGAATTGGTCTGGCTGAAGTGTTTTAGTTTTGCTTCAATTGGTGCAGCTCTTGTCAAAGGATTGTGAGGAAATGCATGGGTCAGTAATTTAGATTAGGCAAATTATGTTAGAAAAATTGATTTGATTTAGAAAGTGAGCTTTCAGATCCCAGGGAATTGCCTGCTACTTCTACCGTTGTGCTGCCTCTCCCTGAAGATGAGCAGAGGTAGATAATTCAGGGTTAAAATAAGAGGCTATTGTAAAAGGTTTATCTGAGAGCAGACCAGAGATGGGTTGATACCTATCTTTAGATAAACAATTATTGACCCATATATTGCTATCAGTGCATCAGCTGGGGATACGGATGGATCAGGATGCTTATAAACAGCCCTTTTAGACAGTGTGTGTGGCTTGCTAAAGAACTGGGTCCTTATTTTTAGGTTTGGGTGGGCGTTTTTTTATTTTTTTTTTTTTTTTTTTTTACTTCCTCAGATCAAACTGAGTATTTCCTCCTTCTGTTCCTCATCTTAAAGGGGCTGCAGTCCCTGGGCTGCAGGGGATGCTGCCTGACAGCGGGCATATTGGGCAGGGTCTGTTCAGAGGACTTGTTCCTAAAAAGCACCTTCTGAATGAGCAGTTCCTATCCCGGTGTGCTGAGGAGCTGCTTTGAAATTCTTTTCCCAACCAGCTGTGTTTTGCTGGTGAGAATGGTGGGTTGGGAGTGCAGTGGCTGCTGGCTGGACACCCAGACTCTTCCTGACTGCTCAGAAGTCGCTTAGAGCTGCGGGTGGGTTCACTGGCTTCATCCTGGCAGCAGGGAGGAAGTTTGGCAGCAAGTGTTCAAGTTTTCACTTTGTAAAGTTTATCCTTTAAAAAAACAGTTCAGGAGATGGGTTGCAGTGCTTTTTCATTCCTTGTTGCCTTGCAGAAGCCCTTAAATTCCACCTTGTTTCCTGGGATATTGGGAGAGATCTCATTTTTTGCCTTACCCTGTAGCACCTCCCTGTGTAGCATCACCGTGTCTCCTTTGGCACAAAAATCCAGAGCTCCAGAATTTCTTGTGCTCCAGAAATGCTTGTGTTGTTCCCTCCCCCTGTGCAGGTACCAGAGGTGCTGTGCTTTGGCTGTGCCACCCTGTCTGGGTGCTCCCTTGGGCTCTGAGGTTGCCTTCACATCCCTGTCCCCTGCGGAGACTGTTCCTGCCCTGGGAAGTGCAGGGAGAGAAATGATGCTGGGGAGAGCTGGAATGGAGGTTCCCACCAGCAACTGAATTCAGTGCTGCAAAAAATAAAAAAAGTTGCAAAAGTAGCAATCCATCTGCCCACTTAGTGGGAGAAACCTAAGATCATTTCACAGTAATCAGCCCCTGGTGTTTAAAAAACCCACAAAAATACTGCAGGTTTTTGCTTCAGTATGGATAACTGGCAAAGCCTAGAGCACGTTAATGTGATCAGAGGTTGTGGTTTGTTTGGTTTTGTTTTTTAACTTTGTGTGTTTATTTGTTTTTCCCCTCCTTTTGACAAATAGAGGCTGTATCAAATTAAAAATGATATATGGAAAAAAATAGCTTGCCTTTGCTTTTTAGATACCAGGTATCTGCCACAACATTTCAGAGGTTTTCTTTCTTGCCTCTCTGAAACTCTCTAGTTGATTACCAGCAGAGTTATCTGTGAGTCGGTGTTTTCTGTGCCCCAGGTACAGTCAGCCAGTGAATGTTGTCACTGTCACATACCTCACACTAATACATTCTCAAGGTGATGCATTATGCAGGTGTGTTGCCAAGCTATAGCTGCATGGCTGTATCAGTGTCTCCATTAAAATTCACAATATTCAGGGATTTTAATTTAATTGTAAAATCTTGCTCCAGGCTTTGCTCAGATGACAAAGTCCAGGACTGGTGGGGTTGGTTTTGAAATCTCATTTGATTTTTTTTATTTTTTTTTTTTTTTTAATGTGTTTTGTGTTTTTTCTTTCCCCTTGACTGTAAGGACATGGAGGAAACAGGCTCCCAAAGCACTGCTTGAGTCTTGCTTATGTGAATTGACAGGCACTGAGTTGGAGGAAGATTGTAAAGATTTCTGCCCCTGCATTTTCGAGCAGTCATTCAGATTACAGGAGGGGTTTTACTGCTGGTGGGGTTTCAATGTGACAAGCTTGAAGGTGTCCTGAGGGAGCCCTCAGGAAAAGGTGTTTCAGAGGGTGGGCATCTCTGCAAGCCAGGCAAGGGGGCATGTTTGCCCTCAAAGGGATGAATCTGCTGTCCCCAACCAGGGCCATGGACACCTGGGTCCTTGCCATGGCCTTGGGTAGGGGTTTGGGGCTGTGGTGTGTGGAGCTGGACACAGAGCACATGGGTGAGATGCAGTGGGGCTTTGCTTTGGGACCAGAGTCCCTGAACTGCAGCAGATGCTTTCCTGCTACACAACAATTTGTAATTAAACGACAACTTGCTGTCCTGATTAGATTAAGCAGTTAAATTCATTTGCAATATTTTTTTTTCCCCTTGCATTGTGTAATTAGCAACATATGATGCTTACATTAGCTCAATTAAAAGTTATAATGATTAATTTGCACATCAAAGCCTCCCCATGAATCAACTGGTACAGCACAGTGGAGTGAGCTCAATTATTCTGTGGCTGTGGAGTACCTGCATGGGCACTGTAACCCCCCCAGGCTCTGGGGACATGATGTGTGCTCTGGTGTGGTGCTTACTGGTGTTTTGATCCTTCCCCAAAGCAGCAGTGTCCGTGTGTCTCGAGTCGTTTGATAAATGATAGGGCTGATGCTTGCCAGGACCTGACAACTCCTTCCTTCCATCTGAGGCAGGGTGATGTGTCCTGACTGTCCAGCTGGGGATGCATGAAAGTGATAATGTTACTTGTGAAGTGGTTCTTGGTGATGCCTTGTGAAAATAAGCATCCTTCTAAAGTGTTTCAGCCAAATTCTGAACGTTTCACCCAGGTGAATCTTTAAGTAATGTGAGCGTTCCCTGAAGTTATTTTCTAAGTCAGACTGGGGCTTTAACTAGTAAAGAGCCTCATTTAAGCAAGCCAAAGCCAACAGGAAAACTATTATAAGCTAATTATAATGAATTATTTTTTCTTTCTTATGTAGTCATAATATTGTCTTTATTTCCATCTTCTGCTGAGCTGTGAAAATATTCTGCAAAATTATATTTTTTAGTTGATGGAAAAGTACACCCCTGTCAACAATATTTTTCTATTGTTCATCAGAGACAGGCTTCATAACAAGAGAGATCAGTGTTGGAAAAGTACATCAGCTGCAGACAGTTTATTTGAAGTCTTCTCAAAAGGCAGGGAGGGTTTATGAGTTCCTGCTCCAGCTGAAGATGAAATGCAGAACGTGGCTTCTAATCTGTCAGAGAAGTGGACGAGGCAGGTTGTAATAATGTATTGCCATTTTCACAAAAGATGGATTTTTTATTAAAGGTTCCAGTGGAAAAAGGTCCAGAGGTGTTAAAATATTTATATATTGTTTAAGTTATAGTCTGAGGGTCCTTCTCCTTCCCTTGAGCCCCGTGGAGGTTGCGGATGTGTAAGTGTGTGGAAAATGAGCTCCCACCTTTTTTTGTCCAGGTACGTGTTTGGACCCATGCACATGCCTGGGCTGATGTTAAATTGGTCGGGTGTTAAATGTTTCACTTCTCCAACCATCAATTTCAATTGAATTTCATAAGCCATTAAAGTTCTCCGCTGCTTCCTTTGCTGTTCCAGTTACGTGAGCTCCAGCCATTTAGCTGCAGGTCCTGGGGCATGATTGCTCTGTGGAGCAGCAAAAGTAAATTGGTTCCTGATGTAGAATCTTTTATATATATAAAATATTTTTTTTTAATGTCTCCAACTCACTGTGAGTGATGATGTTGGGCTGATGATGCGAATCTTCAAGCTTGGCTTTTTCTCATCCAGCTCTGGATCCCTCCCCAACAGCATCTTTTAAAAAAAAGCTTTTGTGCCTAGCTTGAATGGCAAAGTATTTTATGTAGTGGAAGATGATTTCTTTAGTTGTTTATATACATATGTTTAGACTCATGGTTGAAAGGTTTGACTGGGGTTTTCTCCCTGTAGGTTTGAAATGTTTATGAGAATGATACTTATTTGGATCAGAGGAGATCTTCTGGCAGCCCTCTGACTTCATTTCCATACTGGCAGCCTGACAATGAAAATGCAATCATTTTCCTTTCCCCCACTTTTATTTTCAGGATAAATGAATGGTAATATCTCTGTGCTCAAAACTAATTGCTCATGGCTCTTAAAATAAAATAATAAAAAAAAATCCATAACACATACACTTTAAATAGATGATCTGATCTTTTCTTCTGGTTTGTATTTTGCACTGGTGATTTTGCTGCCAGTCTGAGACCAAACTTGACAAAGTCTGTATGGAGGCTGAGCAGGCTGAGTCTGTGGGCAGGAAAACTTCCCAAGTAATTGCACTGCTTTAGGAAGCAGGTTTCCTGGCAGGAGCTGAGCAGTGGGGCTGCAGCAGGGCCCCATGGTCTGCTGGTAGAACTGTTTTACATAGCACAAACTTAAAGGATTTTCCAAAATACAGAATTTTTCTTTTTATTTGCCACGTGATTTTGAAGTAGCTCATGGTCTCTGCAGTGGCTTTGAGTGGCTGCAGGGACCTGCTGGGCACAAGTTCCCAGCTGTGGGTCACTTGATGTGTTTTCCCTTCCTGGCTGTTGGCTCTAGCCATGTGTTCTAGAGATGTGTGAGCCACTGGTGGTGGTCCTGGGAGGGTTTGGATGAGGGTGCATGGTTTCTCTCAAGACAGAGAAGCACCATCCAGTTGGAAGGATGCTCTCACAAGCTGGGCCAGTTAATTCTGCTCGGGGCAGTGAGCCAGCAGTGATAGGAAGAAGCAATGATGAATATCCAGGCTGCTGCTTCTTCCTCTGTGAGAGCATTTTGGGAGGTCAGGAGCCACCCCAGTGGGTGTGTTTCTTGAACACTTTGCAGCTCGTTTCTCTTGGTGAGACACGGAGCTGGCAAAGGTTCTGCTTCCATGGAGCATCCCCTGATGGTAACACGTGGAGTTGGTTGGTTTTAAATGCCTTTTTAAAAGCTGGCTTTCCACCAAATTTATTCTGCTGTTACTAAATTGTGAGACCCCAGGGTGGTGATTCTGTGCCCTTGGGCTGGTGTGATTTGGGTTTTGGTTTTTTTTTTTTTAAAGCCTCATTTTGTGCTTGCTCAGGGTTCACTGATGGGCACCCTGTGCCAGTGGTCTCCAGAAGCTGTCACCCCATGGTGGCCTTCATCCAAAACGAGTTGCAGGTCTTGGAGCAGGCGTGCAGATTTCTGTTAGTTGTTGGCAGCTTTAATCAGAAAAACTGGATCAAGCATCAATTTATCCTCTTATCCCAGGAGGTGGTCACTCAGGCTGATGATGAGGGACAGGACCTACAATGTCCATCAACTTTTAACTACAGCTTTTCACTGGCAGGAAAGGCAAAATCTTCCCACTGTTTTGGAAGAACTTTGAGGCTTATGGCTTTCCTGCCTTCCTACTCTTTTTTTAAGGCAGGGATAGGCCCTTCTTTGTGAGAGAGTCTGTTCACTCAGGAGCCTTTCAGGGAGGGATTTCCAAGGTGCTGGTGGTTGTTTCTCTGCCTTTTTGTCTGTGGACAAAAATATGATTCTGAGTGCTACTCCTGAGGAGACTTTCAGGCAGAAATGAAACTCTCCCCCTGACACAGAAAGAAAAACAGCAAAAAAACAATTAAAAAATGTTTGTGCTTGTATCGAGGTGTAATTGTCCAGGGTGTATCAGTGGTTGCTAATGACTCCAAGTACATGGTGCTTCATGACCAAGAGAGTGCCCAGGGCCTCCTGAATATGGCAGTGAAAGTGAAACAAGTGCTTGTGTTTCAGGAACAATGTGGGATGTTGTTTAATTTTCTTCCTAATTAGAGGGAGATGAAAGTGGTCTGATTTTCACATTTTAAGAGCAACATTTAGTTAAAATGTTGGACAAGGAAGATGAGAAGAGACTGCTACAAGCCAAAAGCAGAAAACCCATGCAGCAGAGCTAGAGAGACCTTTAAAGCTATGGATGTAGTTGCCTGAGGAATCTGCCAAGGACCAGATGCTGTAAATGAGAGAAGAACTTCCATGGCTTGGCATCTGCCTGCCATCCAGGGGGAGGAGGAGGAGGAGGAGGAGCAGGAGAACTGCATGGAGGGCTGGTGAACAGTTGCAGCAGCTGCAAAATGGGTACCTGCAAAAATTGATCTACAGTGGTATTTTTGTATGGCCAAGGGCAAAGCTGTTGGAAAGAGGAGAGGTGACAGTACCTGCACGTGTCTTCTGGGCTGTGTGACCTTGGGTTTTGTGTGTTTGGTGTCAGCATCACCTGGATGTTTGGGTGCTGGGAAGGTTTGGGTGCTGTGGCAGCTTAAGCAGGTGGTGGTAAATGAGGAAGATGTGACTGGGCTGAATTCTGAACCTTTTGGAACCCTTTTCTGTCCAGAACCCTGCAGAGCAGTCTGTTTCCCATACACAGACAAGCTTGGTTGATTTTTAAAATAAGTGGCTCCTCGTGACCTGTCTGAGGTCAAGTCATGCTTGGCAGTGCTCTAGTTTTGAGAGCCAAACTGGAAAAGTTCCTATTATTTTTCTCCCTAATTTATTTTTACAATTAGTGTTAAAATAATTGCAGTCCTAGCAAAGGTAAACAGCTGGGTTTGACATAATCACTGCATAAACAATCTCCCTGCTTTACATGGTAGAAAACCTCTGCAACACAACGTGTTACTGGGGCTGCATCTTAAGGAAAAAATAAAAAGCCTTTATGGGAAGGGGAGCAGAAAATCAGCTGGGGTCCTCCTTCTGCTTTTAGTCCATGTGGGTAACTGCAATGGTGTTTGCAGCAGAGACACAGTCTCCTCCTGCTTGTACTTAAACCAAACATCCCAGAAAAAAAGTGATAATAGGAACAATGTGCATGGGGCATCTTCAGAAAGTCCTGCTCCCTGATGGGCCTAAATAATACTGTACCTTTTGCAGCCAGGGAAGTCAAGGCAGGGAGCAGTACTAGAGGTAATAAAGGAAGTTCATGCAATTCCAGGCAAGGACAAGGGAGTTAGTGCTGTTTTTCAAGGCAGAGAGAGGAAGAATGGCTTTGTTCATGGGTGAAGAATTTTTTGACTATTTCAATAGGCTTTTGTTTTCTACTCTTTGGCTTTAACCAGTGGAGAAAAGGTTGGAGTCTTCCCTGGGTGCATGGGGAGGAGATGGAAACGGGAGTGGGATGGAGGGCTCAGAGCTGGGGGGCAGCATCCCAAGGAGCCTGGCAGGGAGCAGGGCTGAACTGAGCCCCTGCATGCTGGTGGCAACCTGCTGGATGGGTGTCCATGTTTGTGAGGAGCTGGGGATGTTTTGCTTGGAAATAACAAGGTGTTTGTGGAAGGAAGGGGGGAGGAAGGTCTCTATGTTGCTGCAGCTTGGGGAAACAGTTGTGTGCAAGTCAAAACAGCCACATCATGTGGAGTGCTGAATGACTCTGCTTATTAATATAATAAACCAGAGGAACATGCTGTCATGACAGTCTCTGCAGCAAGAATCCAGGGGGTTATTTTAACCAAGGCAGCATTAAATCTTTCTGTCTCCTGAAAGCTGCACCCTGGAGGCATGGGCTGTAGGCTTAGGTGGGTAGGAAGAGTTAACAAGGGCTTGCAGGAATTTTATGCATATTGTACTTTCCAGAACATTGCTTTGCTGTCTGAGGTTTTTATATCTTGCTCTTCACCATAGTTAAGTTCCTCAGACACAATAAGGAGAAAAAGTGTGCTCACTCTCTTTTTCTTTTTGTTCCCTCCCTTCTTTTCTTCATAGCAAGATGAAATTTTCTCTGCTGTAGCACTCATACAGGACCTTTTCTTCAGATTTACAATGTGAAAACATGCTGTCATCTTCTCCTTTGGAAGCTGGGCGTGTATGTATTTTCTATATATACACATACACACCACAGAGAGATGTGTGTATATTCTCTGATAAAATAGGTCCTTCTCTCTATCCAAATCTGAGTGTTTGTAGGTGATGTAAGACAAAATCTGCCCAGGGGTCCACTGATGGGCTCACAGCCTGCTCTGCTGTGACTGATTAAAGGGCAATAGCACTCTTCTCCCAGGCTCCTGCCACCAGAATTTTGGTCTTTGGGTGCATGGGTAGGTTCACCAAGCCTTTGGAGAAGACCTGCCATGGGGTTGGTTAATGCTGACCGCCCAGCTGTCTCCCCCTGAGCCTGGGAGGTCTCTGAGCCCCCAGAGTTACCTTTACGGCTTGAAATGGCCTCATCATTGAGGGGTGCCTGCAGTCTGTTTTGCAGGTAGAGGGAGCTGGAGGAGATGTGCAGTACCTTTGGTCCCTGCTAGAGCCAGGATCAGGGAAGAGCCTTTAACTCCTGCATCCTTCCTGGGGCAGCCCTCCCTGGGCTCTCCTGGCTGCATGTGGCTGGAACAGGGGGGTTAGGGCTGAGGCAGTCATCCTGCCCTTGGGTACAGGAAATTTCTCTGTGTGATAAGCAAAGAAAGCAGTGGTGAATATTTCAGATTATATATACCTTATCCAGATAGAGGCACAAAGCCTTGATAGACTTGGCTACTTGTCTTGTCAGTTAAATAATCTGGGGTTGAATATCTCCACTCTGCTGGGCATCTGGTACCCCCTTTAGTGTCCTCTTTGTATATCCATCCTTAATCTGTCCCAATTCACGTGGGATTTGAGAAATACTCATTTGGCTTTGCATGGTGGAACTGGCAAGTTCTGGTCAGGTCATCAATGTACATAATGCACTAGGAGTCTGCAAATGCTGCTGGTTTTACTGCTCCCTTTGCAAGCTCTGTGCAGCCACCCAGCAAATCTGTGTTAGTCACTGCTGTCTCTTTAGGACAGTCTTGCTTGGACCCACAGGGCTGGGAGATCTATTGGCATCTGGAATTATTAGGAATTCACTCTGAGATACCTTGTTAAAGTACCAGCACCACCTCTGCCTACCCACCACCAGCAGCTGCGGAAAGTGGAGATCTTGGGACTGCAAGGGCACAAATCAGATTTGTTTTTCAGGAGGTTTTGCTGCTTGAAATGCAGAGGCAGAGTTTCCTGCATGGTGTCTGAAAGAATACAACCCTCTGCAATAAATGAGCAATGTTGTCCTGCCTTCTGGAAAAGGCTTCAGAGAGTTTTATTGTGCAACTCGTGCTCCACTTCTGGTGTACAAGCTGAAAACTTTAGTTTCTGGGCCTGTTATATTATCCTCTAAATTTTTTTAAAAGAAAAATTCTTAAGAAAAGGGCTGTCAAATTTCTGCAGCTTCTTCTGCACAAGAGTGGCTTTGTCAGGGTGGTCATGATACAGAGAGGCACAGATCCTGCAGTGTGTTTAAGCAAAGGCATAAAAGTTTGCAGGATAGATTATTTTTTTTTTTCTAAAGTCTTGCAGTCCAAAGGCATTCTCTTCCTGTCTTTGCAAATGTTTCTGATGCTGCATAAATACTGCCTTTGAGGTTTACTGGCAGCTAACATAACTGCATGCTTTTCATTTAAAGCAAAATCAGAGTGCCTGTTTTAAATCTCTAAGAAAATTATGAAAGCCTTCTTCTCAGCATTGCAAACAAATGGAGATTGACAGTTATTAGTTTATGATGTAACTGCTCTGACAGTGTTGGACACAGAGGGATTTTCAGTCATTAACCACAAGGCATCCCTTGTACATGCTTGAAAGGAATGCTGGGTCTGCCACACCATTGCTGACCCTCTACTTAGCCCCAGCTGGGGATCTCAAGGTCCTGGGGGAGTGAAGAAACTGATGCTGAGCAAACTGGGCAAGTGGCTGAGCAGAAACCTGCTCTTTGCAGCAGATGCTGAAAAGGGCCCTGAAAAGCTATTTTTTTTTTTTCCCATGGCTGTGTTTGGGGTGATGTGGGAGCAATACAAACAGAAGGATTATGTTATGCCCACTGCAGGTCACTTTTAGCAATCATCAGCAGGAATCTAGCACTTAATATGTGTCCAACAAATCTGACTTAAATCTTTAATTGAAGGGCTTCATGTGAAGAGTAACCAAAAAAAACCAAACAAACCTCAAAAACCCAGACTTGCTGTGGTGCTCACAGTCTCTTCTGTGTGAGGTGATTTCTGCAGGCCACATAGCTCATTTTATCTAAGTATAAGCAGCATCTCTGCTGGAGGAAGAGCTGAGGCAGCACAGCCCTTTTTTGCCCCATTCAGGGGCACGGTGCCAGCCACTCCTTGCAACCTGACGCATCCCGCTCCGGAGGAGTTAAATTTTTATAAGTCGCATAGAAAAACCAGACCACTTATTTATTTGCCATGCAGTTATTCCTCCTGCTTCTCCTCTTCAGTATTTTGATGGCTGTCGAAATCCTTTTCCTCCCTGGGTGTAGGCAGCAGCCTCAGGATGGGCAGGCACGGGCTCTATTGCTAAGCAACACTGCCGGAGCGCTGCGTACCCCAGTGCTGCTGCTGCTGCACATCCATTTTGCATCGGCCTCTGCCTCGGTGCTGCTCTTGCTGGCTTGCAATCCCACAGCCCCATCGATAGCATTGATTAGGGGAGATTCCAGTGGTCCTAAAGTTAAGATGGAAAGGGCAAGGCCTGTTGCTGGTGGGAGGCTGGAGGCCCAGGAATGCTGTTTGTAAGGGAATTGATGCTCGTGGCTATCGATTGACAAACACTTTGCATTGCACTGAATGTCAGTCTAGTTAGTTCATAAATTTATGGATGTCATTTTGCATTTGGCACAAACTTTCCTGCTTTCTGTGTCATTTTGTCTAGAGAGTTTGACTAAAATGGCAACGTGATTTACTATGAACAAAATGGAGATGTGGGAATAACATACTAGCTTTATAATTTGCATTTTCTCTATATCTCAAAGAGCAGTGTTTAGCATACCTCTGCCTTCTAATTTTACTTTTAACATGGCTTGAAGCTCAGGAGATTCATTATGTGCTGATATAAGGATATTGGTAAAATATTGGTATTTGGAGATGGTTTTGGGATAACTTTCATTTTCCGCTCACAAGCGCATAGTAAACACACAGCATTTATTTAATGCTTTGGGGACAATTTTAAGTCATTCAAATATATGCTGGGTAATTGAAAACAAATGTTGGCTTCTCTTTAATAGTGCTTCACAGTAGTCACAGTACCGTGTGACCAGGTTTTCATTTTAGTATTCTTTGGAGACATTTGAAGTGTGCGACTTCTTAAATCTGAGCTGACTGAGAGCGTGGAGATTGCTCTCTGTGAAATGCATTATTGCAGCATTTGGAGAAGAGTCCTTGGTGAGCAGTGTTGGCCTCTCTGGGTCATGTCTGGCCTCTTCAAATTGGATGCACTCCTTGCAGCTGCCCAAGTTTCTGGGCTGCAGTTTGGTAGAATTTTGGTAGCGGGGACACTTGTGCAGCTGGGGGGAGGCAATTGCTCTGTGTGGCCCTGGGAGTGTTAGAGCTGTGGTAGCAGAGGGACTCATCCTGCCCCCTCAGGGTTCTCCATGGGTCAGATCCAGCCCATGGAGTGCTGTGTTTGTATTTTGCAAGTAGTGAGGATTGCTTGGAGGAGCTGACCTGCATTCGGAGGAAGGCGTGAGCTGCTGTGTCAGCAGTGATCCCATACACAACGTCCCCAAGGGGCTGCTGGGCTCCAGGTGGATGCTGAACTGTTTTGCTGTGGGGACAGGACTTGAGAGGCAGCTTGTCGTGGCTTTGGAGTGAAGACCCATCCTTAGATTGCTGCTGTGTGGCTTTTCCCAGGGAGCTAAAAGAGAATGATGCCTTCTGCTTCCCTCAGTGTGTTGAATTTGGGCTGGTGATGCTGAGGAGGAGTGTGCCACATGTGGGCTGTATCTTGTCTAACAATTAGTCATCTGAAAGAGCATTTTGGTTCTCTGTTTAATCACTGCAGAGGAGTGGGACTCTTCAGAGGTAACTTGTCCTGATTTGACCCACATGTCTGCATGTAGGGGAGGGGACTCTGCTCCTGCCAGGTGGCAAGGCACAGCCATGGGGTCAGGCTCCAGCTGGATGGAGTTTTCCACCCTGTGTGTGCTGATACCCTGCCCTTGAGCTAATAAATATCCTCTTCCCCTGCCACGTATTTGTGGGAATGTTTCTGAGGTGGGAAAAGGGCCTTCAACCTCCTTGTGTCACCGTGGGAAGAGGGGGCACCATGCTTCTCCCTGAGGCACGGCCATTTTGCTTTTGCCAGAATAAACCATCACTGAAGAATGGGTCCTAATGAAGGGAATTTGATGTGCATTTATCCTTTGAAAAGTGAGTCTAAATATAGTGCTGTGGAGTTCAATATCTGCCTCTCTGAGTCGTTCAGTTCAAATGTCCCCATTTTGAGATTTTTATTATTTTCCTCTCCTTTCTGTCAGCCCAACAGCCTCCCCTGGGAATCTGAATTCCAGTTGAGCTCCTTTGGACTCATGAATCACTTCCAGTTACAAAGGCACCGTGGGGCAGCCAGGATGTGGGTAATTATGTTAGTGTGTGGTAGGGCAGAGTAAAGTCCACCTTGCCTTCCTCCTATTGTACCAGCTCTTGGTTCTGTCTCAGCAATAATGATAATAATACATTAAAAATAGTAATGACAATAACAAAACATGGGCTGCCATGAAAGCCTGGGGACCTGACTTGATGCATGCAGATAAAAGAGAGAAGCTGGGGATGTGGCAGTCCTTCCCTAGTCTTTACTCTCCTCACCCTTCTTTTTTTTCCAGGGCCAAGGTCAAGCAATGGCTTCTTTTACTGAGACAGGTATATCCAGAAAGGCCGTTTGCATACATTGTATAGAAATGGAAATTCATCCCTAAGCATCCACATTCATTTGTAAAACAGTTAAGAAATGAAAACTGTCGACACATGAGACTGAGAGTCCATCTGGCCTGCTGGGAAAGGCTCATTTTTTCCCTTTGTTGATCTGGGCTAGGTGTATAAATGTGATTGGCAAAACAGCAGCAGAGGTGCCCAGACTGATTATTGTTTGCATCCATCCACTAGAGACTTCTTTTTAAGGATTTGCTAGGCTCCTGCATTGTCATCTTATCATAAAAAGGGAAAGAAATCCTTTTGTTTTTGCCCTGTGCAGCCATTCTCCCCAGATCTATAGCAGTATTGGAATATTCTTACCCTGTCATGGTGCAGTTTGAAAACCAACTTAACCTGTGCCCTGCTGTGCATCCTTTTGAAAAGATATGCTGGAGAATGGTTCTGTTTGTTCATTAAATAGAACTAGCAGAGAAGAAATCTCATTCAAATGTGTTATTTTCTGAGAGTGACATATGCTGTTGACTCACACAAATATGTCTCCTCTGGAGAGTCTCTCGTGTAAGAAATCTCTGAGCACTTTGTCTTCAGTTATTAATGAGATTTTTTTTCTTTTAGCAGAGCTATTAAAAACTCCGATCTCAATTCTCCAAAAAATGCAAAAGACATCAAATTATACAAATCCAATATTTGATATGTTAATAGTGAATAGCTTATCTGAGGGAGAATGAAAATATAACCTGAGGAAATGTATTGTTTTCCTGGTGGTGTTTTCCCCCTGGCTGCTGTTTATTACTATCCATGTTACCTTGGTAGCAGTTCTCAATGTATCCCTAGATAATACCATGCACGCAGTAATATGAAGCATGTATGGTATCTAGGAACACATTCAGTACATGCAGGTGAAAAGAGATGTATTTTTTTTCTTTTTCTTTTCAGTATTCTTGAGGCCTTAAGGTCCTTACAGGTGGTTTGCTGACTTACACTGTCATGAGGCTGGTGTTTCTGTACCACTCCCAGGGATTATCTTTAAAGGCTGCACCCTGTCTTGGGGTGGCAAGAGCTGTGGTCCTGGCTATAGGAGCAGAAACTGCATTTTACCCTTTATTTCACTTGAAAATTAATAGCTGTTTGTGGCATGTGGCAGCTAGATTTTAGTTCCCCTCTGTATAATAAGGGTATCCCTAAATCAAGAGAAAACCTTCCTTCGAGGTGATCCATGCTCAGATGTTTGGCTTGCAGGGTGTGTAAGGAATGGATGGCTCAGAAATCTCAATTTTGCCCTGTGTTTTGTCACTCTTTTGAAATACATTTTCAATTGCCAGCTCAGGTGTTTTTGATACTGTGTTTCAGCAAAAAAGTTAACAAATGTTTCCTCCTTGGATCAATTTGTGGTGCAAGGTTGGGCCTGGATTGCTTGGATGGGGGTTTGCTACACTGGATTTCTCTTGGTGGTTAGGGGATTAGTCTAAATGAGGCTGAAGCATTTCAAATCCTCCCTCAAATCAATTTTTCTTCGCGATGAGTTACTGCCCCTCCCATAGCAGAGGGAATTATCATTTCAGCCAGGCAATTTAGGGTTATCTTAGACAGTGGTGTCAGGCCCATTCCACATGGGATCAGTTCAGCAGCATGATGATGGTTTTGAAAGTTCCAATCGTATTTATAGTGCTGGGCTGAACTGGACAGCAAGTAGGCACAAGTGAATGGCAAAAGGCGTAACAAAAGCCACAATCCACTTCAAGTAGATGTGAAATTCCATTTAGTTTTTATATTTGTACTCATGGAGGAAATGCCATTGCAGTGGTGACACTGTGCCCCCCAGTCCTGTGTACCTACTGTGAGCCATCCCTTCCCAGCATCGGGTGGTTCCTAGGTTTATCTGGGCTGTTTTGTGGTGCCACTTGCAAGAGAACAGCATTAACTAATGAAATTGGTGCTTTTCCTGCAGAAAGGGCTTTCCACATGGTGCATGCAGCCTGGCTTGGAGTTCTCTGTTTTCTTTAATCTGCAGCTCGCTGGTCTCTCTGGTCATTGTGTTGCCCAAGTTAGTCCCTTGACAGTGAGCAAGAGTTCTGAGTCAAAGAAAAATGCAGAATCAGGTCTCTCTGGTGCAAATATACATTGGATAATATGCTTTCTGGAACCAGTTTGGGGATTGCTGGCTATTTTAGGAGCTTTTAGAGTTAGCTTTCCTGTTAAAAAAATGTATAAAAAATAGTCTACTGGTTTTTGGTTGGATTTTTTAAAATTTTTTTTAATGCAAAGTATTTTGGAGAGCAGAGAAAATAATAAAACCAACAGGTTTTGCTCAGGGAAGTCTTCCCTTGCTTCTAGTCAAATATGGGAAAGTTGAGCTGCTGGTATCTCTTGGGATGGCTGCATAAGGACTGGATCCTCCAAACCTTGTCTAACTCCTAGGGAGTCAAATTTAATCCAGCAGGATGCTGATTTCCCTTTGTTTGCTACTGGAGGATCCTGGCAATGACTTCACAGATGCTCAGGTGTTCAACAGCTCCAATTGCAACCACATTTTTTTCAGCCTGATGCTTTCTCTTATTGAAGTCTGTTCCCATGATGGGAGAAAGAGAGGGTGCTCATCGCTGAGAGGGGAAAGAGAAGCAGCTTCATCTTCTGGCTTTGAATGTATTTATGGGTTTGAGGGCAGTGCTGTGCTGTGGTGGATGTTTAGGAGAAAGCCAACTGTTCTCTGCAGGTTGCAGTGGATGAGAAATCTTTGGGCTTTTGATTTGAGGATGCTTTAGTTTGCTGCTGGAGTTATGATACTGCGTGAATGCTGACAAATTAATGACTTGGAAAACAAACTCTCATAAAGGAACTGTCAGGGTCTGGAGACCTGCTAGATGGCTAGGGAGGCTCCTGAGTTTTTTGCCATTGATTATGAGGGTGCTGGAATGGCTAATTTTGAGCTTTCCTCTGCAATATTTTATGACATGTTACATACTTGGCAGAACAAATCAGGTCACTGCCTTTCCTGTCTTCTTGTGCAATGCACAGCTCCTGGGAGGGCAGAATTTGAAATTTGCACAGAAATTGGAATTTAGCTGCGAGGATTCAAGACACTTATTTTGCCTGGATTATGTTCCTGTTTATCAGCATCTGGAGTTATTTGGGAGGCGTAAAAAATGAATTCTAGGCTTTGCATTAAAAAAAAAAAATTCTGTTAGAATGAGTTTTTCTTTGTGGAAGTTGGATATTGAATATAGATCTGATTCTTCTGTGTCTGCTGAAAGAGGATAAAGGATAAACCAAGCTTATTCTTAAAAGGCATATAATAAAATAAATAGTGTTTTAAAAAAAGTTTATTTGAAGTGCTTTGAATCAACAACACTGAACTGGGACCTTGAGAAACTTTTTAGAGAAGGTTGAACTTGCTTTCTTTTTATCTCCATAAAAATTAACACTTTTTTTTTTTTTTTTAAAGTAGCCACTAATGAAAACAGTGAGACAACTATTAACTAGCATCTTCGATTAAACCATCCAGTGAGAAGCCTGGGGGACTTGGCTTGAAAAAGGATATTATTACATTGCTTTATGGCAATACCAATTTTTAACAACAGAATATGTTGTTTAGCAATTAAGTACTGGGGAGAGCAAAGAAATGAAGATCCTGAATTACATAAAGCTGATGAAAATACACTTATGGGATAATCTTTCTCTGCTGGTGAGAGAGTAAATGCTAATATACTCTTGTTTTCTAAACTGAGCTGGAGGAAGAGGCACACGTATGGTGAATGTTACAACCTTTGTGTAGTGCTGCTGTGCTCCCTCCCCAAGCTGGCAGTGTTTTGTGGATCAGGAAAGTGCTTCCCATTTACATAAAGTCTTGTAAACTCTTCTCTTGAATAGATGAATCACTTTAGAGATGTGCAGTTGTCTAAGAGAGCAATGGCTGTTGCAGATAGTAATGTATTTTGGGATCTTTGAGATTGGAAGATGTTATCAAAGTCTATAATGTCTGTTATTTTAATTTTATGTTCTGCTCTATACAGTCCTGAAGTCTAATATATCTTCTATTCTGCTAGAGGGAGCTGGCTTCTTTTTAAGATTTTACAGGCTATTTCTGTTGTGCAATGTCATTCAAATTAGGAATTATTCTGTTCTATTCAGAAAAGAAAAATCTTATGTTAGGATGGAAAGATAGGCAAGGTTCAGTGGCAGGAAAACTTGGGAGGAACTGAGTCCTGACAGTACAACCAGTGGCAGTAAGATTTGGTGTTCCTTCCATAGAAAAAAAAAGTTTATTTTCAGTCCTTGTGCCCCATTCTCAGGAAACAAGGTGGTTTAGTCAAACCTTATCTTGTCTTTGCAAAAAAAATAAGGGCTGGTCCCTGTTATGTGCTCAGGGCACTGGTGTTTGGGCACAGCCTTTAGGGATGATGGATATGTGCCTGGCTGTGATGCATTGATGCACATTGATCTCAGAAAACTGATGAGGGACCAAGACTTCAGTGGTCCAGGTACATGGAAGCAGCTGCAGCCTTATCTCACAGTTTAATTGATTATTGAAGGCTTTCCTGGCTTGTGAGCCACAATGACTTCTTATTAGATTTGGCCTTTAATGGCAGCACAGTTACCTGAGGGCAGAACTGCAATGTTACAACTTCTGAATGTTTACTCTCTCCTCCCTTCCCTCCTTAATGCTGCTCAAGGTGACTGTCAAACCCACAGAAGGCTTTCCTAATGAAATGTAGAAACTGTGTAAATCTATCTTCTGCACACAGAAGTGTTTTGTTGTGGGTTTGTTTTTTTTTTTCCTTCCTCTGTTCTTTTTATCTCTTCATAATTGTTCCCCCTAGGATCAGCTGCGTGGTATTAAAGAATCTTTTCTTGTTGTGCAATTAGTTTCAAAATGGCATATTCTGCTGGAGCATCAATCTTGATTTGCAGGAGCAGGTGGCCATGGGCCAGGGAAGTCCTTGGCACTGCTCCTGGAGAGGCTCTTTTTGCCCTTGTAGGCTTGGGGTTTTTTTAAGCCTTGATGGTGAGGACGTGCCATGTACCGGGTCTGCCTTCCATCCCTGGTGAGCACGTGTGCTCAGGTGCTTACTCTTCATCTCTCATCTTTCCTGGGAAGTCATGGGAAAAAACCCTAAGGTCCAATAACTTATTTAACCACCGAACTCCCATTAAGGTCTGCAGGGACCTCAGCAAACCTGGTTTAAGGAAGCTTATAATATTTAACCAGAGTTGCATAGGAGGCAGTTGGCATCAAACTTGGATCTCCTAGCCCCAAAGCTGGTTTCTCACTGCTGTGTGCTCTCCTTTTGCAGCAGTGGGAGGAGCAACCACCACAATTGTTGTTGCTGGGGCTGTTAATGCAGATTATGCACTTGCAGACACATGGGCAGGCTCTTGCATGAGCAGCTTTGAGCCTCTTCATACCCTTGTGTCTCGTGCAGATTTCAAAACGTGGCCTCTGCTACCTGTATGGTGGAAGTGAATCAGCCTAGGAGCAGGGTGTGAGGATTGCTCCTTAAAAAATAAATAGGTCTATGTGATTCCTTCATGTCAATGAACAAACCCAGATGTATTGTACAATGTATTGTACTGTTCTGGGCCCCTGACTTGTCTAGATTTAGTCAGAAATGCAGCAGGGATGGACTAAACACACAAAGTGCTGAATGAATTTAACTGGAACAAGTTTTTAAGGGGCTGTCTGCTTGAGTAAGGGTATTAAAATTGTTCTCTACCATTTTTCATAGGTTTTATATGCCTGCAAGATCTGGATTTTTTTTTTTTTTTTTATATTGGTGAATATATTCTACCTGTTGTAAAGCAACCTAGCCTTGTTTTAATAAATGCTACATAGTTCTGTACTGTTCCTCCCCAGCAACATACTGTGGAAACAATTGAGGAGAAGCATTCTTGGCTTTTGGCAATCTTGCAGCATGACTGAGTGGCTATGGGTTGTACGTGGAACTAAAATGCCAAGAAGGCTGGAAAAAAATGGCTGTACCAACTTTCTCAGTCCTTTCTTTAAGAAATTTACAGCAGTGATAAGTAGAAAAGATCTGTTTGACTGTCTCCTGTCTCCCGTTGAGAAAAGCAGAGCTAATGATGTTGGTTTTTGGAGTTTTTCCACTGTGGAAGTTTTGCACTGATCTAATGTTAATTTAAGGCTTGGACTGCTAGCCATGGGAAAAAGTATTTATTTAATAAACCACCCTCCTCATGAAATCCCCTTGGACCTAAGGAAAAGATGAGTTGAATTGACATGAAATGTCGCAGAGGTAAACAGAAATTAAATAAGGTTCTATAAGAATTCCTGTGCAAACCTAAGGAGTTTAATAAAAAATGAGAGGTTATTTTTAATCATCCTCTGGAACTCCATAGCACAGTTTTAATTAAATTATGTAGGATGGGTAGGAAAAAAACCCAAGGAAAGATGACTAATTTTCTCTTAACCTTTATTAAACTTTTTCATAAAATTAATTAAGTTAATGACTCATTTCTGTTTGTGTTGTCTTGGTGAAATCTCATATTTACAAAGTTTAAACTCTCTCCAGTACTTCTGGTCTGTCCTTAACCTTCCACCCCTTATTTTATTGTTCTGTGCCCCAGCATGGGCACTCAGTAGGAAGACAAACCTATAGAAAAGATGAACTGTAGGGTCCCAAGCCCTTCTCACCTTTTGATTTAATTTGGAGTCACAGGGGGTTTTAGAAATGTCTTCTATTTTATTTATTCTTATAAATGTCGTCTATTTTATTTATTCTTTTCCCCCTGATTTGTGTGATTCTCTCTGGAAAGGGGCTGGTCCTGAATTCCAGGTTCCTTCAGGCTGGTTAGAAATGGCTGTCTAAAAGAACCAACTCAGTTCTGGCCATCAACCAGTCAGAGTGGACCCGTATGGCCCCCCTTTTTTGGTGTTTTTTGGATTTGATGCATCGTGCTGCCTTAATGGCTGTAAAATGAAATAATTAAAGAAAACTTGAGAAAGTCATCAGCCTTCTGGGCTCTTGTAATTTTTCGCTAGGGCTGCATCTGAGCCTGGTAATGATTGAGCTCCCATGGGCCATTGGCCTCTTAAATGAAATTTCATCCTATGTTTTGAAAAACGCTTGATGTTTCCTTTAGTTTGAGGGAAATCGGGTCCATAGATACCCTCTTGAAAACAGCCTTAGTAATTAATCCCACGAGGCTCATCAGTGTTGCTGGTGTCTCCGTTAGTTGTGTGCAGAGATAAAGACAAATGGCTCTTGCTAATAGCCACAGGAATGCATAAATCTTGCTTGTTTATGGGGGAAGGCAACACAAGGAGACATTATGTTACGAGGTTTTTGTTCGATTTACGGTGTGTTGCCTGCCACTGTGCTCATGGATTTAAGTCAGAAATGTGGAGATGGATATAGTGTTTGGTTTGGGAGGTATGCTCTGGTAGTGCTGCAGCTGCAAAGGTGGGAAATGCCTCTGCCAGGGGACAGAGAGGACGTGGCCAGGTTGTGGGAGGTTCTCTCTGCTGCTCCTCCCCGTGGCAGAGCATCTTGGGTTTTTGTCCTAAAGCTAACTCAGACTAAGGGAATAGGTGTGTGTGCTGGCCAAATGCTTTCACATTGCTGCAGGGCTCAGCTCGTTGCCTTTCAAAAGATCAGACTGGTTTCACAGAAAATCTGATTTTGTAGAATAACATGGCATCCTCAGGGCCTTAGCCTCCTACTTTTCCTCTTCTTCATGACGTGTGCTTTCCTGGATCCTGTCCATGCCAAATGCATCTCATGGAATCTCACAGAGGTGATATGACATCATAGAAGGGCTGGTTGGAAGGATCTTCTGGAGGGCTAAAGCCCAGTGTCCTGCTTGGATCAGGACTGTTGCCTGTATGAGGTCAGGGCAGCAGTAGATTTGCTGAACCCTGTTCTGGAGATCCTTCAAAGGGAAAACCTTTCTAACCATTAGACTAAGTCTCCCAAAGTCTGACTTGTGGCCATTGCCCTTGTTTTCTTGAGGGATCCCCTTCTGGAATCATTCCATACGATCTTTACTGCACTCAATCCAATCTGCTTATGTTCTCCTCCAGTCTTTGCTGACCTGTTATCACCTTCCCTCCTGTGTGCCAGTCTCCCCAAGTCCAACACTGAACAATACATCATTTTCCAAAAATATCTTAGTTTTTCAGATGTCAGAGCTAACACTTTTCTTTGCCCTTCTGTTGTGTCCCTGCTCGTCTTTTACTGCTTGTCTTACAAGAGCAAGGGTCCTCTTGCTGGAGGGACACAGGCTGTGGTTCAGAAGGGTTGATTACCATGGCTGTGTCCATCATCTTACCAGAAAGCTGGATCTTTCTAAAAGGATGCAGATGGGTACTTTTCAAAATCAGTTTGGGTATCTGTCTTAGAAAATTTTGGCTTAATCTTTCTCTGTGACTGAGCAGTGCTTCATGGAGTCAGACCTCCTGGCAATCAGTAATGTAGCAGGAGGGGACTGGGGCTGCTCAAACCATTGCTCATTCCTCAAACAGGTCAGGAAGAGTGAGGAATTTACTCTTGATTTTAAAGTAGAGGCACAGCCACTCTGTGTAGATTGTTTTAACAGTCGATGTAATTAATTCTGCTCTTTTAGCTGGGACTGCTATTTTTATCAGCCTTGGACTTGTGTACTGCTGTAGCAACAGCTCTGGGGCAGACCTCCTGTTCCTCCCAGTCCCGAGTGTGAGGTACGGCTCTAATTATATTTACAGTTAATTCACAGTTCACTGAGCAGAGCTTGGGGCCAGTTTCACAAGTGCTTCGCTTTATTACCAAACCGCTAATAAATACGGGAGCTGTTGTGAGTGAATGCAGGCAGCAAAATCCTAACAAGGGAGGAAACTGGTGTGTCATTAACTCCATGCTACAGCAGTTGATGAAAAGCAGAGCCCCACAGAAGGAGCACACGGGATATCTCAGTGCATCCGTCACAAGAATGCTATTTTCCTGAAACAATTTAATTGGCGTGCAGGCTTTCTTGCTCCCTTTTGAATCTTTAATGATTAGCGAGGCATTTGGATGGAGGCGAGTAAGAGAGATTCTTGAGTTTTAAAGTTATTAGGCTGGGATCAAGAGGTCTGCGTTCAGTTCTGAGCAGTGGCAGGGCTTTGAATTTCAGAGGATGCTTCGTCTGTGCGCGTCTCAATTCTCCGGTCGTAAAGCAGAGATAATGTTTGCAAAATTAGGCTGCTGTCGTAACTCCTGCCTGGCTGCCTCCAAGCCAGATGGAGGTGTGACTCCTCCAGCTGACAGCTCCTGCTGTCTTCTCTCCCAACTGCTTGGCTGAGGGCAGTCCTTGCTGGCTGGGAGACCACGAGACTTACTGCTTTCCCACACCGGGTGGGCAGTGCTGGGAATAACTGGGATGGGCAGCATGGCTGGGAGATGCCACCAGCCCTCTGGGTTCATTCTATTATGAAAATTTTTTCAGGCTGATTGAGAGCCCCATGCACCAGCAAGGAGGAGGATGATGGGTATGGTAGAGCCTAGTGTTTTCAAAAATCATGAATCATTGATTTGTCTGACTGGGACAGTGGGTATGTAACATGGCACCCTTTTCCTCTTAAGGATTGGCTGTGTGTTGATTAGAAGCTCTGTATTTTCAAATGGCTTAGCCTGTAGGTGATGAAGAGTTTTTCAGTGAGTATGACAAAATGTCAGTTGTGGATTAAGCCCTCTCCCTCAACTAAAAATCCCCTCCTACCTTGGCATTCTTCGTGATATGAACGTCGATGTTGGTATTTTAACTTTAGACTACTGAGCCAGATCAAAGGGAGAAATTGGACAGAGATAGTAGGCAAAAGGCAATTCATGCAGCTTTTCAATGGCAGAGCTATGTAGGAGGCTAAAGCCCTTATAGTAACTTGTTTTCCACAAATCTACCCCTGGCTGCTTAGTGTGAACATGTAATTTAGGTCAAATTATGCAAAAAGTGAGGACGAGATCTCTCTGTCCCTATTTTCCTTCTCAGCTGACTTTTATGCTCCTGCAGCTCCCATGGCTATTTGGCATTTCCCAGGAATCTGAAGGTGGTGTGCCCACATGTGGCAGGTCTGTGGATCCCTGCTCACCTGCCCCCTGTGGTGGTGGGGCTATTGTCCACTCTGCAGAAATCAACACCATGCAGTTTTCCAGCATTTTTGGGGTTATTTGTGTCTCCCACTAATATACCAGTTTGCTTTGCTTGATAGAAGACCAGGAACTCTAGTGGCAGGGAGGTACAAAAGACTCAATTCACCTTATACAAAACCAGTGTTCTGTGTTTGTTTTTCAGTGCTGGTCACTAATAGGTCATGGGTTCCCTAATAGGTTTTATCCAATAAGTATCTGTTTCATTTATCTCATGTTTGGATTTGAAACAGTGTTTGAGTGCCATTGCCCTGCATATGCCAACAGAGAAAGGGTAAATGCCTCAAGTGCACTGATGCCCCATTTCTGAAAGCATTGGCCTTTGGATCTGTCCCCCTGCAAGAGTGGAGGAGGAGAGGGCAGAGCTGAAGCTGGAGCAGCTGCTGTTGGAGCTCACCATCTCCAGACAGCTGGTGGGGCTGGTTGACATGTGTTGTTTCCCCATGGACCAGCCTTAAACTGCCCTTGTGTGGGAAAGAGTGACCTTTTTCCACTCTTTTTTTTTTTTTTTTTTCTTTCTTTTATTTTTTTTTCTTTCCCCTCTAGTCTGCTCTACAAGCAGATCATTATAAGTCGCCAAAAGGATGGGGCTGATATCAAGCCTCACCTTGCTGTACCAATAATTATAATTATTTGTTACAGCAGGATTATGTTGGTAAGGCAGACTCTGAGCCACTGAGTCCTTGTTATTATTTAAACTCCTTAGGTGCTCATGTTGCTCTTGAGAGTCAGAGTTGAACTCTTAAATCACTTTGAATCCTTTTGGACAAAACAGTTATTAGAGCTGGGGGCTTTTTTACAAGACCTTGTATGTGTGAGATTTCCCTGTGATGCACAGAGGTGTTGGGAGAGTCATAGCCTATATGCTTTAATGGAAGAGACGTGGCAATGATTAATAACTTGGTCAGCTCATGCTGGCCCTTCCACTTGTAAGGCAGTGGAAAATGCTGTGAAGAGAAATAAGTCTCCTTTTTGGAATGCTAGGGTGGAAATGCCTGGCGAGGCTGAACAGAATACAGTGTAAATGATACAGCAGTACTGCTTAACTGAGGGTTTTATGTAACTGCAAATAAACATTTTGGAGTTGCATAAATGTCTTTGTAAACCTGAGAAAGTGAGCTCTTCCCTGACTTCAAAGGTTTGAGCACACAGTGAAGTTCTTTAATGAGCTGAAGTTGTTAATTGTGAACTTGTGGACTGTCCTCATGCTCTGAGTGCTGAGCTACAAGTCATTACAGGTTATGTACAGTGACAGAGGCAAGGTGTTGTGAGTGCTGGAGTTCTTGGAGACCAGGTGGCCATCAGCAAGCACTGAATTCAGCATCCTGTGGTCTAAAAAGCCACTGAGCCAGGCCAATCTCTCTGCAAAGTATGATAGTATTGTCACAAAGGAGAGTTTTGCACTGGGATTACTGAGAACATGGATAGTAGCAGGGCGTATGGCCTCTGTCAGTGGGTAGCAATTAAGGGGTGTCAAGATCATTAACGCATAATTAATCTTTGTACTGCTCTATGTACTTCCCAAACTAATACAGAAGCAGGGATCCATGTGGTTGTTTTGGTAATAGAGGCCAGCAATAAACTTGTTCTCTGTACGCTTTGGTATTTCCTTGTAAGTAAATTCGGAGCTCGAAAAATAAAAAAATGGTCTTAAAATTTATTCCTGTTAGAACTCATGCTGAGACTGATGAGACTACAAAGGGAAGTGGAGTGCTGCCTTTCAGGCTCTGGCCTTCAATAATTGTTTGTCTCTGAGTTGCTGTTTGAAGTAGGCATCTGAAGGGCAATACAGAACTTTAAATATTTTTGCTCGTGTTTGTGAGCAGTCCTGAGTTAGCAAATCACCAGGAAACTGGCTAAAAAGAAGTGATTTCTTAGCAAATGAATTGTTAATTATTGAGCTCCTGTGAATTCTTGTAATTCTAAAATCATGTTGGCAAAGGATCAAAAGAACATGTGGTGCCACAGTGTTAGAGTATTTTTATTTATATCTGATTCACAATTGTCTCCATGGCAATGTGAGAGATGAAGGCAGAGGAAAGAAATGAATTATCACATTATTAAATGACCCAGTGGAAAAAAATTAAGACATGTTAAGGATTAATTTTACATTATAGAGCTGCCTAGCAAGCCATTATCATTATAGTTAAGGATTTGTTAGCATTTCCATTATAAACGTGTTTTTGAAGTGTTTATTACTGTTTTAATTTGCATCAGGCTGCAACTTTGGATACAGGTTATCTGAAAAATGAATTCTAATTTAAAAATGTACCACGTAGACCAGTTTGTTAATTTTAGAATATTTCAGTGTTCAGTGTCTTTCTCTGCTGTAATAACTAAATAATGGCCTTTTCCCTTCAAAAAAGAACCCCAGCCTTTCAGTTAGAGAGAAGCAGCTTTTTTTGGGTTTATTTTTAGTGGAACTTGGGGCAAAACTGTGTATGGCTTTTTAGAGGTGGACACAGCCCATCTCTTCACAAATTGAGGCATTTTTGCTCTGCTTTTTTCAGTAGGTGAACGACTAAGATGGAACAAATGCTGGTAAAAGTGAACATCTATGAGAGGACAGAGGTTTTGTTTGGTTTGTGTGGGTTGGGTTTCTTTTGCCCCCTAGCAAAGGAGCAGAAATGCTTTTCATTACAGCACACAATTTATGCAAAATTCCCTTACTCTCAGTGGATTATTGTATAATGCAGGATAGCAGTTTCAGGGTTGGCTAGCTGTGATTAGGAAGCTAAATGGGGGGAAAAACAACAATATTTGTTCTAAAGTAGAACCATATTTGTGTCTTTCACCAAGCAGGGTGCTGGTTGTGAGTGCTAAGCAGGAAAAGGCTAAAGGTGCTGGTGTGCTGGAGGCACTCACCTAAGCCTCCTAACAAAGGAGAGACATCCCCATCAACTGCAGTTTTAGGTGTTTTCAGCAAAGTCTTGGGCTCTTTAGATGCCACAGAACCCTGGCTGCAGCATCATGGTGCTGAGGGGAGGGTCCTTTGGGTGTGCATGCAAGGTGGAAGTTGCCTGTAAGGAAAATAACAGTGTTAGTGGCACCAGAGTTTGAAACAGAGGGGAAAGAGGAGTTAAGGGTTTATGGACCAGCCCCATTTATCTTGGATTCCCAGAAAATCTGTGAGACTCTGCAGGGCTGGCTTCTGTCCATCTCTATTCAATATTTTCATTATCAATCTGGGTAATGGAAAGGAGAATAGGTTTGTTAAACTGACAGGTCATATAAAGTTGGGAGGGACTGCAGATTCCTAGGGAAGAAGCAGCAGAGCATTTTCTTAAAATAATCTGGACAGATTGAAATGGTGATCTGGAAAAAAGGATAAAAGGGCCAAGTGATAGCTTGGGGCAAGAACTGTTGCAGATAGCAAATAGCAGGCTAGGCAGCACTTCAGGAAAAGGATCTGGGGTTACATCAGGATATCAGCAGGACAAAAACCAGCACGTCATGTAACAATAAGAAGGAACTTTGCAGGGCTGTATGCAGGGAGGACATGTGAAGTGATGCTGCTGCTCCAACAGCCCTGGGGACAGCTTGGCAGGATGCAAGGAATGGGAGTGAGAGACTGTGACCACTGATAACCTGGCTGGAAGGGAGAGAAAGCCTTCCAGTCCTATTTGAAATTTTAAAGCAGTTGAGGTAGGCTAAATGGCTCTGTGTGAAAAGACACTGGGAGGAGTGATGCTCCTCCTAGGAGATGCACTGTGCAATCCAGGACCAAAAGAGCACTGAACTTTGCTTTATATCTCTTCCTGAAGTTGTGCTGTTATGCTGAGGCTGCTTATGAGGAAGAAAGGATCAGTAGTGCACAATTTTCTGCAGCTCACCCATTTTTTTTGCAGGTCTCTCTTCTGAGCACAGACTTAGCTTGACTCTTCTTAGCTTTAATTTTTTAAAAAGTTATTAACTGAGAAACAGCACTGGGCAGGACAGAGCTAGCTGAATTCCCTCTATGAGATGCTACTTTATGTGATTAAGTCCAATGACATCTTTGCATTCAGCTAACTAGCTCTCTGCAGGTGATAGAATAACTAATCAGAGTAAAAACATCAAACAAAATGAAATATAGACTTTAAACACCATTCTAATTAGTAGCTTTATGGGACTCTGTCAGTGAATGATCATGGAGCAGATTTCTTGTTTTCCGTCTTGAGAATATTTGGGGTATTAGTCATGGCTGAATGCCTGCTTGTGTCTTCCTATCTGGGATTTAGGATATTTTAATCCTGGTTCTCTGTGCGTGCCCTTTCTATTAAGAAGTACTGAAAGCTGTCCTTGGCCTTACACTGACCTCCAGTTTTGCCTTTGTATCAGTCAGATAAACCTGAAGAAGGTGACCTGTCACCGCTATCAGAGTGGTTGAATGATTTGCTGTTCTAATTGAGTAGTTTCCTGCTGGTGGTTTGGTTGGTGCTGGGCTGGAGGTGCAGGGGAACAGAGGGAAGCACACGGCCAGCACTGGGCTGTGTGGGGATTGCTCTGTATGGGTGGTTAGGGCTGCTGGTGGGATTCCTGACACAAAAGCAACTTTTCTTTCCATGCTCCAATCTTGTTGAGACCTTAACATCCTCTTTATCTAGGCTTGGTCTGGGTTTTTAGCAAACGTGGCTGGTGTAGTAGCTGTTGAGTAGATTTGGTCACTGCAAAGAATTTCTGTGGATGGTTTGAGCATTGCTGTGCCCCAGCTCTGGGCACAGGCTTTGCTTTCAATGTTGGCTCCCATTTTATTGCCTGCACTTCACTCCTTCATTCCCACCTGCTCAATCTCCTCCACATGCTGAGCAGCTCAGGATGGTGGGGAGCTGGGGAGTTGTAGCCAGTCCTCACCATCTCCTCTCCGCTGCTCCCTCCTCCTCACACCCTTCCTCAGCTCCCCATGGCCTCCCCATCGTGGCTGCCGGGGATTCTCTGCCCTGACACCTGCAGCACCTCCTCTACCCTCCTCTTGCTCAGACCTGGGTGCTCATGGGGCTGTTTCTCACACTTTTTCCCTCAGTCTGTGTGGGTTTTTCTCTGCTTTCCCAGAGGCAGCACCGGGTTGGCTGAGGGGCTCAGCTGTGCCCTGCGCTGGGGCTGTTGGAACCGGCGGGAACCGCCTGCGGCCGGCGCGGGGCAGCGCCTCTCCTCACAGAGACCCCGGCAGCCCCCCTGGGCTGGGCATGGGCACCCAGAGCAGCATTTTTAGTGGGTGATATTTTGAGCACCATGGTTTCTTCTTCTCTCTTTGGAGCCAGATCAACCTTGCTCAGTTTCTGGAGCCAGCGGCCTTTTTCTTGGAAGTTCATCAAGGGTGATTTTCAGTAATTAACTTTCCAGCCTGGGTAAACAAATAGAATTTCCTGACTGCAAAATGACTGCCTGTTATGTAAGCAGAAACAATTTTTTAAAAGAAACGCTTTACTTTTTAATCTCTATATAGAGATAGAGAAGAGCAGGAGGCTGTAGCTGTGCTCTCCATTTAGTAGCCAATGGCTCCTGGGCTGCAGGGGTGTTGGATGTCTGAGAAGGAAAGTGGTGTAGCAAACCCAGTGATCAAGGATGTATTAAAAAAGATACATTGTGGGGGTGCCCAGATGTCCTGCTTGGTCATGCCTGTAGGTAAAGGGCAGTGTGGGGCATGTGTGGCTTTCCCAGCCCAGCTGAAGGAGCTGCTGTGGTGTGGTCATGGAGGAGACGGGACATGACTGATGGCTGGAAAAGTGGCAGAGCAGAGGGCTGGTTTTTTCTAAAGCCTTTCAGTAAGATGGAGAGGAGGAATGATTTCCATGACAACAATTCAATTAGGGAGAGAAAGTGAAGGCTCTTGGAGGGAATCTGAAGGGAAGGTGTCATTGCCATGAACCTGGAGGGGGCTTGAGGGAGAGGAGGGGACGGAGTACGATCAAAACTGAAAAGCCTGAGTATTGCTTCTGAATCAGCCCTTTCGAAAGGAAATAAATGATTTGAAGAGCCATGGAAAGCAAGCCAGTGGGAGGCAATGGAGGTGAGGCAGGGAGAAGGGCAGACTCCTGCCTAGCAGTGCCTGGGTATGGGAGGGGAGCAGCACACCCAATGGAACCACTTGGTCTTGCTCCACCACTGGGATTGTTCCATATGTCTAAGTGAAACCATCTCTGATTCAATGGACATGGCAAGTCTGGGGTCCAGAGCTGAGCATTCAGGCTGCTTTTGTTACCTTACACACGTGGTCTCCTTTTTTGCGCTTTCTTCTCTTGCCTTGAAATCTTGTAGTTGAGTGTGTGCCTTGCACCTCCCTGAATCAGCCTCTGTAGCTATTTTCTTTTGTCCCTCTTTGTTTAGCTTATTTTCTTCCTACATCCATGAGGCCCAGCTCCTTTTAGTGCTAAGTAGAAATGACTTGATCATGATTATTATTCTTTTTAGGCAATATAATTTTGAGCACTATTTAGCTTCGGACATTTTCTTCTGTTTACATCTGCTTACTGTTGGTTTTGAGCAGTTTGTTTGGCCTTAAGAAGCCCCCCCAAAGACAAAACTGATTAACAAAAAAACTGCAAAAAAACCCCACAACGAAAAGGTGAATCACATCAAAACAAAACTTTGCAAGAATGACATTCGTTGAGTTATTTGAATTCTGTGCAGGTTGAAAGGTACTTGGATACATTTTCTTGCTGTAAACCAAACAGGTTGTCAACTTGAAAGGTACTTGGTTATTGCTGATAAAAGACGTGGCCACTAAAAGGTAAGAAGATACACTGGGAATAAATAACCTAGTCTATAAACAGCTGGTATTTGTTATATGTCTTTGTAATGCAGTGTTTTTGTAGACAAGTGTACTGAAATTTCAGCTTATCAGATTAAAACAAACAAAAAGAAAGGTAAATAAATTCTGGCTGGGGAGGCTGAGAGAGTGTTCTGCAGGGTAATCACTCTCCTCTGAAAGCACCATGGGAATATGTGACTGTGAAGTATTGCTAAGCTCACAGCAGCCCTGAGCTGCTGAGGGGCTGTGCTGGATCCAGCTGGGTGCCTGCAGTGTAACCCTGTGCCTGCTGACATACAAACCCTGTCCAGGGCTGTTTGCCACTGGGGGGATCCATACCAGCAAGGGGACTAGAAGAGCAGCAACTGGTTTGAATTGGTTCTGGTGGGGGGTTGAGTGTCTACAGAGCCTCCTTCACGGGGGTGTGCTTGTGGCCACAGGTTTGTGCCTGTGTGATGTGGTGATGGACAGTGCACAGTCCCAGGAAATGCTGATGTCAAAGGAGGGGACCCCTTTGGCTTTTGGTAAGCCCAGACATCAGCACTGCTCATAATTAGCATTGCTACCCCTCACCCCCCCCCCCC